>CM031918.1:47573933-48130537 GCA_018703695.1 Prunus fruticosa | reverse complement strand
ATGTTACAAGCCTTTTCTTATTTACACAGCTTTTGTCTTGTAAAGCTTAGCATTCACGAAGGGAAAAAAATAGAAACGCTAAAATGATGGTCTAAATAGGACCAAGCTAATCATGAAGACAATTTCTCAGTTGTAATCCAAAGTATAATCAAATCGCCTTATATGTGGTTTGTTGTTATTCTGATCCACTTACCCTTTTTTTTTTTTGTCAGTTGTTAACTTCACTTAACTTCACATACAGTGGTGGAGCTACGTACACTGGTACATATGGAATGCCAATTAGCATAATTTTTTTAAATTTTCTTATACTATTAAATTTTGAATAATCGAGAATTTTAGTCATTTTGTGGGTTGCATGCTATTCTCTTTAAATTAGTTCAATTTGGTGTTGCCGTTTGGTTGGTCACATGAAAAGATTTACCCATATTCGACACCTTAGTTGTTTGAGCCTTGTAATTTTTTTTCATCAATAATTAATATCACTTTTTCTCAACAAGAGAATGAGATGTACTATATGGAGGTTGGGAGGACTATGGAAACTTGCCCATCATGTTGTGGTTAATAAATCTTCACTATATATGTGTCATAATAAGAATTGTTCGTTTTCATGAGGATCTTAATTGTTGCTACAATTATCGATTTGTTCAACGCATATGGATTGCTAAACGATATCTAATTTCATTGAGTTTTTTTGCAAAGACGATCTTTAAATTTTGTTTTGTTTAAAATATGTGCATAATGAAGATTCACAACATAGCAAATAAGAAAGTATCTTAAGTGTTATCCATCGTATATGAGGGACGATACTGCCTAACATTCATGATTTCTCTTTCTAATATAAAATCTAAATACTAGACTCTAGGCGCTTAGAAAATTTTAAACTCTTACTATAAAATTATCTCACTAAAAAAGCATATTAAATTTTGCGATTATTATACTCTCATGTGCCTCATTATATTAGAGTCACATTCATGATTCACTCCCATTCCCAAAGCACAAGAAGCTCATCCCCAAATGAATTGAATTGAGTGAAAGATCCATCACCAATTATCCATCTTTTATTTATTTTCGTTTTCATTTTTTTAAGAAACTGACCACAAAAAATAAAAAAATAAAAAAACTTTAAATCTTTGACTAGAATCTCTATCCATGTGAAAAGGAACAGCGGACCGGCCGTATAATTTTATTAATGAATTAAGCCCGTGGAGAAACTTTATTGTCTTGTGTATTTGGACCGTAGTACAATACTTTGTGAGAAAAGTGACCGATAACGAAACTTACTCACATGGTCACATGAAAAGCGTGGGGTTTTTTTTTTTTTTTTTTGCAATACACTGCCGACCAAAATGGCTGCAAGTGAACCCAAAACTATACGTGTATAGCGTTTGGCTAAAATTCAATTTCAGTCTTATAGAATCATTAATATGAAAAGCAATTACAAGATTATATAGAAAGAACACTGTTTCAGAAGAGAGTTCTTGCAACACAAGAAAGCAAAACATATAAACAATAAAATACAACCGGAACGGGAACAATTTGAGTCTTTCATTTGGTGGTCACTCAAAATCAAAGTTTTCGTGGCAATGAGAATTGAAAGCCAATACCAAGTTGTATTGGTGACTTTTCTGGCTAAATTCCAATTGGTTTGGGTTTGTTGATAGATATTATTTCGGGTGCTCAAATTGATAACCCACTACGAAATGAATGCCTTTTTTTTTAAAATGAAAATGAAAGTAATTGATTTTGAATGTAATATCAAACTAACCCAAGTTTAATTGGTCAGCTTTTGGACCATAAACACACTTTATGAAGTGGGGTAGGGTCGCGAATTAATCCAAATAATTGACTTTTCCCCCCCCCCCTAATTTAGGGGCAATTTGTATTCGATTTTGTAGCCCAAATTTGATATTTTTAATCCAAATCCTAGCATAAGACAAGTAATTGCCTTTTTTTGGTCTATAGCGTATATAATTTCGTGTTGTACCCTCTATTAAGGCAAAAGCCAAAGGACCCAATAGCCAAAATTATTTACTAACATGTTTTTCTTTTTCTAATTACGATATAGGTTTAGAATAGAGAGTACATCCGTTTTATCTAACTTAGTTATGTCCATATCTAAATTACGATACGTGTTTTAATTATCTACTAAAAGTACTAAAAGAACTTGCATGTGGACGGGCACAATGTATCTACTTCGCATTGAAATTCTTCTAACCCTGTGAATTTCATCTCATTTATGAGAAAACGTACTCCTTCCGCAACAAATTTTTCTCCACTAACTTTACATATGTCATAGTTGGAAGTACTAAGCCACAAGCTTATTGGTTGGGTTCAAATCCGCAAAGGATCTTGAATTGTATCCCACTTGGTCCTAATGACCCCCCCCCCCCCCCCCCCCCTATGGTTCCGAACTTCCCACCAATAATTCCTCTACAGAAAAGTTTTCTTCTCGGCAGTTGCTCTCTCAATGACTAACTGCCGACACAAATATTTTTTATTTACATTTCATATTATTTAAGCATACTTAATTTAGTGCGTTGATCATTTTTACTTATCCAAAATTTGGCTGTATCATTTTTGTTGTATTTGTAGAATAACATATAAATTAACACCAAAACTCTGTCTTGGCTTCATTTAATTTTTTATTGTTTTCCGTTTTCTTTGTACCATTGTCATGATTTGGAGGTCTCATCTAACATATATATGTTCTTTATGCCTAATCATTGAATCCAGAATGGGTTGAAACTCTCCTAGGTTGTTAGGCACAAGGCCAATTACCAAATACCCGTTATTCTGAAAGGGTAGGTGGTATGATATTTAAAATATTATTTTGTTACTATTAATTTTCTTAAGGTTTAGATTGGTATTTATCATAATGCGATTATTTGATTTGTAGGAAATGATATTTTTAAAATTAGTAGTAAATCATGGTCCATGAATTCTCCATTGCTTAGAGCACTTCCACTCATTTGTTATGATAGGAGGCAAGGGCAATTATTATTAACGTGAATAGTGCATGCTCTAGCAATTTTTTTTATGCATTCCCACTCATTGTTATGGAACTCAAAGTGCAATTACTATTTACATGAGATCTGAGAAATGAATTTGTATGAATTTTTGGTGTGGAAAGTGAAGAACATGACTAGTCCTTGATGTTAGCTTACCCAAGGCAAGTCTTGCCTTTGGGCTCATCGGGACTTAGTGGAGCCCACCTCTTATCGTGGCTGGATTTCATTGTTGGAATGGGTTCTGGTAGCCTAGGGGCTTTTTGTCTGGACTAGGGTTGTTTTTTGATAGGATAGGCTAGAAGTGCTCTTATGTCAAGTTTCCGTATATTTTATAAGTAAAGGGTCACTTCATGTTTATTTTGACAAAATTGGTTGATTGTGTTTTGATTTGTTGCTTAATTAACTTATTAAGACTAGTACATTGAGTGATTAGGATTCGAATACGGGAATATTGGTCAGTGGCCAGAAAATAGTAACAATTTTTGGAGTGAAGCTATGGTCATACGGTACCGTTGAAGGTGTAAAGGGCACTCAATTAACTTTTTCACCCCTTAATTTGACAGAGTATGCGGACTAGATAATTTAATAACCAAATTCATAGACTAAAATGCAAGTCGAGGCATAAATCATTGCTATAATTAACTCGTCATAAACACTTCAAATGTTGAATTTGACCGAACTAGTAAAGTGTGCATGCACCTACAAAAATATCATTCACATGATAAAGCAGCACGCCATGATTGATACACTGTTATGGAAAAAGAAACTTTTTGTCACTTATAGATGACAAAATTTCCCATTTTGACATCAATCTTAATCACCCGTAAGACTAATTAATTAGCTGTGTCGACGAAAATCATTTGTTAATTAATCTTGTTTTCGGTTAATCACTCCTAGACAGGGCCCAGCAATTTTGTCTTTGGCATCATTGAAATTTGATCCCATTGAATTTGGAGTAGCAGCGGAGTCAAGTCAAGGCATTGGGTGATAGGAGAGACAAGCCCTTTTGCCAAAGAGCCCAACCCATCACTCACTGCATGCCAGATTATGGTACATGGGCTATAATTTTTAGTGTTGCCTTTGATTTCTTTTGAGGGAGAAGGTAAACGAGTAAACAGTTGCATTGAATCAAATGTCCCATAATCTCACAATAACTGTTCAACATGAATAAATGGCTAATATTAATCAATTGTAAGCAACGGTTATGAATTAATATTGGTAAATAAATGGTAATTGAATGGCCCATGTCAAAATTCAATGTATCTTTATTGTGAAGCGATAATATTTTAAATTCGCACACAATAGGTCATTCAATTATGTCATTCAATTATTGAATGACTAAATCCAATGTATCTCAATTGTACTTTTCTTGAGTAGGGGATTGAAAACTATTATGGAACATGTCGGATCATGTTTTCATTAGACGATAATAATAGCTTCGATTTTGTTCTTGAAGTCCCTACACACCTGCGGGGCCACTTAATCATACCCAAAACAAGAGTTTCATCTTGATTTACGTAAAAAACACTTCGGTTGAAAACTTAAATCAAACCCCTTTGGTCCCAAAAGGCTACGTCAATGTGTAGCTATACTTCAAATTTCAATGTTATGTCTTCAGTATATCATGGCTTTTTAGACAGTTGGTAAGCATTTGCGTACATGTCATTGTCCATCAAATTATTCAACTTTGATCGGCTCTTTTTTCTGTTTGAATAAAAACCATATTCCCTAACACAGTTTTCTTCCACATTCATATTTCAAGAAATGCATTTCTAGCCAAGTATTCTTGCAAGTTGCATATGTCGTTATATGTCAGCTCATTATAAATTTAAGGGGTTCTGATCTTTATATGATGCATTCATATTCATGTATTCTTGAGCAATGACGAGAGTGAATATCAAACTAATGACGAGTCACTTGTCAACGAGGCGATAAGCGATACATCAGTTAGTTTTCAAACGCTGGATTCAATTATAGTTTCATTCCATTATGTTATAATTTAAAAAAGAACTGCTTAAAATATAAAAGATGATAAATGAGCTTTTTTTGTATAAAAATTACAAATATTTTTATTTAAACAATGACGATATTTTAAACTATTCTAATGTACGGGAAGGGAACTCAGGTGCAAGGGGCGGACACCATTGATCAACTCAGCTAATCCACATATACGATAAATTAGTTAATTTTAATATTAAAAAAACTTAATTATTTAAATGAATTATAAAAAAAACAACAAAACAAGTGCCGATTTTCTAGGCCCAGTTTGATGTCTAGCTTTTTCGGGCTCAATAGCATTTCTCGTAGTCGATCCAAGAGAATCTAGGCCTTATCAAAAGTTGGTATGTTGGAAGAAGTGCAAACAAGTGTGATGCTCTCATTTCGCACGTGAAAAAGATTATTCTAGGTGGGGCCCAGTGTCAATCAGCCAATGATGGTGTGCTTCGTCTGGTACCGAGCCCAGACCAGAGCGACGTCGTCAGATGGTTAGGTTTCCGTTAAGTAACAAAGGACGCTCGGGAAGAAAGATACTCTGCTGCTCTGCTCTCCTGCGCGGAATTTGCTATACTTTGGTGCTGCCAATCTTACATCCCTATCTGCAACTGATGATACCTTTCCAATTACCTATTTTTGTAAATTCAGGTATTTCTAGCGAAATGATCCAGTGTTTCAGATACCAACATATCCACATGATCTCTCACTTGATCATCTTTCTTTGTCCAAAAAACCTAAATGAAACCCGAATCTTGTTTCTTCTTTACTCTAAATGCAATTCAACCTTAGTAAATTCACAATACACTTCATTCATTTTAACTTCCGTGTCACATGAATCAACAACAATAATAAGAGAAAGTTTTGACTCTCTCACTATATCAAATTATTATTTGAATAAAATGTAAAGCAAAAATTTAAAATCCATCGTTTCAACAAAGTTTTAACAAACAACGTGAAGGAAAACTAAGCCCATAACTTTCATCCAAAAAACAAGAAGACAAAGAGGAATTAGTACCACAGACAGGCTACTAAGACAGAGAGAAGCCCTTGAAGAATTGGCATGATGGTTGATTGCCGAACGCAATTAAGCTCATAATGACCCAAGTTTCCCATTTAGTGAATAGAAAGAAGAGAGCCTTTTTACCTTACCACTGGTTCGGGGCCTCTTAGGGTATGGAGCCACCATTGCATCAATATAGCTATCGAGTGGAAAAGGCCCATCCTATCTTTGTTTGATTTCCTGTACATTTTTTTTAATGATGAAAAGTACCATTTAACCTAATTAGATTATGTCTTCCCTAATTGGATAAAACCATTCATTTGTTTTTTAAGTAAATATCATGAGGTGTCCTCACACTTGAAATGTGAGATTAATCTCCACTTGGAATTCGTCTTGTCCTTAGCCACAAAGTGATTCCAACGAATTTCGAACCTCTGCCATTGAGGGCAAGGAACTCGCCAGCTGGAGGTGGCAATTTGCCAACCGCACCACCCCTTGTAGTTGATAAAATCATTCTTTTAAAAAGGACAAACTCATCTATTTTTGGTGGTCCGTGCACCACCCGAACCCCGCTCACCTACCACGTGGAAACCTATCAAGCGACTCCAACATCCTCATTTCACTACACAACACTCTGCTCCTCTCTCTCCCTAACTGTAGATATAAATTTGAGCTAATAAACAAACGCCGTCACATAACCTTCGTAGTATAGCAAAGCCCTTCACTTTCAGCTCCCGAAAGCCGTCACGAGTCACGACCCACTCTCGGAGAAAGACAACACTCCACACACACAACAATGAAGCAGGGGCTCGCTTTCCCATAAAACGACCACGAAGAGCTTCAAAAACCGTACCGATCGATTGGCGCCGGGAAAATAGCTCAGATCAACGTCTCCGACGATCCAGGGTTCCTGCGAGGACGGTAGCGTCGTTCGTCGATTGCTCTCTGTTGAAATGGCTTCGGAGGATGTGAAACCGAGCGAATCGGCGGTCTCCACGATCGTCAATCTGGCTGAGGAGGCTAAGATGGCGAGAGAGGGCGTGGTCAAGGCTCCGAGCCTTGCGGTTCTCAGTGTCTGCAAGTCTCTGGTTGCTGGCGGAGTCGCTGGTGGAGTGTGAGTTCTCGATTTCTCGAGTTTTCGTGTGTTTGTTTCCCTGGAATGAAGTTCCTCGGAGAAAAAATTTTCCCTCAAAAATTGGATTTTGTTTTTTAAAAACACGTTTGATTAGAAATCAATGTGATTTTGTGAAGCCAATGTATAATGACTGTATAAATTTGATCGCTTTGTGAGGTTAGGCACGAAAAAATTGAATCTTTTTCTGTGACGGCTTAGAATACTGAAATTGGAAAAAGTAGGCGAAGAAACGGATTCAATACTATTTAATTGGTTAATGAAAATGAAGAAGGAGAAGCAATTGGAATATTAATTCTCGTCAATCGATTAAATTATTTTGAGCGTCTGCAATGTGTAGTATATAATTGGTCATGGTTTGATTTAAAGTCTTGCGTGAATTTCTAATTCTCATGCGGGTATCTGAAATTTGAAATTTATGCAGGCAATGGCATTAGGTCCATTAGATTCTAGTAATGTGAAAGAAATTGTTGTCTTGTCATTGCTTATTGATTTTAGCAGGATCATATTGTGCATTGTTTATTTCTATCTCCATGCTTTTTACATGTTGGACCTTTTTCCAGTAATGAAATATTTTAATATCCATGCAGGTCACGCACAGCTGTTGCTCCATTGGAACGACTGAAAATATTGCTCCAGGTACATTTTTTCAATTCATTGTGCACAATGTCTTTCACTTGTTTCTATGTGCACTGAACGTACACAAACTAACACATAAAAATATATCACATTCATGACTGGTTACAATGTCTGCAGGTCCAGAATCCACATAACATAAAATACAACGGAACAATACAAGGCTTGAAATATATCTGGAGAACTGAGGGTTTCCGTGGATTGTTTAAAGGAAATGGTACAAATTGTGCTCGTATTGTCCCCAACTCAGCAGTCAAGTTCTTCAGCTATGAGCAAGCTTCTAAGTATGTTTCTAACAAGATTTAATGTTAATTTATTTTTTTGTTTTTGCTTCCAGTATGTTATAAATTCGTCTTTGATTTTTGTTCCATTCATATTTGACCATCAATCTTGTATTGTTTGTATGATTGTATATTCTTTTGCAACTTCTGAATGCATCGTATTGTAATGTAACTTCATATTACATTCTCCTACTTACCCTTCCGCTGAATGCTCCTTGTTATCTCCATGACAGGGGAATATTGTTACTGTATCGGGATCAAACTGGCAATGGTATGTCCATACGTACCATCATTTTGCTGCCTTTAGTTGTAATAATTTGACAAGACTCTTTGGAGACCTTACATTCCATCTCGACATTTGATTAACTTTCTGCATTGGGCCAGTTAACATTTTGATTCAGGTTGGGTTGCTGTTTAATGATGTTAGGCCTCGTAAAATGTCTAACAGAGGCCATGTAACATCCACATAATCACATTATAAACCATCAAAAGAAACTATGTGACTAGTATGATGTCATTGTTGGGAAAACAACATGATCTTTATCATTCCTTGGAAATCAAACATCGACGGGTCGGTAGAAGTCAATGGATAACGTAGGTTATCTAAATCTCCTTTTCTTTTCATACCTGCAGAAGATGCTCAGCTCACTCCTCTTCTACGTCTTGGAGCTGGAGCATGTGCTGGAATTATTGCCATGTCTGCAACTTACCCGATGGACATGGTACGAGGAAGGCTAACTGTACAGGTAATTATTTCAGTCCCTGTTCTCCTTTTGTTTCATAGGATAACTGTTTTAAAGACCTTTATATTTCCCCCTGCCATTTCAGTATTCAATCTCAATGGTTGAAACAAATAGAATGATTACTTTCTATATATGCGCACTGGAAGGATTTATGTTTTGTTGGTCTTAAATTTGCAGACAGAGAAATCTCCCTTTCAGTACAGGGGAATGTTCCATGCTCTATCGACTGTGCTCCGCGAGGAGGGCCCACGGGCTTTGTACAAGGGATGGCTTCCTTCTGTAATTGGAGTTGTAAGTTTTCGTTATCTAAAAACTCTGCTTTCACTTATTCATTATTGCCACCCTTTTGATATATGAGCTCCAAAGTATAAAGAAACAAAGTCTGTTGATTGAGTAGCTCTATGTTTTATTAAACAACTTGTTGCTCTTGCTTTTTGCTGTTCCTGTGCAGTTGGATTGGAAGTTTCTTCATATGGACAATTAATGTCACCTGTTTGTATATTATACTTCTTTTACCTATTTATGTTTAGGCATACCACAGTAGAAATATGTGGACCTTATATTGTTGATTTTTGTTTGCAGGTTCCCTATGTTGGTCTCAACTTTGCTGTGTATGAATCCCTGAAGGATTGGTTAATCAAAAGTAGACCATTTGGACTTGTTGAAGATACAGACTTAAGTGTCACAACAAGGTTGGCATGCGGGGCTGCTGCTGGAACTGTTGGGCAAACTGTTGCTTACCCCCTTGATGTCATTCGTCGAAGGATGCAGATGGGGGGATGGAGTAATGCTGCTTCTGTTATCACTGGTGATGGGAGAAGCAAGGCCCCACTTGAATATACTGGCATGATTGATGCATTCAGGAAAACTGTTCGACATGAGGGCTTTGGAGCGTTGTACAAGGGTTTGGTTCCCAATTCCGTTAAGGTCAGTCCTAATCGTCTGTTTGTTTTTTAATTTGCTTGTAGACAATTGCAGGCTGGCTAGTTATTAGTTTGTGAAAACAATTTTGTCAGGCTGGGCAAAGGCTTAAATGAGATGAATCTTACACTTGGAATTGCCATAATATCTTAGGGTGACAGGTTGCATGGTTGTGGCAAATTCGACCATCATTAAAAAGTCTCACTAGGATTAACAAAAGAGAGGTCTAGGACTTTAGCCCACAAATTCCTTTGTTTTAATTCTTATGTGGCTTACAAGCTATGAATCATGCATGACTTGTGGTGTATGGGTACTGGATATCAAGAGGGTTTTGAATCCTTAGTATTAACTATGAACGCAATTTTTTTTTTTTTTTTTGGTAATATAGGGGGCAAAGCCCAAACCAAAGCTATAAACACTGATTTTAAACTGTTATAGAAGAGTATATGAAAGTTAGGATCCAATACTTTGTTTTATCATCTATGTTCGCTTAACATCAGTGGTTGGTTCCTGTATTGTACTGTTCTTTTGAACTTGGCCCCTAGGAAACTTTGAAACTCCTTTATTCATCAACTTGTGATGGAACTATTGCACATAGATTTTTTTTTTTGGTGAAAAAAAAATGTAGGGGCTGCGTTCAACTTGTACTGCCTCGTTTTCTTCCATTGGTGTATGCTTTGATGTGTGCATGGAATTTTTCTGTTTTTCAGTTTTAGTAATGAGTTCTAATCAGTTTTTGCAAACTTGTCTTTGCAAACGGTATAATTTCATTTGCATCAATTTTTCAGGTAGTGCCATCCATTGCAATTGCATTTGTGACGTATGAGATGGTGAAGGACGTTTTAGGAGTCGAGATCAGGATATCGGACTGAAATTGCAGGAGCTCCATGATATTTATATTTGCGTGTGCTATTTTTGTAGGCCGGGAAATAGAGGTCTGATAAACTAGGGGTAATTTCTTCCTTTTCTCTCTGAAGCTAGAAGCGAGTCTGAGCCTGTGTTCATACATTGCTTTCCCCCCTGTTTTCCTTTTTGTATTTCCTTATGAACACGATGTAGCTTTGAAGCTTCTCATTCATATGATGTGCCAATAAGTGTTTCGACAATGTAAAACATGCTTTTGCATGCCTTCTTCCATAAGCGTTGAGAAAGCATTTTCTACACTTCCTGGATCAAACTTGTTGGGTGCGTTTGCTTATTTTGCCTCTTTCAAACACACAAACTTCTTTGATTTGATATCATGCACTCTAAATATATTTTTTGCAGAAAAAAGAAGAAAAAAAACATGCAGTGTATATCAATAATCTAATATAATGTGTTTGTCAATAATTTTCGTTACAGAATGATGCATGATAAATAGGACAAATATGATTATAATATTATTTGAAAGAATTCCAAGCATGCTCCTTTCCTTTGTTTGCTTTCTTTTTGACTAATTGTGGGGGATAAGTGTAGAGGAAAATTGGATTAAACATAGTTATGAGAAATTGGAAACTTTTGTATGACATCGTTTGCCATCTCTTTCCTTGCTGAGCTGTTTCCTCCATCGACATCATTCTTTATACTCGCCGGCCATGCCTGGACATACATAGGAGGAGCAATATTTTATCAAACTTCTGAGGATAAAAAATAATAGAATTTCCTAAAACCATATAATTTATGTTAGGAGACTACTAACCTAGAATCCCTTATTCTTGTTTGAAACCTTTGAGTTCGTCGCCGGACTGGCTTGACCTCGTCTATCTCCTGTCTTTTCTTTTGTAATCTCTTGATAGCTTTAGCTCCATCTTTTCTTCTTTCTGGTTCTCTCTCCACAGAGTTTAAGCTTTCTTCGGTTGATAAAGAAAACAATGAGAGAAACACAATAAGGAGGTCCAACTCAGCTGTAAACACAGAGTTTGGCAATTCTTGCGATGCTACCGATTCTTCATTCTGCTCCATTTCTCTGTCTTCCTGCACCTCATCAACCTTGTTGTCTAGAACTCTAGCAGGCTCTGCCATTTTACTAATCCAAACCTTCAACAACAAAAGAAATAAAAAATCATCTCTCAGAAGAAAAAACAATTAAAACAAATGTAAATTTCGGGCACAAAACGAGAACGAAAGCGATCGCGGCTTACCAGATAATAACAGCGAGACTTGTGGTTGACAAAGGCCAGGATCAAAGAGTAATTTTTTGTTCTTCATCAAAGTTAGAGGTCTCAGGTGCTTTGATAATGTAAGTTGACTTCTTGTATTGATTCATGAAAGACCAGATTGTACACGTAAATCAGTCACATAATTAGATGGTAAAATTAAGGCTTACCGCCAATCTAGGCTTCCATTATCTTTAAAGAGTCGGAGCCAGAAAACTTTCATTGGAAGGACAAATAAATTTTACTAAAATTGTATAAACTATATTTATTTTTACCTTATAAACTATAAACCATAGCAATCACCCAATTGTAGAATTCTTTCGTAAAAATAAAAAATTATCGTGTAACAGTAACACCATGTAACATAAATAGAGTTCACTCAATTAAAAACACGTATCAAAACTTAATTTTAACATTAAAAGTTAATAATATATATGTTCATAAAGAGTTATGCTACAGTCAGTTGCATATCGGTATTTTTAAAACAGAGGGGCAATCCGTACCCTCAAGAAAAATGGTTGTTGATTGAAGCTTGAGCAGGTGGCAAGAAAATTGCCTGCGAAAAGATCTAAAAACAAATTGGGGTAGTGCTCACATCAACATCGACGTGCGACCAGCCTCATTATGAGCCACTCATTCATTGGCTACGTGGTTCGCTTAAACCCCTCCAATTAAATCATTCCCCAACACGTGCCATGCTCCGTACCGCCACCACAGTTGCATTGAATTACATCAAATGCCCCTGAAGACAGCGAGAATAACTACGAAGACAGTGAGAATAACTACTCAATTGGATATTTTTTCCTTCTTCTTCTTTATGTGATGGGGACTGTGATTGAATCTGGTTCACTAATTTCATCGCAACCGATCCCACACCACATATTTTGCGGTCATCGAAGTTTGGCAGACTGAGTCGGTGACTGCATTTACAACTGGCTGGAGCCACAGAGCCGATTATCTTTGGACATGATAAGCACGGTCCGATTTAGAGTGATGTTATCCTATAATCATGAGTTGGTGAACTTCGATAGAGGAATCAAATAATTGAAATTGGATCAACTTAGTTTATCTCATTCTTAATTTTGAAAGTATTTAATTACAAATTTTAACTCGAAACAAACATAATTTTGGATTCTTTACGTGTAAGTAAATAAACATACTAATTATATGGTTTAGTTCGATTAAGATCTTAATCAAATGCTAAACCGAATATGGTACAAATTTTGATATTTTTATCGTAAAAAGTAAAATCAAACAATGAGATTGATTTTATTTGACCAGTTTGTATGGTTTGGATTCATTTTATCAACAGATGTTACAAAATGTGCGTAATCACAACCAGAGTTCAATTCTCATTTCATGTTCTTGGACCTCACTTAGCAAAAACCAAAAACTAAAAATCTTACTTACACTATCATCCACTAATTAAATCCATGAGCACAAAAAATCTCAACATGGCAGAATCAGTAATAAAGAAAAAACATATGCCCATTTTTGTGTAAACAACTCCACCGAAAGCAACCTACTACACTAATCAATCAGTCTCGTTCACAAATTCTCTGAGAGAGGAAAAATATCGTGGCTGCTTCTCTTTGCCGGACTTGCAAAAGCCTCTGAATTTTGAAAACAAGCACCAGCAAATGCAAAATATACAAACAGAGTATAAACCACAATTGTTATTATAATCACATATAGAAAGGATACCAGTTAACTTGAGAAAATTTAATCATGTTCATATCACCACGTAAAATGTTTTAGACACTGTTGGAGATATATATTATAGATATATCTCAATATTCCACTTTTGGTAGTTTTTAGGAAGAAGAAGCTTTCTATTTCAGCCAAGTTTTTTGGTGGCTCTCTGTTCTGAGCTTGCAGGGGATTTGGTGGGCTTGCTTGCTATTGTTACTCTGCCTGGTGCTTGATTCAATGGTAAATGCCTTTTCTTTTGGGTTTGAAATTTGATTCAGATTAATGGGTTTTTGTTTTTCTGTAAGTTGTGTTCTTGTTTAGTTGGTGGTGATATAAGAACTTGTTGCTCTCCGGTGATGATTGGATTCTGTAGATTGTTAAGAATGATGCATTTGTGTTGTACTGTTGCAAGAAAATGATGATGTTAGATAACTAGTTTCTTTCTTTTTCTTTTGTCTGTGCTTGTTTACTTTCACCTTTTTTTTATCTGTTGGATTACATTCTACATTTGGGTGGATGGGGTTTCCTAGATGGTAATCTTTGTTTCTCTAGATTTTGTTGTTCCATTTATTTTTCCGAATTTACGTAAATGGAAATGTGGTTCATGTTCTGTTGATGTAAAAGATGAGTCCTTGAAACCAGAAGTTGGTGTTGCTTGATGCTGATTTTGATACTTTTAGATTTAATTAATTTTCCTACTCATTGATTATGAATTCTTGAGTTTGTGAGATATTGATTATGAATTCATCTATCTTCCTTATTAGCGATTCTTTTTCATTTTGACATGCAGGCCACTTCACCAGAAGTTATATATATCCATTGAGTGAAGTGCAAATGGATGGTTTTGACAGTTTGGTAGATAAAATGGCTGCAAAGGGTGTGGTGAGGAATGAAAAACTTAAGCAAAAGGATTGTGATCCTTTTCTTAAACTGGAGGGTCCAAATTTGTTGGAGTCACCAGTGTGCACATTGGGAATGGGAAGGAGCAATTGGCCCGAGAGCTCGCCTAGCAATTACAGTGTTACAATGGAGGGAAAGGATTTGAATCGATGCGTAACTTCCTCATCTGTATTTGAGCCGCCCTGTAAGAGCTCCGGTTCCATAAATGGCACGGGGCTTGTGGTTGAGGATATGACATTGAAACATCATAGGAACCCAAATTCAGCTTTACTTAGTCCTAGTCAGGAATGTTGGCAAGATCCCGATCCAGTATCAAGTGGATTTAGAAGTAAGAATTTTCATGGTGATACTATGTCACAGGAAAATGATCAGACACAGTTGAGAGTAAGAGGTCAGCTTTTAGAAATGCCTTCTCGCATACGAAGTCTGAAGCCTTTGTTAAGCAATCACTCAGAGCAGGAACCAGACAAACTGTCTGCATATTTAGGGGCTGAGGACAGCAAGATCATGTCAAACAATATGCTAAGTATCGCCAAAAAGCAACTGAAGACCCAATCTACTAATAGCCATTCTCAATTACTTGTAAAGGAAACCTTGAAGGGAAAGAGTGTCAGTAAATTTCAAGAACCTTGCAGTGGCTTTGGTAGTTCAGCTACGGACCAGAAGGAAAAAAACCTGGGTTATGTTTCCGAGGTAGCTTGTGATGCACAGTTGAAATCAATTGTTAACAGTGATCAGATTTCTTCACATGTGCTTGATAGGTCTGGCCCAAAATCTACCAGTAATGGGATTTGCTTGAGGGAATGGCTTAAACCTGGGGGTCACAAAGTAGATATAGTTGAAAGCCTGCTCATATTTAGACAGATTGTGGAGTTAGTGGATTTTGCACACTCTCAAGGTGTCGTCTTGCAAGACTTAAGACCATCGTGCTTCATTTTATTTCCATCGAATAAGGTTAAATACACAGGTTCATCAGCCATCCGAGAATCAAATAGTCTTATGAACCGAGATTTGATTATCAAAAGGCCATCAGAGCAGGATGCATGTGCTGAACGTATTTTAGGTGGAAAACAGCTAAAACTGAGTGAGGGTAATGAGGAAAAGTTTTGCATAGCTGGTCCACAAAATTCTGGCTATGGTGAACTCCAGTTTCAAATGAATTCGAGCTACCAAAATGCATTGGTTGCCGTACGGCAAAGATCCATTTCTGTAATTGTTCAGTTGGAAGAGAAGTGGTATACCAGTCCAGAGGAGCTCAATGAGAGAGCTTCCACACTTTCATCAAATGTCTATTGCCTTGGGGTTCTTCTTTTCGAGGTGAGAAGTTATTTTGAAGTGTTTCCACAAGTTCTTATTATTTGAAAGTTAACTTAAACAACTTGTACTTCTTGGCAGATGATTTTATTATATAATTTGGTTTGAACTAACATAACTTAAGACTTGTTGTTCGCTTTTTATGACACTGTAAGTTAATTCTGAAATGATGAATAGGTAAAATTCCTTGTGCTAAGTTCTGCTATCAAATTAATGTAAGAAATAGTTTGCTCCCAAAACTGGAAAAGTAACAGGGACTCAGTAGTGCCACTGAATGGCTCTTTATCCTAATCAATCTTCGTTTGTCTTTCTTTTATTTTATTTTTTGAGTTCTAAATTTCTATCCTTGGGGTTGGAGTAGAAAATCTATACATTTGACTTGTTTAGCTCTTTTATGTCAGTTGCTGTGCCGTTGTGAATCATGGGAGGTACATTGCGCGGTGATGTTGGATTTGCACCATCGAATTCTGCCACCAAAGTTTCTTTCACAAAATCCGCTGGAAGCTGGCTTTTGTTTTTGGCTTCTCCATCCTGAACCTTTGGCTCGTCCAACGACAAGGTATCACCATCTGTATTTCTTTAATTTACTGCCTTCTACTATATTTATTAACCTTTTCAGGAGTATGAAAAATCAAGACAATGGTACCATATGATCTATATTGTAATGCTACCAATTATGAGTTCCTACACTACCATCCTTTACTTGGTTAACCTATCCAAATCCAACTTAAAGACTTAAACTGCTCACTTTTCAGCATTGTTGTCGCTAAACTCAATCATCTATGTTGCACTGACAATTGTCAGCCTGCAAGCTTGTTGTTCCATTACCATGTAAATGTGTACAATCAATAGCTCTAGTGCATGTTGATGTGAAGGTATATCCTTTATTTGTTATCCAATGAAGTATGTCTAAACTGGCCACATTTTGAAGTTTTTATTTTCTGGTGTGCAACAGAGAAATCCTGCAGTCTAAACTGATAGGTGGATACCAAGAATCGGCTTGCCGTGATGATTTTTCAAATTCTGCTGATAATGTTGATGCTGAATCAGAGCTATTACTTAGTTTTCTTATCCCATTAAAAGACAAGAAGCAAGGGCATGCCTCTAAGTTGGTGGAAGTTATAAGATGCCTAGACGAAGATATAAACAAGTTCAGGAGGAGGCATTTATCAGGGGAATTTCCTAGTGAAAGAGAACAGGAGTTCTGTCTTGAAGACCCTGTAAGTTCAGGTGTTTCTTCTCGATTAATTGCAGCATCAAACATGAATGAGACACTCTTGATGACGAATATCAGTCAACTAGAGGATGCTTACGCCTCCACAAGATCCCAAATGGGGAAAACAGCAACTGCTCCTGTAGCATGCTCTGATAAGGAGGTGTTAAACAATCGATACAGGTGGTGTCATGCGCGAAATTATACTCTGGATTCGAGCCTCAATCAGAAATCAGGTGATCGGCTTGGAGCCTTTTTTGATGGTGTTAGCAAGTTGGCTCGCCGTAGCAAGTTTGAAGTACGTGGGACATTAAGAACTGGAGATCTTCTCAACTCTAGCAATGTGATTTGCTGTTTAAGTTTCGACCGTGATGAGGAGTATATTGCTACAGCTGGAGTATCAAAGAAAATCAAGATCTTTGATTTTGCTGCGCTTGTAGACAATTCTTTGGATATCCATTATCCTGTAGTTGAGATGCCAAACAAATCTAAGTTGAGCTGTGTTTGCTGGAACAACTACTTTAAGAACTATCTAGCATCAACAGATTATGATGGGGTTGTACAGGTGTGTTTCCTACAATCAAATACGTAAATTCAGACTACATGTAAATTGTGCATGCCTGTGCAAGGTTTAAGTTAGTGCTTTCATTTGAGGCTATTAATAAAGTCAGAAATCTGTTTCTTTACCAATTATAAATACCATCTTCATGTATGAAGTTCAGATGTGGGATGCATCTACTGGTCAAGGATTTTCTCAGTATGTAGAGCACCAAAGGAGGGCTTGGTCTGTCGACTTTTCTCAAGCTGACCCAAAAAAGTTTTCTAGTGGAAGTGATGACTTTTCTGTGAAACTGTGGAGCATCAATGAGGTATTGCTCTCTTACATGATTTAAAAATGGCATTAGCATGCAATATATTATCTTCTTGATCTCGACTTATCCTTGCGGGTACTATTTTTTGAACTTGAGCTATAGTTTGTAAGTTCAGGAGTTTACCTTTATGAAAATTTCCAAACTACAAAATTATGAGAAATGTTTTTGAATGGTATTTGTGCAGAAAAAATCAATAGGCACAATCTGGAGCCCTGCTAATGTCTGTTGCGTTCAGTTCTCTGCATACTCTTCCAATCTCTTGGTTTTTGGATCTGCCGATTACAAGATCTACGGCTATGATCTTCGCCATACTAGAATCCCTTGGTGCACTTTACCTGGTCATGGAAAAGCTGTTAGCTATGTAAAATTTGTAGATGCTGAAACCCTTGTTTCTGCATCCACGGACAACACTCTGAAGCTTTGGGATCTTAACCAAGCAATCTCAACTGGGTTGTCCTCCAATGCCTGCAGCTTAACTTTTAGTGGTCATACTAATCAGAAGGTTGGCTACTCTGCCCTTGATATAAGACTTTCTCAGAATTTATCATGTTTTAATGTTTTAATAGTTCTAACTCTTCATGTCCTGGTTGCTCAGAATTTTGTTGGTTTATCCGTTTTGGATGGATACATAGCATGCGGCTCAGAAACTAACGAGGTACAAATTTGTTATCCTTAGATTTCTCCCTCCGGTTATGATTATTATTTTTCAATAATGAGTTCGTTTTTGAAGCATCCTCTCGTCATACCTTTAACCATGTCATGTTGTATTAAAATGGGCATATGATGGTGAAGGGTCTGCTTTTTCTTTTCCAAAAGATTTGCTCCTTCAAGAGTAATCCCTGATAAATGAGACATCTTCCAACCCTTC
Organism: Prunus fruticosa; assembly: GCA_018703695.1. Taxonomy (NCBI): domain Eukaryota; kingdom Viridiplantae; phylum Streptophyta; class Magnoliopsida; order Rosales; family Rosaceae; genus Prunus; species Prunus fruticosa. The sequence continues at coordinate 48,111,827 of CM031918.1, read as the reverse complement.
CTCAAGTTTCTATGTTATTTTAAACCAATTTGTCATTATGGACTATATGGATTGAGATTTTAACTAACTATAATTTTTCCTCTCTCTCTCTCTCTCTCTCTCTCTCTCTTCTTTTCCCATTTCAGGTTTATAGTTATTACAGAAGTCTACCCATGCCAATCACTTCACACAAATTTGGATCAATTGATCCTGTTTCTGGAAGTGAGGTTGGTGATTATAGTGGGCAGTTTGTCTCGAGTGTCTGTTGGAGAAAAAAGTCTAACATAGTTGTTGCTGCCAACTCAACTGGAACTTTGAAATTATTGCAGATGGTGTGAGTATAAGCTTGTTCCCTAGATAATCCAAGGAATCTGTTCTTTCCCGAAAACATTTTATATTAGCTTGCTGTCCTGGATTTACTTTTTCTTCTTCTTGGAATGAAAAATATGAATTGAAGCAGAAACTAGTCAGGTTGAAGACTACATTGTAACAGAAATTTAACAGAGCCAGCCCTATATGTCCTGGATGTATATACGATTATGCGGATAAAAGAAATCGATTAAAGGCTGATTATGGCAAGTGAACTTCATGAAGAAATCAATTTGAGTTATCAAGAATTTCTCAAGGAATATAGATCTTATACAAGAAAGTATACATCTAGGCACAGATACTAGTATAGGATTCTAAATGGTCGGAACTCTAAATTTGAAGAGAAATTTATGGCTTCACTGTGATGCTGATGGGATTTTTATACTAAGTTCCAAATTCGAACTTATGCAAGTATTGCTGAAGTTATTTATGCAGAAAAAAGAAAAAACATAAGATGTAAATTTTGATTCATTATTTGCACGGCTTGATCAAAGTTGTGCCACTTCTGAATGCTTTACACTTTCTGATCATCTCAGTATTAAACTAATAATGGAATTTTTTATCATGACTCATATACCCAATAAGAGGATATTATTCTCAGATATACAATCTCTTCTTTTGCCCGTGGTTGAGATGAATTGAGGTTGTCTTTTTCGTGCCTTTAAGTTGTTATATCTTGTCAGAGATCATCACTGTTGAAGTCTTGCCTGCGTTAAGCTCAACGGATTTCTTGAATAAATAAATCGTTCCGCTGCAGAGGACAAACTTTAAAGGTATGGAAGGTTTTGCCACATAATTATATATTGTATACAAATTTTAAGCTCTTTATGACTCAACCTTGTAAGTTTGTAGCTGACTCGTTGTAAAGTTACTCACTAAAGGATTGCTCTTAGTTTCTGCCCATGATATCTTGTTCTGATTCTGAAAAGAAATTCCAATGGTCTTGCAACTTTTGTCCCTCACTTTAGGGCCTTAAAACACCTTTTACTTCATCTTTCTCCTGGTATAGATTCCTTCTGTACATTTGAGCTTTCGTTGACAAAGAATTCTGTCCTTCAAACATTTTAACTGTGGCTCCTAAACACAATCTACTATTGATACAGATGCATGTAGTCATCAGAGCAAGCTAAACTGTTCCTATCTTGAACTGTGCTTTCTCTTGATGTTTGATTGAGCAATCCACATGTTTCATGAAAGTGACTAGCTAAGTAATTTGTTGACACAATGTATGATGTATCAAGGTCTAGGAGAGCTCAGAATCTGAGGCATGTCCAGATGATGTTCTCCGTATTCTTGGACTCATCGCCATTAGCTGGCTTTCTGAACTCATTCTCAGACTAATACTACGGCCACAAGGGCTCATCTGTGGAGGTCTGACAGACCGTCCTCTTGGTGTTCCTGTGTAACCAAAGGCAGAAGACATCAGTGCACTGAGGCATAAAAGAAATAATCCTGTTTTCTAATGTCTAAAAATCACATTACTCTCCTTTTCTAGTTGTGCGTAAAAGTAAAGGGGAAGTTTCATGCTATAATAATAGAGTTTGTTCATTGCCAATGCATACGATTCTCTGCTAGAAAATGTATAACAGGTGCAAGGATAGTGAAACAGGCAGAAGGGAGAATCATATTAATAACATTTGAAACCATATTACTTGGTGCAATCAATCACAACATGTGCATGCTATATTCAAAGTACTAATATATTTCTAGTCTTTCTCTATGTTTTAATGTTTTTTATGTAAGATCTAGTTTCTGCTGTTTTAGGCATTAACATGTTAGCGGTTCTAACTGAGATATATAATTGGTTCTCAGGAAATAATCAGGCATAAATGAGTTGTGTGATTAGGGAAACCTGGTAGTCTGTTGGCTTTCACATCTGAAGATTTCTTCAAGAATGGAAGTTTCTTGTTCATGCTATCAGGTGATGTTAAACACTTCCTCTCAGGCGCGGGCGGGAATGGTTCATCTGGAGTGGTCACCATTTCATCTCCACAGATTGAAGCTCCATCGCTTCCTGATTCTGAAGTATCTTTCAAAGTTGTTCTTTCTCTCTCCGCAATTCTATAAACAAACATCTGAAATGGGATTTGTGATACTGGTGGTTGCTCACAACTCTTCCAAGAAGGAATCTTTCTCAGAATCCCCGACTCAATCTCACAGTAATCTACCATAGGCACTGGTGGGTCTAGCTGGCTGTTATAATCAGGATTCATTGCAAGGAACCTTTTAATATATCGAAGAATCCGACAGATGGATGAGAAGCTTGGCCGTAGATTAGGGTCACTGTGCCAACATTTCTTTGTGAGGTTGGTCACATATCTCAGAGAATAGAATGGGAACAACGGCCTCTCTCCTGCCCTTATGTTTCGGCTCATCTTCTCCCCTTGAAGATGACTATCCTCAAAAGGCACTTTCCCTGTCAGAAGCTCAAAGCAAACCATGCCAAAGCTATACACATCAGACTTTTCTGTGTACTTTTTCTCACTACTTTTTGTCTGTTCGTGCTCTTCCAGAACTTCCGGAGCATACCAGATGAAAGGTAGGCTTCCATTCTGATTTGAAAGGTTTTTTTGGCTGGGGCTTTTCGCAGAAGTTAAACCAAAACCTGAAACCTTGGCTTGCAAGTACCCATCTGTGGAGATGCCTCGTGCCTTAACAAGTATGTTAGAAGGATTCAATTCTCCGTGGTAGATTTTCTTCGAGTGGAGATATTCCATTCCTCTTGCAATTTGAAGCATCAGATCAACTGCAACAGGAAGAGAAAATGGAAGTCGTTTTCGTGGGCCACAAATCTCTTTGATGTGGCTGCAGAGGTCTCTGCTCATCAGTTCCATAATGAGAAAACACTCTTTCTTTTCCTCATCCGTAAACCCGCAAAGGAAGTGCACTATGTTGGGGTGGGACAGAGATAACAATGAAGAAATCTCTGGCAGCAGGGGTTCAATATCCCCAAAGAAGTGTCTTGAGGCAAAGCTTTCACCCAGCCATAGGATCTCTTTATACTGACTTCCACCCCCTAGCCGTCGCCTCACCTGGTAGTCCTTAGACCCCACCAGGATTGAACTAGGTAAGAGCTTTCCATTCAAAGGCTGTGACTCTGACCCATCTAAGCTTTTGAAAAGAAGATCTATGAGGCGTTTCCCGTACTTTGTCGAACCCGAGAGTTTCTTTTCTCTGATTTTATGGAGAAGAGTCCATCTATCTTCTTTCCATGCTGTGTCAAATCTACTGCAGAAATCTTGAGTAATCAAATACTGCTTCCCAAATCTCCACTTGAAAAGTTTCCAATCTCTATAGTCATCTTTGTACTTATCCGCGAACACGGTTTTCTTCCTTTGTATCTCATCCTGACCCCACCCTGATATTTCTCCAGCAATGTCAATTGCTTCAATGACAATTGGCATGCAGGAAAGTAAGTTATGGATGTGAAACTCAACGCAATCGGAGTTCTGATAGAGAGTAATGGCTTTAGCCCACCAATCCTTTTTTTCCAAGCACTGCCTGATGTAGGCTTCTCCTTCTTTGAATATCCTGTGGAGCTCTCGCAACGGCTGCTCGAGAACCCTCCATTTAGTGTGCTTCTCTTCAAATCTCAGATTATATTTCATCTCCTCTGCTATTGATTCATATGCTGAGCTGAAGATATCAAGCAGCAAAGAACACTGCCGCTGATTGATTTGGATGTTGTCTTGGAACACCATCAAGGCCTTTAAACTTCCCAAATCCTCCCCAATCTTTCGAAATTGCTCCATTTTAGGACTCGACCACAAAAACCTGAAAATGGAGATCAAAACTAAATTGAAGTACTCTTTAACAATGAAATTTCTGAAAAAAAAATTCATTACTGCAGAAAGATGAGGCCTAACCAGAGACAATTGTCGGTGGAGAATGGAAATGGCAACCACCAAACATGCAAATCGCCCTTTCTTGTAGAGCAAGAAAGACCAACAAATTTAGCTTCTTCAAGGAACAAAAGTGGAGATTAGGATCATGGAGACGAATTGGGTTTTTGCCAAATTCTCTCGAAACCCAACAATAAAACAGCAGAATCAAACATACCCATCTAAGTTTTCCCAGCCAAATTCAGTTAGCTTAGAGCACCAGGCAAGTTTTATAGTCTAATGAATTAAAAAAAGGAAAAAAAGAAAGAAAGAAAAAAAGTGCTCCAGAGCGAAAACTAAAACCAGCAGAGCAGATGAGTATGCGATGTGATTTTCCTGGAAAAAGTTTTCTTGGCACTGTTTTTATTTATTTAATTATCTTTTTTGTTAGAAAAGTGTTGGATTTGGGAATTTACATGTCTTAGGTGATGACACTAGTTTGTTTCTGTGTGGTTCTCCTTCCAAGTGTTCCCGCCAGTTTCGATGTCTCCCACTCTCAATTTAGAAAATGCGTTAACCGTTCTAACCGAATTTTAATACTCTCACCTGCCTTTTTGTTTTTGCTTTTACATTATTGTCTTTCCATTAATTTATTAATAAAACAAATTTCACCATTACCATCCTTTTCACTTACACTAATTCAGTTACTAATTAAGTTACCATTGCTAGATTGTAATTATAGTTTATAGTGATCTAAATCTTATAATTTGGATGAATTTGGCTCTTTTATTTATATTTTATGTACTGATATTGTGCTTATGACCAAAACCTTCTTGTTTGAAGCCTCTATTTAATTATCTTTCTAATATAAACCCTAAACAATAAATTTTTTATTATTTGATGAAGACCTTTCATATTGAGACGGGCGATAACATACTAAACTCACACACACTACACGGACACTAGGGTTCGAACCCAGAAAATTACTCCAAACTACTATACTAGTGGGTTCTTTGCCCCTAAACAATAAATTTTATATCCTAAAAATAGTGTCGTTTTGGGCATATGTTTCGGCTATTTTGCATTCAACCGTGCACTTGGTTACTTTGAATTACGAAATAGTGAACCCTAGCTGTCTTTTGTTTATATAACTGTGATAGTGAACAGCTAATTCATATGGTAATATGGCATTTGGGATTAAATATCATTCCTTATTTGTAAATTGTGCTGCCGTATTGGGGTTGTCTGTTTTAGGTGTTTTCCACATCAATGGCAACATTGCAGTTAAGTCTCCATCTCTCTGAAATTGGCCTCTTCTGCATTATATGATGCCTTTCTCTATCTTACCTGTGGTCCACCTGTCATTCCAACTACCATCATTAACCAATTCCTTAAAAAACATTTGGGCAATGCATGAAAATGGAATTAAATTATGTGCCTTCTTAGAGTACTGGAAATTATGTGCCTTACCAAGACCATACTGGGGTTTGAACCCAGGCCTCTGTAACCTACTTGCAAATCTGGCATTCAATTTACCATAAAATCAGATCCAGAGAGTCTTGTTGAAGTTTCTGAGTGATCAAACAAACAGATCCATGATTTCATCTTTATTTAAAGTTAACAGTGCTTTGTCAAGTTCACATTGAAAGGAAAATCAAGACCTGTTGAATATTTATGCATCTCAGATGATTTTGAATGTTGAAAATGTGACTTAGTGCCCCATTTGTTGACCTCGAATGAGCTTCATACGCATTCATCTCAGTACCATACAGGAACTATGTGAATGAATGTGATATGTGACTCAGCATTTATGGTTTCTGTATGTTGAAGGAAAACTTGGTGGTAAATGTGGTTGGTGTTGACCTGTTGTTGTGAGGCCAATGGTTGACTTTAGTCATGTGGTGGTTAATGGTTGTGGTTACTAACTTAATCATGTGAAACTTATAGAGGTACTTAAGAAGATTAATTATGAGTATACTTCTCTAGTAATATTGCAGAAGTGGTTTTGTTTGAGAGTTGATTGCATTGGGTGTACATAGTAATTGAACCCTAGACAACAAGAATCAATGGAATCCGACCTTAATAATTTTGATTTGGACTTATCTCGTCACTGATCATTGACCTTAAAAGCTTAAGCTATCAGAGAATGAACCAACAATGTACATCAAACTACCCTAGAGAGGTATACCGAAACGGCAAAAGAGACAAACATATAAGGGTGCAGCACCGCTCTGTACTTTGCAAACCAACAAAGAAGCAGGTAAAGAAAATCAAGCTCATGATCCCTTGTAAAAAATATCTCTAATATCATGTCAAGACAACCATTAACCGAAAATTTCAAGCTATATCAGAAATCAAGGAGTATCGTGTCACTGGTATCTGCATCCGATTCCACCCACCGACAAGAATTATGTGAGTGTCATGGCACCATCTGTGGCCTATATTTCTTGCTTATGACACAAGTGTCTTCGTTTCTTGACTGGTTTTTATTTGTGGGTAATGTTGATAGTGGGATGTATGGCTATAGCTAATTATACGTTGTACAGTTGCATTTATGTATTGAATGCTATCAGTCTCAGATCACTCTGTTGATGGCCAGTTGCTTGCTAGCCATGTCTTAAACTCCATACAGAGAAATGTGTGGACATTGGACAATAACAAATAAACACATATTAATGATTTGCATTGAATATGCATAGCCTATTGGTAATGAGTCATTGCCATCAACTTCAATAAGACCTGATTTTAATCAATTGAGTAAGCTCATCAATCTTTTTTGTTTTGTTTTTTTTATTTTTTTACAAACATTAGAGTATTAACAAGATTTTATAATGGGTCTACACACCCATAACAACCACAATAAGGTTAGCCATAATTATAATTATGTATCGAACTAATCACAAACATATATCGTTATCGTTATCCATGTGAATCGAATTTAAGACCTCCTTCAACTAAATGAAGACAAATACCACTAAACCAAAGGCTAATTAATAAACTCATCAACCTTTTGCCTTCACCAACATTTTCTAGCAATTTCGATACTCAAATTTCAAAATCAAGCAGATTCATAAATATCGATCTAGAGGGCCCAACTCCATGAGAGAGAGAGAGAGAGAGAGAGAGAGAGAGTGAGAGTAGGTTGGAAATTATTAAGATTTGTTTGGTAGAAGTAATAATACCATAACAATGTATGGGCGGTTTAGTTGGGAGAGTTATTATACCATAAAAATCTTTCCTTGTTTAGAGTCAACAAGTGGTTACCTGCTGCCATCACATGTTTGGTTGCTTAGCCTTCTCTAAAAAAAGATACAAGATAAATGTAAATGTTACATATGTACATTCCTACGTATCAAGTAAATTCGAGTGTGTTTGAATTTATAAAGAATGGACCACTGGAGGTAAAAATAATGCTTGAGCATAAATTCACTGTGAACCTTTTTTGCCATGCTATGAATTAATCATTAATGAGAGGAAAGGAGAGTGCAGGTAAGGCAGTCATCCACTTTGAGTTTGTGGTTTGTGGAAAACACAAAAGTTACTCGAAACATAGAGCATTATTTGTGGAAGAAACTATCCCAGAAAACGTAACGAATTTGGACTGGACTTTCATATGAGAATACAAAAACGACTTAGCAAATGACTTTCTTTTGGAACAAAAAGCAGGCTACAGGAGAAAGTGAGAGGGGGAATTTGAGTGTGATGTGAGGTAAATATTTTGTGCCACTAGCACTTTCTGGCACCTATAATTTCTTTTCATATGTCAATGACTATTCAGCCTCTACTTTAATAAGAAATGCTTTGAAAGTCGCCACAGCGATTAATAAAGTTTGTAATGAATTCAAAGCGCATGTTGTGAGGATAATATGTAACATTTATCCATTCCCGGATTTTCTTTTGCTCTAAGATAACAAAACCTTGTTCCTATCAAGAATGTTCTCCCAATAAAACAAAGTAAAAATTAGTAAATTGCAATTCCTTGATGTTTCCTTTTCTTTGATGAGACTTCTCTCCCTCTTCAAACCCAGATGATGATATATCTTGTGTCTCTTTCCCTAAAGAAAAATAATAATATTACCAATATCCTGTGAGTGGTGACACCTCTCTCACTATTCCTAATTAAACTTGGTTTTAACTGTCCAATTTGTATCCCAGCTTGGTTTTCTCAGTTATATTATATCATATATTTACAGCCTCGACAATGCCTTGCACATCACAACATTATTACTATTCCTTCCTCTGGCTTTCACAATCTCTATAAATACCACTACATAACTAACCAACAACACAAGAAACACACAAAGCAAACTGAGAATATGAGTGGAGGAGGCATGGAATCCGTGGCCAGGGCGCGATCAAACGGCAGTGGTGAAGCCAATGGACAGCACAAGAGAGAGCGCTGTGGCGACTTTCAGATGCCCCTGCACTATCCAAGGTACACTCAATCCGACTACGAGACCATGCCGGAGTGGAAGCTCGACTGTTTGCTTAAAGAGTATGGGCTACCGATTGCTGGGGACGTTGAACAGAAGAGGAAGTTTGCCATAGGAGCCTTCCTGTGGCCTAACTAGACTTGTGTCCCTTGTAACAACAGTATGAGAAAGTACTGAATAATGCTAATTATGGTGTGTTTTTAGGTGTGATTAGTTTTGTTATAATTAATCTAGTTTTACTGCGTTGTTTAGTTATGTAATCTGTTTGTGTAATGTTTGTGAGCTTCATGTGTAGATTATATATATATCATGTTTATATATGGATCTTCTTCTTCTATTTTCAATGATGGGCTTCAAGTTTTGGCAGTATATTTTCTCTGTTTTTCCTTTTGTTGTTGATCTGTTTCTAATTTGTCCTAGGAGTTCTCTCTTCTTTTATCACCAGTTCTTATCAGCCTAAGCATTCTTCCGCAGCAGTTTAAATAATGAAACTCTCTCTCTCTCTCTCTCTCTCTCTCTCTCTCTCTCTCAGAGCATTCTTCTGCAGCAATTCAGAAAATTGGTTTCTCACAGGTGGTGAAACTAGAAACGTGACTTAAATTGTTCAACAAAAATGTAACCTCTTTCCAAACCACAAAATCATAATACTGTGACTTTCATATATTTAATTGGAATCAAGAAGTAGACTTTCCCTGTATTAAGAGATATTACAAGAGACATGCATGTTTTGGGCTCAAGTAATGGAAGGGCTGTGATTTGGGAGAGAAGGGTTGCCTTACCTTGTAACCATTGTTAGCATCATCAAACGCTTTCTTATTATTAGTGGTTAAACAATTATGCACATAAACCTCGTACTTGTCGATGTATGAATTTACGAATTAAAATATGCACTAACCTATATAATTTAGGGATACAATCATACATAGTTAGCACCATCTGATTATATATGTATGTACATTTAGATCCAGTCATATTGGTTTTGAAATTTAGATATTCAATCTAGTCCTTCAAAATTATATAAAATCGGTCATAAATATATTTGATTGGATTCATCAGTTGGATTGAATCGATCGTTGTAAGCGGATCGCATCAAATAGGTCGAATTAGTCGATTCATGCGTATTAGATCGGATCTTTCAATTAAAAAAAGAGCCCAAGTTCAACTAACAACATTAAGCCCAAAATAGGTGGGCTCAAGTAATCATACACAATCATCGCACATCAGCATTCATTACGGACTACCGCGTAAAAAGCCTTTTCGCGCATTTTCTATTTTTCTCTTTCTTTGTGTGTGTGTTTGGCTACTGATAAAATTCTTTTTTGGAAAAGGAAATGGAATTTGAAGTCGATGAAGTGGATCCAGTAGGTGTGCCAGGCTTAGTTGAAATGTGTGCTTTGCACTTCTAAAAGAATTATATTTTTTTCTTCTTAAAAACAGCCCATCGCGATCGCAGGACTAATTTTTCCAATTGGGCCGACCCACAAACGTGGCCCATGGGTTGATGCATTTGGGAAGAGGCCAAATAAACGTAAAATGTGAATAAATATAATTTTAAAAAAAATAGAATTCATATTTTAAGGTTGTTATAATTAATTAATCTGAAGAAAAAAAAAAATTAATAGAGCTATAAAACTAAAAATATTAAAACGAAATCGTATAGGTAAAGATGACAATAACTCGTCAATACCAAATACAAAACAAAGCTGTACCATTACTCATTGTTGACAAAAACACCAATCACCAGCTTTTTTTTCCAAGAAAAGATTGTATTTCATTAAACCAAAAGGAACATTACATGGTAAGAATTAGCATGTTAACGTTGAACACTGGTAAAACTTTCCCAGAAAAAAACAAAATCCCGGAGTATGAAAGAATAATTACCAATCACCAGCTTAAAAAGAAAATTTTGATGATAATAGAAAAAATAATTATTAATTTTGCACGATTTTTCTATACAAAATCACTCACATAATAATTGCATATGTCCAGTTAATATCATGTCTATATAAATATTATTTAATACTAGATCGATCAACTGTCCCATGACACAATGTACCCGCCGCGGGTATCTTCTTTGTTGTGCAATGACCATTTCAAGAATAATATATCTTGTCATTGACAATTGTCATTGCCAGAGGCTCAAGGCAATGGCATTACAATTTTGTATCCCACTAATGAAAAGCCAAATTTCATACTTGTTTGTTGTCCCAATTTGTTTATTCTCAATTGACACTCTGTTTTTTGAGAGAATCTCAAATCACATTTTAATAGACAAACTTAGATACATTTTAATTCGTTCTTGCCAAAAGATTGCATTGAGATTGTGTAGTCCAAGTGATGATAAAATATCAAATATTCGAATATAATTATAAGTTAGATTAGTTGAGCAGAAATTGTGTGTTCATCTGGTTCGTCCCTTTTCATCCAAATTCAACTTCTCTCAATAAATTAGAATAATTTAAATTATCGTTTTGTAAAACAAAAGTCAAATCTGCCGATAACTGATCCTCATATTAAATTCAAATCTGTTGAATAAATTGGATAAGTGGTAACTCCCCCAATGCTCGCAATTGCATTGCAGTGTTCCAAATTCCAATTTGAATCGGAGTTCAAAACTCAGATTTCACCAAAACACACACAATAGTAGCCGTTAATGAGCCGTTAATTCCGTTGTAGGCCCCGCCCAAATTGTAGAATCCGAGACGGCTCTGAATCATCTCCACTCAAAAAACACAACAACACATGACTCAGCGACAACCTAGCTGACAGACTGTCCACCTAAAAAGAATTACAAAACAAAAAAGCCCACATGGGCCACGTCACCAAATTGACACTAAATAAAATAAACAAAAAAAAAACCAAAATAATAAAGCAATTCCCATACAGGGAGGCCTGCCTTATTCTTCTCTTGCTGGCCTCTCTTCACCAGTCACCAGTCACCACCAAAACCTCTTTATATATAAACCAAACTCTCTCTTCCCCCTCCTCACATTCTCTGCTTCTCTCTCTCTCTCTCTCTTTCAATTGGGTTCTGCTCAATTTTCTCTGTTTTTTTTCCTCATTCAAAAAAAAAAAGAAAATGGCACTTTGCTTTGGTTATTCAAAAGCCATTTTCAGAGTTTTGTTAGTCTCTGCATTTGTCTTCTTTGCCATTCTATCTCCATCTGCTGCTGCTACTACAAAGCCCTCAGCTTCTGCTCCTTCCCCTGCCTCCACCCCTGCTCATGCCCCTGGCCCTTCCAGTGATGGTAAATTCTATTTTCTTAATGTCACATTTTCCATTTCATTTTTTTGTTTATAATCGGATCTGAAGGCATTTTGTTCATTCTTGTTTTTGGGTATTTTATTTTATTTTATTGGCATTTGGGTTTTGTTTTCCTTTCTGGATTGAGCATTGGGTTTTTTTTTTCCCTTATTAATCTCATTGTATATATTTTTTATTTTTGGAAAATTTTGCAGGGACTTCCATAGACCAAGGGATTGCATATGTGCTGATGCTAGTGGCTTTGGTGCTTACATACCTCATTCATCCTCTGGACGCATCATCTTCCTACACTTTCTTTTGAATGTTGGGATTCTTTTTTAGGTGAATTAGAAATGGATGGGATTTTATTTGTAGACAAATGACCAAAAAAAAATTTGGTGTTGGTTTTTTTTTTCTTTCCATTATGATTTATTTGACTGTGATTGTGCATATATGAATTAGACAAAGTAATGAATGGCAATGTTTGAGGCTGATTAGGCTTCTAGTAGATTGTTATCAAATGATTGTTCCTTTCTTCATTTCTGTTTCATTCTTTGCTTGCATATATTGACATGTTCAACTTTAATGTGAAGATATACAAGTATGTTTCTTTTCTTCTTCATCATTGTACATGGAACCAAACAACACAAAAGAAACTTTTTGCAGTATGAGACTGTTTGAACTCAAACAATTGATGAGTTAAACCATTTTTCTTTTCTGAAAATTTAGGATAAGTTTTTTTTTTCTTAAAAAAATGGGGTTGAAAAAAAGAAGGAAAATGATTTAATAAAATAAAAAATTGAGTGTGGTTGTAAATCCGATCGTACAATTCAAGTTGAATGCTTCCGAGCTATGAAGATTGTTACGGTTGATCACCATAGTTGTTCGACCAATGAAGATTGTTACGGTTGATCACCGGAGTTGTGCTTTCGGTTTTGATAACTTGGCAGCGGTTGCGACGCCATATCGCTGTGGCATTGAGACCCAAATGCATCCTTCTTCAACTCCCATGGGAGTTCCCAAAGCAACTCCTACCCATAATGGATGAAGCCTCCATTACTCCATTGATTTTTAAATTTTTTAGATTGCCGGCGACAAAGGCTCGTATGTCAATTTGAGTTATATTTTTAAGATGCTGCTATTAGCGTACTTAAAATCACTGAATAAATAAAGTCACTGTTTGCAATATATTTGAACTTCAATTATATAGATCACTTTTTTCTCTGAGTTTGAATGATATCAACAATTTGAAAATACAGCTGGTGATTTCAACCCAAAGCTTAAGAAAGTTTAAAAAGAACTTGGATATCAACAATTTATCTTGTATTGCAGCAAAGAAAATATTTCCACTACTGTGCTGCAATCAAAGACTGAATGTTTAGAAGGGAAAAACTTTAAATCCTGGCATTCCCGGGATCCATGAAGACAATCTTTTATTCTCCAAAATTGCTGTGTTCTGTTGCTTTTGCAGCCTTTCTCCACCACCATGACAGGAACATTGTGATTCCCACAAAGGAAATCTCATAATTTGTGATTTCCCCCCTCTCAAGGTAGGTGTCCAATTGAAAACCTTGTAAGCTTTGTACAAGTAAACCACAATCCCAAAACCACGATCAACGAATGTGTCACGTTTAATCATTGAGTCAGATGTCTATAATATAAAAAGTACTTGACAACTTCATAAGAGGAGACGACTATCCCAACAGAAGGACCGGCCCTACCAACACGAGGAGCAACTCCCATAAACAGCCCCTTCATCCCTCCATCCCTATTCGAAACAAAAAGTTCCATGGTTGGTTAAAAACATAGAACATTTGAACATATTATTACAGAATTAACATCAATGCGATTCATTGTTTATATTGCACTTGATGTCTCACATACCTCCAAATTTCAAGCAAAGTTGTTCTTGTTGTCATCTTCAATGCCCTTGCAGGATCCTTCTGCAAAAAGAAAACTGTTAAAAAACAAGCATAAGAAAACTTTATTTCTTTTCTATTTTGGGTGCTCTCGACTCTCATGAATAAATTCTGTAGCGTCTAGTCTATAGGATTGCTTCTCTGTTTCTTTCGGTACAATACAAGAGAAGAGAAAAGAAAGTCAGGGTGAAGCTTATCATAGAGAGATACCTCTATCTGTCGTCGTTTTTTGCCACATCTAATGGACATGTAGCAGCAGCTGCAAGGCTTCCTGCAACAAACCCAGCAGAGAAATTAGCTCCAAGGACACTGGCTGCGTTGGCTTCATCACCCACAAGACCAAGAATTCTTCGCCTGATCTGCACAGAAGGGGCAAATAATTAAATCAAGTTGTCTACGCCTGCCAGTGCAAGGTATAAGAGGAAACCAGAAGGTAGCTTTTGAATTTCTTGAAATAGTGTAACTCACTGGCTCAAGGGTTGACCAACATATTGCAGAAAAAGGAACATCACGAGCAAGTTGTGCCCCGAGGCCAGTCCACAAGATGCGAGAGTTTTGTACTGTTACAAAAGAAAAATAATAATGTCATCAACAATCTTATCTTAACTAAAGGGCAACCTTAGAACTATTCCAATACAACATAGGTATGCATCAACCAGTGTCATTTATAGGTTATTACATTATCATCACATCATCTTGATCAGCTGCAAATCAATTACTTAAGAGATATGGGGAAGTAAAGAACTAACTCAAAAGTATAATTAGGAGTTCACTTACAGTTTTGAAGGAGGTTATTGCTCTTGACAGGGTTGATGACCCCATTCAGTGTCCCCCAAACTCCTGGAGGCTTCACACCAGCTCGGGCTTCCTTAAATGCCTGCGGTTAAAGAAGGGGGCACACTATGAGAAACTTCAATTTTTGGGGGAAAAAGGCTACCCTGTGCATAAAAATAGTTCTCTCCAACTATGTAACCTTAAAGATAAGCAGATACCTGAAGGACACTTCATCTATGATTTGCAAAGTACGAGATACTTTAGACAAGATATAAAGTTAAAAATAATAACTAATAAGTAAGCCTAGATCAAAAAAACATCAAGGTAGTAAATATTCATTGTCTTGTCTGATGTTAATTGTATTGCCGAAACAGGTCATAGATCCTCAATAATAAATCCTAATTTTTATTGTATTCGGGTCATTAACTAAGATAATTTGTTGTATAGTTACTGAAATCACACTCATGGGATTGGTCGAGAGGTCTTGACAGGGATAGCATAAAACCTATGGATATGAGATGAATACCAGTTCACAAGTCAGGAACAGTGTAAAATGGTGATAAATGACATCAATCTACATCATTAAATACCTGCATGCGCGTCCTTGCGAGTTCAACAGGGTAACAAGAGATGCAAGCTAATGATCGTGCTAGTGACCCTGCAACTAATGGGACATATGGTGTCATATTTGGAGCATTCTGAGTCGAGAAATCTTCCATCAAATTGCGGAAAATGTCATAGCAAGGCATGTAGATCCCCACCTGATTGACAAATAGAAAACAATAACTACCAGCAACACAATTTCCAGAACAAAGTGCATACCACCTTGCATCATCCACAGCATGGGATATAACACTGCAAGGAACCATTTAGACGAAAGAGGTAATCCTTGGTAAGAGAGAGACTTACAGTTGGTATGGCCAATGTTAAGCTTGCAGTAGTGCCCCTCCAGAGTCTCCAAAATCCTTCCTGCACCAATTTATTCCTGTGAAACCCCTCTAATATTATTAAAAGATTTGCCTACAAACTCATAGGTGATGACCTAAATAAGCAAATAGTCCCTTAATGGGGATACAGTAAGCATGTGGACAAGGCATTGAAAAGTGTCTTAAAACATGAAAAGAAAATGCCATGCATGTAATGTAAAGGCATCGCAAATTTCCTAGTGGCACTGGCATACAGTCAAATGATATGATGCAATAGTCGCTTAATAATCACTTTGAAATAATATCTACCATCCAGCGTGTTTTAGGTACTTCTCTTGTTCCTTCGTCCGAACCGTAGAAAGAAAAAAAAACAGAAAACCTAGTTACTCTATCTAAGACTTCACACGGCACTTTCTGGGTTTTCCACTATAAATCAAAGAGAAAGTGAGTGGATTTTTCTGTTCTTTTTAGAATACGAGGTTAGTATAAAATCCATGCCTCTATGACAACAGACAGTAAGGTTCAAAGCTTTGCCAAACAATATGACATCTGCTGGATTGCAAAAGTTCCTGTTTAAGGATAGATACTTGAAACTTTACACAAGGAAGAGGTCATCTATCACATAATGAAACGTAAGTAACTCCTTTTCGGGAGAAGAATCTACTATATATTTAAGTTTTTGTATCAACCAACCTGACGTATGACTTTGAGCAACACATCCAGTGTTCCTTTATACTGGTTACACTCTGGAGGGCAGACGATCTTGGATCCAAGTACTGAACTTGTGCGTGGTGTGGAAGATCTCAAATCTGGAAGCATCTACAGACAATCCCAAAGCCATTACTAAAGATGCTTCGTTGCAGAGTAAATAAGATAAACTCGATAAAAAAAAACAACTGCATACATACTGTGTTTGTTTCAAAACATGCCACACCACATAGACCCTGATAAGAAACTCCAGCAGCCTGTGCTTGTAACCTTGTCTGAAGGTAATGCAATAAATGGCGCATAAAGTCAGTTAATTTTGATAACGAAAACCTTAAAGTAGAGAGCTTTATAAGCATGCAAGCTTCACAAATGACTAATCTCATCAAGCACAGACGAATCAGTTTCGAAAGGGCAACTTTTAAATTAATAACGTTATATTAATCCACAACAACCATATATGATCTTCTCAATGGGTTTCTTAAGAAGACAATAGAATCTCAATCACAGCATATGGGAATTTTACTACACAAAACGTCCAAGAGATGAGGAAACGAAAAGCCAAAAATGGGCTTGTTCCAAAAAGTCTCCAGAATAGATTATAATATAAGAACCCAGTGGGGAATAGAAATTGAGAACCTTGGCAACATCAAGAGGGTTAACGAGAATCGCAGAGACAAAAGCGGCGCCAGCAGCAGAGAGAGCCCTCTCTCCAAAACCCAAATTGGCATCAGATACGCGCATGGCATGGTGCTGCTTTCGCTGTTCTTTGCCATCCTTGAACATGGCATCTACGTTTCCTTCAAAATCAACTCTGCTAGCTGCTGTGCTCATCCACGAAGGCAGGCCGTGCCTTGAGGCCACCATTCGTGTCTGTCTCTCTGTGTTTTCGACGGGTGTATTATTCAATATTCAAAGTTTCTGAATTTTCAATTTTTCGTGGGGAAGACGCGAGTATTGCTTATGTGTTGGGATACTATTATGATTCGTGGCGAAATTGGCGTGGAGCTCAGGGCGCCAAACAATTGGGGCAGATGGTCTTCTCCTCTTGATTGTGGATGTGGATTGTGGTTGTGGACCACTATCGTAGAATTTTCTGTTTGCGCAAAGTCCAAGTTGGAAAAACTCCCACTTGGCCTCAATGGGCTTCATGTAGAAGCTCACTGAAAATTGGGACTTTGTTTAATTGGTCTGAAACTGGGCCGATAGTTTGATTAAGTTAAAATTTTTATATGTTAAAAAAATACAAGTCACAGTTTAAATTATAGAGGAGTTTCTGATCCTCTTCTACTGGGCTAAACCCCGTTGGCTTGAATTGATTAAATTAATTCTTATTTAACCCATCGAATACGGATCGACAATTTTTCCCGTCTCATGTAAATATAAGAATGTATATGTACCTAGCTAATTCACAATTTCAAGTTTTAATATGTATTTATATTTTTATTTTAATAGTGGTTGTATTATATAAAGTGGTATTTCTTCGGTATCATGCAAATGATAACTACCTATTCTATTCTTACAAGTGGATAACACATGCTACATGAAAAAATAAGTAAATAAATTTATAGAGCCAAGACAAAGAGATACAATCCGGAAACTTTTCACAACAACAAATTATGAGTATGAGTGAAATCAAAGTAAGAATCATCCCCTGCCACAAAAGACATCAAGAGGGCTCTTTGAGATGGTTAATAGACTGGCAATTTTTCCTGCTTCTTTGGAAACCACAAATGGGATCCTTTTTCTGGAGCTGTTGTATAGTAATTGCCTGGTATGATAAGCTGCCATTAGAGAGAAAATGCTAGCAGACACCATGACCAGTTTCACAGCAAAACCAACTCTCTGCCACTTCCTTGAGATGAAAAACTTTCTAATGCAGTCAGTGAGAAACCTTCTGCTGTGAGCAGCAGGTTTAGCTTTTTCTTTCAATCTCTCTTTAAAATCCCAATTGAAAGGGACATTGTTTTCATTGCCAAAACATGCTTTCAATTCTGTCACCACATCAAGTGCCCTTCCTTTATGTTCTGCCACCTTTGCTGATAGATTTACTCTGCTTTCTTCCAACTTGGTGAAGGCTGCATGCCTATCCATCTGCTGCCAAGAACCCATTCTCTGCATGCAGATAGCCAAATGTTAAAAAGAATTTGGGGATGGACAAATTGGCCAATCCATAAAAGCAGGAGCAAGGAAAAAGAAGACGAAATAATGTTGAGGGGCATGTTTACCTGTAAAATCATGAACGTGTTCTCAACTTCCTTCACTGAGTTTCTAATGTCAACCAACCTCTTCCTCTCCTCAAATGGGGCCTCTGCAAAATCACAGTAACCAGCAGGTTCTGAGCAGAATTTACAAGACCTGCTATTTTCTCTAGTTTCATTGTTGAGCCAGCCATGAAAGCCCATGCTGTCTTGATGGGAAAACTGCACGTCTTTCTTAACTCCCTCAAACAAAGACATTGCCCATCAATCAAAACCCACTAATATTGTGGTTGTCAATGTTTTTTCTTTTAATATTCTTTGCACACCAACCATGTTCAATTTTCTCAGCTTTTCCCTTTTCTTCCCTGTGGTTGTTGAGACTTGAGAGCCTGAAACCACATGGAATATAATGAAGGGTAGGCCTTCCCTTCTTCTGTTATAGTTTGCATTAGGTGTTTCCAGACAGACAATCATTTCGGTCACTTTTTCTTTCTTCCTTTTCTTAGGTGGTTTTATTCTTTCTTCAAAGGGAAGATTTGATTACCAAAAAAACTGAATGGCTTAGCTGGTCATGCCCCCACACCCTCACTCTCATCACGTTCTTCTTCTTCTCCTTTTTTTTTTTTTGATAAACACTCATTATGTTGTGTTATGTATGTGATACATGTAGCATAGCATCATAGCATTTATCATACAAAGCAATATTGGGGGAGGGGGAAATGAACCTAGGATCTCGAATAAGTGTTAAATGCTCTTAACCAACTGAGCTGCAAGTCCCTTGCATATCATTTCGTTTAATGGCCATACGCCAACTTGTATTTAAAAACTGTGCACCATTAACTTAGGCCCCATGTGACCAACTCATTTTGTTGAGAAGGTTACAGAAATAAACTCTACTCATTTCTGCGGGAGAGACAAATTGGGGCCTTTCTCAGACTGGTTTTGCATGAGGCAGAGTATAAACGGAGCAAAGTCAACTACAACAGAAGCTCTGATCCATTTGAATTTTGATACTTTTAGCTACTAACAATTGACCCTGCTGCTGTACTTCATCACCACTCAAAAAACATATGCTGTCAAACAATTTCAAACCACATATTTACAAATGGAATTCTATTTTCAATGCGACCAATGGGAACCTGAAGAGACAAAAAATTTCATTAGGGTAAAAGAAGAACAAGACTGAAAAGGTCATCATACATGTACACAAAGATCTCTTGCAATTTGCAAATCTCTATCTTTGTTCTTGGTGGTAGGTTGAATGGACCACACTGACCCCACCTGTTCTGATATTCAAAAATCTCTATGATAAATGAGAGATAACATTTCATATGATCTCTCCGTGTTCTTCTGCAAATTATATACCTCCTTTTCCTTGGGCTCCCTCTCCCATTATGCCTCAGATTTTGTGGCCCACTTCAAACTTAAAATAGTGAATTCAAATTGAGCATGGTTCAGGCTCAGGCTCAGTAAACTTGAAAAGTGTGGGCTTAATCCCATGTCATACTCATGAACTTTTGGGGTCAAAAGAGATTAGCACACCTTGTATTTTTAAGGTATTTGGAATAAAAATCTTGGCTTTTCCTGCTTTGGTTTTTTTTTTTTTTTCACTTTTGATTCAATTATGTCCTCTCCTTTACTTGATGAATGTTCCCTGTACTTTTTTGTTTGCACATTTTTTATCTTCTGTGAAAGTGATTTTAAGTTGTACATGTACATATATAGGGTTATGGTATTTTGTCAAATAATGTATCATATTATCTTACCATCTTGTCAATTTAAGCTCCTAAAAAGTAAAAATAACGACAAAATTGTTAGACAAGAAGACATTCATGATTTTGACGGAAGTACGATAATATCTACCATTCGAATCGCACAAATGATAAAACGTGAATTGTAGAAGAAGATCCATGCACAAAGCGTATGATTCCGAGATTTAGTTCTCTTGGGTGGTTTAGATTTCCAGTTTGCAACTATATGAAAAACTTTAGCTTACAGAAATAAAAGCTATAAGTAGGGTTTAAAACCCAAGAGACAGAGAGAGATTATCCGAAATTAAATTGGTACTATCGCAAGGACCACATCCGTTGCCCTAGACACGGCGTTTGCCCATTGAGACCACTGTACTTGGAAAGGGGCTGTAATTGAAGAAGAAGAAGAAGAAGATCATCTGATTTATTGTACTTTGAGTTGAATTTTCAGAGAGCTTTGGCTGGATATTAAAGCAGTTGCTATTGCCTCAGTGTTTTGTTTTAAAAGGGTATGCAGGGACACGGTTATCTTTGTATCAAGGTAGGGTGGGGCTAAACAAGCCCAGACCGACCTAGTATTAAGTTATTTTGTTGACTTTTCTTTCTGTCTGTCTCTCTCTCTCTCTCTTATTGGAAATGATCAGCCCGTTGAGACTTGAGGCACAAGTAACAAAATAAATCTCAATAGTATGCGCACCATTATGAACTTGAATTATTGGACTGAGTAAAACTCTGACATATTTGATTAAGACGTGATCATTTATAGTGAGAAGAACAGTGTGTCTTCCTAGGTAGATGTAAATTTTTGAAGGAGGATCTTGCCAAATACCAACTTGAACTAATACTGGGATTAACTTTAAGTAAACAGAAATTGAAGATTTTGGACTGCAAAAGGTTGAGATGCATGCCATGTCTCATTGGACAAAAAGAGTAGAGAAAGGGACCCAACCCAAGTACAGGTTTTGCAAGAAGAAGATCAGATTTTACCAATACAGCATCATTTATCTCCTTTGGAGAGACAAAGTCTAGTCAGAGAAGGCATGCAACTTGCAAGTGGGTCTGATTATCTGGTGTATGAAATGGAACCTCGTATTTCACGATGCAATTTACCAACAGTAAAAAGGTGTTTTGAACGTTAAAATTACCAACAACCCAGCAAGTAGCAAGAACCCTTTTGTGTAAAATTTGACCAGGAAAAAGATTTACAGGTTCTGTTAGCCGGAGATTCAAGAAACATGCCGGGATTTCACCTGAAAAGCAAGCTGACATTGTCTGGGAATTTCTGAAAAAGCAATGGCCCCTCTCACTCCCTTTCTCTTTCCAAGAGGTCTAGGACTAGGCTTATAGACTGTTCACTTAATAAGTTAATATAATGGTTTCTAGGTTTTGGGGTTTGGGGCAAGGCTGAGGCCAACATGACCCTCGATTTACTCTCTGCTTCTCACTGTTACGTGTTCTCATCAGAGTCAGAGTCCCCAATATGGGTCAATGACTTAATGCTGCCGTGCTATGTTTCACTTGCTAAATAAACTCATAAATCCCTTTCCACCCAAAAGCCCTCTGTGTAATTGGAGTTGGCGAAAACAAAATGCAAAACCAAATGTCTCTCAAATGACTAGTGGGTGCACCATTCAACATGAAAACGACTTTAGCTTTTAATGTGGATTAGTTCAACGGCGTAAATATGATACGAGGTGTGAACTCGTAACTTGAATATTTTCGAGTTTGTTTGGGACTACTTCCCTAAGAAGTACTTCTGTTTATAAGGGTTTCTAAAAAAGCGCGTTTATTATAAAAATCTTGAATTTTTTTAAAAAATACAAGTGCTTCCTGGGAAAAGCACATAAAAGCACTTTTAAATCTTTCTGTCAAATGATGTTAAAAAACGATTTTAAAGCACTCCCAAACATACCGTTATTAATTAAATAAAACAAAGTAAAGATTTGTTGGCAAAATTAAGGTCCCACCTATACGTATTTCAGTGGGATAGAATAATTTATCCCCCACCATAAACGGTTGATAGGTTATATGGCATAACAAACAAATATCTCATACGAGTCACCGGCGCCACTTCAGCAAAAATCAAAAATTATAGGATCAACCCAAAATCTCGCATCATTCATTCAAACTCTTTCTTGATCCTAATCATGCCTTCAATTTCAAAACAAATTTACAAAGTGATTAATTAACTTAATTATATAGACTACAGAGCTTAATTTACTACCAAGTAGATCAAAAACTCAAACCACTCTCGGGCACTCAAATCTATCGAAGCATTTCATTCAAAACAACAAGGCGCACCGCTTTCATCACAAGCACCTTCGAAGTAATCCTCCACGTCATCCCACTTACACGACCGGAAATCGAGCGACAAATCGGAGAAATCTTCATCTTTTAATAGCATTTCCGGTACGACTCTCATTTCGTCAAAAAATATCGGCGCGGGAGCCTCCGGTTCAAAACAATCGTTCAGCAAAAACTCGGACTCAAACGTCCCGAAATCATCTCGCTCCGAAATCCCGACCGGTCTCCACTCTATTTCGGCCTCACTGGGGCTCAAAACAGAGGTCGGCGAACGAAGACTGTGATCGCACTCGCCGATTACCGCGACGGTGGGCGACGTTTCCCAAGAAATCGGTTTGCAGTCGTAGTCCGGAGTGGCCGGTACGGCGATTTCGGGTGGCTTGATGAAATTGGTGAAGGCCAGATGTCCTTTAAACGCAATGGCGGCTCTGTCGTATGCCAAACCGGCCTCCTCCGCCGTGTCGAACGTTCCGAGCCAGACCCGGGTCCGGCTAGTGGGGTCTCGGATCTCCGCCGCCCATCTCCCCCACCGCCTCTGCCGTACGCCTCGGAACTTCTTCCCCTTCGGCGAAACTTTGTTGCTTTCGTCATTTGCTCTGCACCTCGGAGCCTTAGGCTTGGAGAAGAGCCTCGGAGCACTGCAGTCTTCGATTCTGATTTCGTTGATCGTGCGCTTCACGACGATTCGGTCTTCGCCCTCGTCGCCGGAGGAGTCGGTGGCGTCGCCATCGGTGACAGAAATCCGTACGATTTTGGGGGCTACGACATTGGATTCTGGGAAATGATTGACGAACTTGGTTGTGACGTTTCGATGCTCTGTGTACTTGGTTCGATTCATGGCTGTAGCAGACCAAGAGAAAAATCTAGAAATGAAATGAGAAGAAGAAGAGAAATTTGCAGAGCAAATGTAACTGATGAAGCATTAAGAAAAAGTAAAAGCTGAGAATAAATAAGAGCTTGAGAGAGAGAGATAAGAGTGAGTGAGAGAGCAGAGGAGTCAAAATGCCAAGAATCGCAGTTTTATAGGAGTATCTTAAGCAGCCTCCAACATTTTCGTTTTTATTCTTTTATTAAAAAAGAATGTTTTTTTTTTCTTTAACAAGTAATTAAATAATTTTAAATTTCATTCCTAATTAATAAGCAAATGAAAAAAACACGTTTTAATTAAGATTCGTTTTTTAAATTTGGGGTTCATTTTTTTCGTCTGGGAAGTTTTGAAGCAAGAGATTATGGTATGTAAAGTAAAAACAACGTCGTTTCATGGGTACTTTATCAAATAGATTATGATAGGTGGTTAAATCCGAGTTTTTGGTGAATGGATTTACATTAAACATTTGGGAATATTTGACCTTAAAATTTTTAAATTTTAAATATTTATTTGAATATATATCTCCTAGGAATAACCAAATTAGAAAACTAATATTAAATGGATATAGCAACTGAAAAGTTTTTTTTTTCTTGGCGACCAAGTTTCTGCTCTTCCATTTTCCTTTTTTTTTTTTTTTTAGGGGGGGTACCAAATGAAGTCAACCTCTATTGATTTTTCGTTTTAATTTTGAATTGCTTGAAAAATATTTGAAGTTTTATTAATAGACAATAAATTAATATTGTGGGCCCCCGTTGATGCTTGCGCTCCACGAAACGACTTAAAAACATTTCCCAGTTCCCACAAAACTACAAATTTGTCTCTTAGTTATCCCCTTCCTCAGTTACCTTATTTGATCAAAATCATTAATTTATTTTTACCAAAAAGAAAAAGTCAATTCATTCATATATTCCTTTTTTTAAAATAATTAATTAATTAAAATTCTGTCACTCTCCAAAAATACGGGTTGTTGACCAACAAAGACCATTCATTTAATGCTGAAATTTTTTTAAATCAGGAAAAATAAGAAATAAAAATGAAAGAAAATCATTCAGGTCAACTTGGGCTGTAACGTACGGATTTTGTGGCTTGGGAATTGGTTTCAATGAAACTGAAAGGACTTGCTCTTCTCTGCTGTGATTTGTTGCTGTCAACTCGTCACTGTTTCTCAATTTTGCCACACATCACGTTCCTTTTCAATCTTCTCTCTATTTTTTTTGTTGATATTTTCCCAATTAATTTGAAACTTGAAAGGCTTTATTTTTGGGGGTTTGCTCTGACAGAAATTGCCGCTATTTTCATGAAAGGCAAGGGATGGGCAAGGAGATCAGATTTTTTGCTTGGAAAGAGAAACGTGTAGCAAAAAAGTGGGTTTGTTTTCAGCATGCAGAAACCAGGATATTTCCTCACTTGTTTGTTTCACTTCCTCTATGAACTTTATTTTGTAGTGTATGCATAGTCTTTGGCATTATTTTCAATCCATGTTCAAATAAAAGCTTTTTATAAGCAATCTTTCTTAATAAAAGTGGAAAAGTTGTCTTACCTATATCTACTTCAAATTTCAAAAATTAAAAATGTTCTTTGAAGCAAAGGACGGTTTGGAGTAAATGCTCTCCGCATGAAAGGTCGTGGTTAAAGTCCTAGTATCCGTGTAGTATGTGTGAGTCTAATGTGTGCTATCGCCCCTCTCAATAGGAAATGTCTTTAAAAAAATAAAAATAAAAACTCTTTGAAAGTAAGAATTGACTTGTGTTGATAGCACATAATGCTTCGAGTTGAAACTTGGTAAGCAGAAAGAAAGCCAAAAAATATGTGGTTTATTGAAGAACATCTTAACAGCTAGGGGAACTTTTTTCAAATAAAGTTCTCAATATGGACAGTTTTTTCTCGGAGTGGAGCATTAAAGACTAAAAATTAGAGGAAATAAAATCACAACTTGGTTGACTTGAAGGAGTCGCACTCAAACTAATTCATCAGTATCGGAAAAAAAAATTATCAAACATTTCATCTGGCCTTTCCCAATTTGGAGGGTTGAGAAAGACATAAACAATGTCTTCCTGTAGGACCTTGACTCTTCTAAGTCAATGGCCCCAATCATGCACTTAAACAAAATTCTAAAATTGGTTTTAGTTTTTCAGTTTAAGTTTTTCATTTTCATTTTTTTCGATGAGATTGAGATGGAAGATTAGAGGGGAGGATGGCAAGAATGAGTAACAAAATTGTTTTCACTTTTGTTACTCCTCCCCTCTCATCCTCTCTCAATCTCATCGTCACTCAAATTTTTCTCTATACTCTAGCACAAAAAGTGAAAACTAAAGAGTAAAATTGAAATCATTATCAAACGGGCCCAAAGAAAAGCCCCATGACACAGGCTTGATCATTATAAGGAAGTTTTAGCAGTATTGCTTAAACCAGGTAGTCTTGGAACATTCTTCAGAAAAATCAATCATGTTCAAGCAAACGGAGCAGATTGGAGACGCCCTCCTTTCACATAGACGCTTGAGGGAAGGACCAAATTTTATGCAATTTTATGGTCGTAGCAGCACCTGGTTCTGCTGTCCAGTACAGTAGTTCTGGCATTAGGGTTAATATATTCTCATACAACAAATCATCGTGGGGACGTAAAGTTTCAATGTCAACAAACTTCTACTTTCACATATAGACAGCAAATTGAACATTAACAGCTGATATTTCATAGTTGCTAAGACAAGTATCCATTAAACCACCTGAAACATTGTCATCATTTGCGAGGTGTACATGTAGATCTATTCTTCAATGTCTATTACAAAAGTTCGGACCACGCTTCTTTTATACATAACAAGAAATACAAGGAATACAAGCCGACGTACTACATGCCCTCGCTACAAAGCACACTAACCCATTGCGTACTTCTGGGTCCAGCTCCTAGCAGTTGTCTCATACTTTGCCCGGTCTGTCTTGTACATATGAGCAATTTCTGGCACCAAGGGATCATCTGGGTTTGGGTCCGTCAACAGGGAACAAATGGATAGCAACACCTGAAATAGGAAACAAGAACCTTTCCCACCCTCTTAAAAACCAGCAGATATAAAAGAGTGAATAGGGTACAAAGCAACCATGCATTAACAAATGAGCCATTCCCAGTCAGTGCCCTCACTCTCAAAATGTTTTGCTACAACAATGGAGAGCAGATCCAGTGGCATATGCTCCTGAATGGAAATCCAGATGAGGGGTACATGGTGAAGATTAATTTATAAATAATTTGTACCCATCTAATTTTCCTAGTAAGCCTACTTCCCAAAAAGATGCTGGACAAAGTATTTAACCAGACACACCACAATCTGGACTTCAGCATGGAAAACATGGGATCTGTGGGGTTCTTCATGGTAATAACCACGCTGGATCCATGTGGACTAGGGAAATTGAAAACCTATATCATATTAAATCAAAACAAGGTCATTAAGAGATCAGAACCTTAGATATGGTCAGAGCAGGGCTCCACTGCTCTTTCAAAATGTCAAGGCAGATACTTCCATTGCTGTTGATATTTGGATGAAAGACCTTAGTCCTAAACGCAACCTGCAAAAACAATTAGGTGACAGATATATAACAAGTTAAATTTCGTTTAGTGGTTTCTAGAATTTTTGAGCAAAAGCATTGGGGACAATAACACATGATACACAATTAAAATTTCATCCCAAAGGATCAATTTGATCCAAGATCCAATGTGCCTGGAGGGATCAAGAGTATTTCTCAGGCCATGACCAGCAGAGCCCAAAGTCATACACAGAATCGGCCCCGCCAATACAATGGGCAGTCGCTAGGACTAGGCCATGGTTTCCTGACTCAGTCCAAGACCCAAGCCAATATGCCTGACTTGAGTGCCTACGGCTTGGCCCTATATGTTTATAATAATAAGAATGTTCAAACACATACTCATACTGTTTAGTAATTTATAATACAAATGTCTTATAAGCCCTTGCATGAAGATCTAAGAGTTTATAGGAATCATCACCACCTACCAAAGCAAACAATTTTGTCTTCCCTATCAAAGAGCAATAACTTTGCCACATGCTAAAAACAAATAGACAGAAAATTAAAAAGTTTTGGATGATTAAGATTATTCCACCCAACCATTTAAGGCACACTAAAGAATTCACAAATACTACAGTATTGCAATACCACAACATGATCTAGTGGTTGTGCTCAGAGATCACTATGCCTATGTCCTGGACCTATTGTCATCCATCTAAACGTTTTCTATACACCAGATACGGTTTCGAAAAGTTATTCAGCCTAACTTATTATTGCTCTTAACATCACTAATTTGATAAAATGTGGTTCCCTTTTCTGTTCTAGTTTCATAGACAGTGAGTTGTAGATTTGGGATTCAATTCAACATTGGTCAAACTGATAAAATTTTAAATAAAATACAAAACCAGTATTTTTTCAAAAAGTCTGACAAAATTTCCGATGTTTCCCAAAACAATTGTCAGAATGACATAATTTTTCCTCTTCCTTTGGAAGAAGCAAATTTTCTCTGATATTGTTGATGTTTAAGACCAAACCAGTAGTTTTCTCGAAAAGTTCAACAGAAATATATAATTGTTCCTGCTATTGTTGATGTTTAAGACCTCACACATCATTCATTGGATCTCTGGACAATGCATAAATACTAAAAGTCAAACCCACCCCGAGCAAAAGTTACCAAAAGCACAATTGGTTGGCATGAAACTAAATTAGAAATTTGTATAAAGCAAAATAAAATTGATGTCAAACCTTCGGTGGTTTGAATGGATAATCAGGAGGGAAGTGAATGGTAACTAGAAAGACACCCCCTGCATAAGGACTATCTGGGGGGCCCATTATCGTTGCTTGCCAATGGAACATGTCCTCAGCGACAGGCCCTGTCATCAAAGACAAGTAGTGTACCTCAAAATCGTCTCATAGCAAACAATTCCTAATATATTATTATAAATAAATTTATTACACAACGTTCAAATGCATGCCTTATTCAGCAACTAGAAATCATCAAAACGGCTCTGTTTATCAACAAATTCTTCTTACTTCCATAGTTCAGTAAATTCAGAAAGAAAGAAAAAAATCTTCCATAGTTCAGTAAATGTCAGGTCAATGATTATCAACCATGACAAATTCACCGTAGGCTGCAATTTCCTTCATATAATAAATAGTATGCACTCTAATCCTTAACACAATTATCTGCATGGCTCAAGTCAAATTTCGATTAGCACATTACAACACCAAAACTTCACAATTTTACAACAATTTTTCCACAAATTACATTTGAAGCAAAACAAACCCAAAATCCCTCCTGAACCAGTGATGAAGAAAAGATACTATATTTCATTGCCTTAATAACACAAACACTGTAAACATGTAATCAAAACGATAATTTCCACCAAACCCAAAATTCTTTTTGAAAGAAAATAGCTTCAGCTGCAGCAAGCACAAAACCAAGCAAGCGAACGCGCAAACATAATACATAGCAAAATCTAACATTTTACAACGACCCATATCTGCAAAAGAATGAAAATTCATAGATCGAGCTTCGAAATAAGCTTAGGACCATGAAAAATGAAAGTAAACGCTAAAACCCAACGAAAATATAAAATTAAAAACATGGGTTGAAGAAGAAGGAGATTGTACCTGCGCTGCAAGAGGTCGGGGGGTCCTTCTGGAGATCTTTGAGCTCCTTCAAGATCCGTTTTGAAGCCATGGATGAACCTCTTAGATCGTAACGGATCTAAAGGAAGGAAAAGAGCTTAAAGAGGAAGAAGAAAAGAGAACGCACTGGACGAAGTGTACAACAATAAGAGGAAGAGCAAGAGACAGAGAAATATGAATAAAATATTGTATTGTCAGTATGTGCGTGTGAGAGAGAGCGATTCCAAGAGGTTCTGCCTTTATGTGAATATGATTCTATGGAATTGAGATTAATTTATGGCCGTTTATTTAGATGACTTCTGTTTGATTATGAATTCAACGGCGGTGATTGGATTTGGAAAGTGGGTTTAATCATATCGACCTCAAATGGGTGGTTCTCTAGGACCCACTGGACCTACAAAACTCGGACTATTATTTGACCACCGGGCAGGTTCGAGGATCAATCTTACCCTAACCCAACCTTTACAATTTGGGCTCTAATCTGGGTTCAGGTTAACTCGAGTTAGGCTTGGATTTAGGAGTTGGACTAACCCTGCAACACTTCGATATTTCTTAGTCTAAATTACTTTAAATTTATTTAAGATGAGAACTCAAATTTGGATGAAAAGGAGGGCTCACTGTCATCATCAATGAACCTAATCTTACAATCACCATTTTCAATCCTAAATTAATGCAAACTTAAAATTTAATTCCACAATTCAGCCTCCACTCCAAAATTAAAACAAATAGCACCAATTCCAATTCTGAAATTTTAACCATGCAAAATTGCCAACTAAATTACAAATTAACTCTTACAAAACAACATTAGCTCTAAAGTTCCAAGCAGACACCAGCATTCAGCATCCAAATGAATGGCTGGCATGTTACAATATAAAACTAATGCTTCTTCTCCTTTTCATACCCATTTGATTTATTTCCTCTGTCATTTATTTTCTCCACCATTCATTTTTCAGTTTGACATGACAGGATTTTCCGTCCATATTTTTGAACTATACAAGCTTAATATGATTCTGTTGGCACTAAAACTGAACAGATAGAGAGATGAGTGCAACTTACAAGTGAGATGGACGATCTAGCAGATTCGAGTGAGTGATAGATGCAGATCCTTCTTATCCCTAGATGCAGATCCTGAATAGGAGAGAGTTGGGACTCGTGAGGTCTATGGAACCCGTGTGAACCAGCCTAAGACCCTCCAAATGCCAAAGTAAGATTGTTTTCTAAGAGCTTTTGCTGTTGACAATATAATAGTATAAAAGTCAAGCTTAAAAGTCTTACCCTTGTATTGTAGTGAAGGGGTCTCTTTATAAAGGGCATTTTGTATGCTCTTAGTACTTATTTTCAATGTGGGACTCGTGAGAGGGCCCTATAAGGTTGACACAGAGTCTTTAGATATTTCTAGCGGGTGCTTCGAGGTTGATTCTCCAGAATCGGTAGGGATACCGATCTGAACTGGAGACGTGCTGGGCCTGGAGCGACCTTTTGCCTTCTTGAGACAATACCATCAGGAGCCGATGCTGATTGTTCGGAGCCTTGGGCATTTGGGGAGTAAGTGATCCACGCGTCAATTGATGAGTGGAGAATCAAATATGGTACAAACAGATTCTATCATGCAATTATATGGCATGATAGAATTCAAATGCACCAACTTGTACTTAGTCTAAAAACGAATATATTCTTGCATTCATCATTTTTGTTCTTCCCTTTAGAAGATCGTCGTTGCAACGAGAACCTTGTTAGTGAGGAGGATCAACAAAAGCACTAAAATTGAGGGTTTAAAAGGCGCATGATAATCACATAAACTCATCACATTGAATTGTCTCAAAACGGAGAAAAACTTGTGTATATTTGTTTATGTTAAGTAAAAGTATTCTGTGACTAAATAGAAACTTGTGCATATCTGTTTCCGTTATGTGATAATATTCTGTGACTAAACAGTCCAATTAATAAATAAAAAACTGATCATCAAACATGTGATTGTCTTTCTAAGAATCGATTACAGTAAGAAAATATGTACACATTAATAAGTAGTATCTCCAAGGGGCAGATATCATATTACATTAAAGAGAAGGGAGAAACAGATATACTATCACTGTCTTATGGTCTTTGCCTCATTTCCTTTACGACGCAGACACTCTTTGCAGCATCCGTAAGTTGTCTCCCAATTCGACCACATCAATAAAAAGATGCTACACCTTATTTTTACAAAAGCAACGAAAAAAGATGTTACGCCTTATAAGTTGACTTTTTTTTATTTATCATTCTTTTATTTTTCTACAAGAAATGCAGATGGCAAGTTGTCAAGAACCCATAGACTCCAACTTCCAATCCATCAACAACCATAATTAAGCTTTATAATATGAAGGAAAGAAGAAGAAGAAGAAGAATAATGAAACTGATAAATAATTAAATTAAACAAACAAATAAATAAACTCAATTCCCAGGCCCCTTCTTAACTGGTATTCCAATTGCATCAGAATGATCCAAAGCTTAAACAGGGACAAATGTTAGCCTGTTTTTAAGATGATATTTGCTCCCTCCAATTCTTTTTTTGTAAAGGCTCATTATAAATATTAAAGATAGATTAGGGAGATAATCCATTCTTTACTCTTTGGGTAACAAATGTGTGAGCTTGAAAAATTGCAGCATCCAGCTGACCAACTCTCTCTTCTACCATTAGCCTTGACACATATCAACGAATGTTGATCCTGCAATCAAATCAACAAACCCAGAAATTAATTAAGATCATTAGTGTATTCGATACTCAATTTGACGCATCAACTTGAAGAGTATACACTGCTAAATATACGGACACATGCGAAGAGGATCATACGAACAAACCTACACGAAAGGATTTGATCATGAAACTAACAAATGGTCTAAAAATATTATGTTACAACTGTCGTCTATATGAATTACGTGAGTAACCATTTGATTGATATTGTGACACACAATCTCTTGTGATTTATATTTTGCTGTAATCTTGTTCTAATTGCCATGCAGATACCATTGACTTGAACCCATTATTTTCAAGTAATTTATGAATGTAATAATTCCTATTAAGAAAAAATGAACCCGTCAACCCTAACAGTTAAAGAAATGTTATTATTAACTACGAAAATCTAAAACATGAAGGCACATGCAAAAATCAAAATCCAAAAATTAAAAATTAAAACAAAATAGCATACCATTTGAAGGTATTGATGGTGCACTTGGGCATGTCTCCAGCATCGACATTCTTCAACCTCACACCGCCACACAACACATTGATCTGCATCGTCCCCACCCTCCACCCTTGGATCACATACCCAACCCTCGTCTTCCCCTCCAGCGCCACCTTTATCTCCTTGCTCTTGAGCTGCCCCAGCAGCTTCTTCCCCACCGGCTGCTCCACTACCTTGTTCCTCACCCCGCTCTCCACCTTCACGTACGTCGTGTTCCGGTGCCGCTGCGTAAAGCCCTTCACCTCCTTCGTACCTAGCCCCAATCCGCCGTCGTTCTCGTCCCCGATGCTCAGCGACATCTCGAACCCCTCGCTGTAGTAAATGTCCAATTTGGGATTTGGGTTCTTCACTTCCACGCTCGTCACCGCCTGGACGTCGAGGTGGGTCCCGTCGGACTTCGAAACGGCGTCGAATTTCGGGATCTGGAACGATATCAAGTAGAAGGCCGGGAGGCGCGGGTCGAAGAGGAGGTAGAAGATCCCACCGGCGAGGGCGACGAGGATGACGACGATGAGGAGGAAGGCGCAGAAGACGCAGCAGCATATTTTGCAGCAGCTGCCCCCTCGTTTTTTCTGCTTTTGGCGGAGAGTAGGGGGGTAGACGGGTTTTCGCGGCGGCGGTGGACCGGGTACTGGTTGGCCCGGGTAGTTTGGGGTCCTGTAACCCGGCGGTTTCTGGAGCACCGGTTTAACCGGGGATTGTTGGGCCATTTATTTCTCTGTTCTTAAATGTGGTTCCTCTGTTTCGGATAATTTTGCAGAGGAAAAAAAACAGAGAACCTCAAAATGTGATTGAGATTGAATGAATTTGCAGACAAATAGCGATTAATTTATGAATTTGAATTGAATTTCAAAGGAATTCGATTAGTGGGTATTGAACAAGAAATGGACATGTACAAGAAAAGAGTGGCAGCTCATTTTTTAAAACAGAGGAATTTGAAATTTCAGAATTTCTGATGAAATGGGTGGTGCAAAGAGGAAAATATCAAATGGGTTGTGAAATCTGTGGGGAAGATGGTGAATGGAGAAGAAAGGGAGCGAAGGGTTTTTTCGTTTTTTGTTGTTCTTATTTCTCGGGAAATCGGATCAGGAAGACAAGGTCGTTCAATTTATGAGAAGGAGATAAAAGAGATAGGGATAGAAAGAGAGGGACGAGTAAGCAGTAAGGTTGGGCCAGTGGGTCATTGAGTCGGGTCGGGGCTCCTGCAATTTAAGCGCGAGATTCACGCGCGCCGTTTAGATTCTGACCTGGCGCTATGAGTTTTGGACATTTGGTGGTGTTTTTTGAATGAAATGGTTTTTTTTTTTGCGTGAAATCGTTGGGTTGCTTCGTTGGTTGAATGCTATGCTTGAATGGCCAAAAACCGAGGAAGGCTGGTGTACGATAGAATTTAAAAACAGTTTTTTTTTTTTTCAATTCAAAGGGTAAGAATGAAAGCAACAAAAATCTAACCCTCAAGAACAACAAAAGGTGTGGCTTGAAGTTGAAAATGAGAGGCTCCCGCAGAAAATTTAGTCCACCACAAATGCAAATTTAAAACTTAATTTGAATGCTTGCCAGTTTTCCTATGTATTAGTTGAGAACTATATATCAATCACTGTATGTAGTAACAATCAAATGCTTAACCCATAAAATGTGTTAATAAATTTAGTATGCGGGTTCTCTAATTTTTCGATTAAAAAAATATATATATATAGTCCATTTCTATTAAGGGATCTCTTAAATAATTTTATTTGAAGGATACTTTTTAGGGTTCTCTTACGAATTATTTTTTTTTAACGATCCAAATTATCTATTTTTTAAGTCTACATTCGTAAATAATCTTTGCAAAAAATTAGACAAATTGGAAACCATTTCGATATCCAATTGTGTGCTACAAAATCAATGAAAAGAAAGTACTAAAATTTCAATAATTCAATTGAGTGGTCATATGATGTTGGATTGAAGTGATTTTTTTGTAGAGATAATCTTTGAATGAGTATCTACAAAATATACGGTTTGGATTAATTAA
The DNA here is from genome assembly GCA_018703695.1 of Prunus fruticosa. Lineage (NCBI taxonomy): Eukaryota > Viridiplantae > Streptophyta > Magnoliopsida > Rosales > Rosaceae > Prunus > Prunus fruticosa. Next base: position 48,077,640 of record CM031918.1, on the reverse strand, counting down.
ATACAATACGAAGTGAAAGCCTACAAGAGTGTATCCCTCAAATAAACTTATTTGAGGCAAATTATAGAGTGGCAATTATTTATATGTGTTACTATTAGAGTTTCTATTTCTTCCCAAAGGTATAGCTCATTTGCGTGCTCATATGAACTTATTTGACTACTTGATAAGTAATGTCAACAACAATAGTGACAGATTTCCAATTCATTAATTACCCAAAAAAAATGGTCCAAATAATTCCAATTTTAATTGGACAAAAACTGAGTCTTGTTCAAAAATTTGAAGCCATAACATGTGTTTCTGATTTGCTCTTCACATTATTATTTTTGTGATCCTTATTGACGGAGCCACATACGAGGGTCATGGCTCCTCCAATTTCGTGGAAAAATTGCAAAAGATTTAGATGATAGATCCAACTAAGTTATTAACATTCTTCACCAATTGATTTTTCAAGAATTCAATTGGGAAAGTAAAGCATCTAACGAGGAGAAAGGGCCAATTGGTTTTGGGTTTAAGACAGTCACAATATTTCCAGGCGGGAAAGGACAAGGAGAGCAAACAATGAGACAGTTCCAAATAAACTCATTGCTTAGTCTTACTAATTATTTAAATATAATATTGAACACAACTTATCTCAACAATCAGAGTGGCGCAGCGGAAGCGTGGTGGGCCCATAACCCACAGGTCCCAGGATCGAAACCTGGCTCTGATATGAGTGGCTTCCAATTAAATCATTTTTTTTCTGGGTCCAATTTTTGCAATATTTCTCCTTTATTCTAATTATGTTTCCTTTTTCGACATTACCTTCTTTCACATCACGGAAACTATACCTCACCCAATTCATCAGTGCCAAATACCCTTTTTTTCTTCTTTTAAATATCATGATTAGGAAACTATCTAATTTTAATTTCCCTTTAAGCATTATTTGTCAAGTTTTGCTTAGATGTTACAATATATAACAAAAACCATGGATGAAATTACAAGGTTTTTAACCATCTCGCACTCTTTCACAGAGAAATTAAAGGATGATGGCGGAATTTGGTAGAGGGCTACCATGGGCTCTAGTTTAGGTAGCCTTTTTATAAAATTAAAATATATTACATGTATTTTAATGTTATTCATTCTATAAAAACTTAATAGACCACTCAAATGTAGCCTTGTAACCCATTGTCCACTCAATTTTGTAGGCCTATAATTTTATATTTAATTTGTTTGCTCAATTAAGAAACATAATCTCTTAATAAACACTCATGATTTTAACTCTCAACCTTACCGATGTATATTTTTATTTCTAGAAAAACTATAGAAATAGTAAATACCCAAACAAAACTTGATCATTAGATTTTAAGGTAATAACTTTAGTTAGCCCATTTATTGAAAAATTCCTAATTTCGCCCTTATAGTGACAGATTTCCAATTTCGTACCCACAAACTTTTGTACAAAATATTTGGCCTAAACACTAGAAACCTTTCTCCAACACCTTAATTCCACACCTCGCTTTTAGGTACCCTCTATGGCGGTGATAATCGGTGCACTTATCATTCCAGTTACATTGAAGACCATCATCGAGACATTTGCAATGCAATATTGCAGGTTGCAAGAGCGCATGAGATGAGAAACTTGTTAAAAAGAAGCAGAAGAGCATAGTAAATTAATCTAAGCTCCTCCCTGTAGGAATCTCTCGCAATCATGCCGCATATGGAATTCATGAATTTTTCCTACTCTAGTTTGACCAAAGTTAGGCAGAACTGCTCCTGGTAATGGCCTAGCTTCGCCTGGATCTCCACAATGTCCTCAGCATTAGCATTATAAGGTCCTAAATGAGAGATATTATAATACAAAGAAAAAGGATGTTAATGAAAGCGCCCGTGAAACCAACCAAACCATTAAGGGAGCCTTGCATTATGGGAGCATTTTTGCTCACTACTTTAACTATAGGTGTATCTTCACAGGATCCTCAATGCTTGACACGTGTCCAATAGATATAACCATAGTTAATTTTTGCTTTGTATTTATGGAATCATGATTATACCTATGGACACGTGTCAAGCATTGAGAATGGTGGTAGGGTACACCTAGAGTAAAGTGATGAGCAAAAATGCACCCTTGCATTATTATTCAGGCACACTCGAGGAGAATGACAGATAGAAATGACATTGACTGGACAGATTTAACAGAGAAAGATTTATGTGATGGCTCCAACTAAGTTATTAACATTTTTGACCTATTGCTTTTTCAAGAATTAAATTGACAAGGGAAAGTAAAGCATCTAACCAGGAGAAGGGACCATCGTGCAACATTGGTTTTGGGCTTAAGACAGTAACGATATTTATTAATTATTGGCACAGTCTTACTAATTATTTAAATATAATATTGAACACAACTTATCTCAACAATCAGAGTGGCGCAGCGGAAGCGTGGTGGGCCCATAACCCACAGGTCCCAGGATCGAAACCTGGCTCTGATACGAGTAGCTTCCGATTTAACTTTTTTCACTTCACCCAAATTCATCAGTGCCTAATCAAATTTTAATTTCATTTTAACTATTATTTTTCAAACAAAAACCATGGATGAAATTACAAGGTTTTTAACTACCTCCCACCCTTTTACAGAGAAATTAAAAGATAGAATGACGGTCTCAGTGTTGCATTCCAAGATTTTTTATAAGCTACAACAGGACCCTTGTACAATCTCAGCTAGCAGCCTAGTCCAACAAAAACTAAAGCACTTTACCCTAATAACCCTGTACTGTTCTTCAAAACCCTCCCTTCTAAAGATCAAGGTGCTCACTACAGAAACTCGAAGGCACAACTGATAGCTGCAACCGCCCTGTCCATTCCTCGCCTGGCTTCAAGGTGATAGGTTTCTCGATCGCTGCCCCGTCCACGCAAAGCATCTGTTTGTACTCCTCATCGCCAAAATCAACCATAGATTTCGATTTCTTCTCCCATGGATTCCAAACAACTGTACATGGGGATACAAAATTGCAAACAGAAAGTCAAATATAATATCACCATCATATATATCTTGGGAGGGTAATGTAACAGATTTACACAGCAAGTCAAGCCATCTTTAAGTTCGAGCTTGTCTAGAGAAGACTTGGATAGTCGAATATAAAATCTCAATAGTCCAATTCTTTCAAAGTTACTGGTTGGCCAAAAAACATTGAATAGCTAACTTTCCATAAATACAATAAGTTGATAAAATGTAAAAAAGTTAAATATATGCCAGCTTACAAACATCTGGTAGTCCTTCCTTTCTGATTACATATGTCCGCTTTTTCTCATGATCAAGGACTGCAATTACATTCGGCGAACTTAGATACAGACGACTGACCTGCCGTGAGAAAGTTTTTGTATCTATAAGCCAAAGCCTTCATATTGCATCAACAATACTTGCAAGAAAGCAAAATAAGCTAATCTTTATTTCAAGCAGATCATAGAGTGGAGACTTAATGAGTTTGTAAGAAAAATATTATGAACATAATGCTGTTCTTCCATGCTATTTTTAGTTGATATCACAGTACGCAGAAATGAAATAATGACTGGTTTGTCAACTACTAATGTTTCAGAGTAACCTTTAGATTTGATTAAAAACTTTTAGAAATAACTGTACCATGAGTAAGACAATGAATTAAGTGTGCAAATTGGATAACCTTTTCACAGAATATGTGAAAAGAATTCACCATTTTGTTATAGTTGGCGAACATTTGTCATTCCTTTACATTTCCTGCCCAACAAAATCAAGGGCTGCTGTGCTGGACAATTTCATCACTAAGGTGTGATTTTCCAACTCTAGGGTATCCTGCATTATATGTAAAAGCAATTTCATTTCATATATATAAACTAGAATTTTTTTACCTCAGACTCAAAAGTGATGGCATCTCCTTGTTCTGTAAAACGTTTTCTTTCGAAAAGGTTGTCTAAGTAATCAAGTGTCTCCAGCCCTTCTATCCTCACCTCACTAAGGACAGAAGTCATTTTCACATAAATAAATCAAATTGCAAGAGTGTAATGGAACCACATATGCAACAACCAAACAGCAGATGATTGTGAATTCAATTATATAAAGTGCTACATACCTTATGTCAGAAACCAAAAAATAAGTATGGTAGGCAAACGAGAAACTGAACGGCTTGCCATTGACATTCCTAACTCGTGATGTCATGGTCAGATATCCACTTGTTGCAAGAGACACCCTAAGGCGAAACTCAAAGCTGGAAAGGGAACAAAGAAATGAGAAGACAATTTTATGGGTTCTAACTAAATTCTTTTAATAATTAACATTCTGTTATGACTTCAAGTCATTTATTTATTATTAACTAAATCCTTCCAATAATTAACATATTGTCACGCAGATACAAACTTCAATCAACAGGGAGGAAAAAAATAGTTACTAGTTTTATTTAAGAAGGCAGCATCAAAGCTCATACCTATGAGGCCAGCACTTCAGGTCATCTTCAGATGGTTTAAGCAGTAGATCAATGAAGGATTTTCCATGGGAATCGTTTGGGGGATGCAGCTGAGGATTATCATCAATCACCCAGACCTTGTTCCTCGCAAAACCATGCTGTTCAAGTGATCCACAGTTCCCAAACTTCAAACGCATCAAGGTACAAAATATCAGATGGAGTTTTTTATTTTTTGAAAAAAGTATCATTGTGTATAGAAGAATAATTGATAATACCTGCGGAAAACAAATGGGAATTCCTCCTCGCATTGCTTTTGGAGGCTTGAAGATTGCCTACGGTTGATGAACCACATGTTAAAAGAATCTTTTGTGTAAATCTCTAGTGGGTAAGACATGTTTTCAACTCTTATTGTCACAATTCGTTGTGTGAAATGTCAGCCCCTACATCTCTTGCTTAAAACAGAAAATGAAATTGAAAATTTGCTCCAACAGGAAACTGATTACAACCACATTCATCAACTATCAAGTAGCACTGGTTGGATAATCCCAAAACAGAGTACTTAGTCAACCCAGTTTTACATCATGTCCAGCTGTGCATAAAACATTAGTTCTTGACCAGTCAACAAAGTCATATGAATTGAGAACTCTAGTCTGACCTGGAAAATCTACAAACCCTGAAATCTGGTAGTTTACATATTTTGTGATTACTCATCTGAATAATTAGACAGACAAAATATTTGTTCAATCACAGAATTATAAAAATAACAATAAAAAGAGAGGATGGAAAATATATACAGTTGGAATTGAAAAATTATACCTTACTACTAGTGAATAGGAGTTCTTCCCCGTGCTTATTCCTCCAGGAAGTGACCTGTCCTCCATGTAAGCTAACCTATATTATCAGAAGAAAAATCCTTAATCCCAAGCACACTAAACACCCCACTAATACAGAAACCAAAATGGTATTTGAACACAATTTCTCTCCCATTACAAAAATAAAATAAAAATTTAAGGATGATTCTAAATTGAATGCTCGAAAACAATCAACTTACCCGGGCTGAAGCCCCTTGCTGGTTCTGAAGCAGGACTTGTTCTACCCCATTCCAATCCTTTGTAATCTCAATTGCTGCCCTATAATCCCAATCTGCTGCTGAATGCCCCATTTTGTAAAAACAGACAGAATTTTACCTCTCTAACTCTGCTATCTTAATTAGACACCTTGTGCCTTCCAAGCTCTAACCAAACCTCTCTAAAACAAAGGACACTGGCAGTGATGGACTAAAAGGAGCAAGAGTCCCACTGATATTGTTAAAGATCTAAACTTAACCAAACACCTAAACCTGTCATAAAGCAGTGATCTTTTCAATTAAAAGAGAAAACCAAACTACCATTACTTCTCAGATCCAGAAAACTCGACTTCTAGATAACCCCAAAGTGCTAATGCCTGTAAAATGCCATTGGAAACGTAGAGTCCAAATCCAGAAACCAAAGAAGTGAAATTTGGCAGCTGCACAGGAAACCTCCAATACCTACCTAAATTTCATAAAAGAAAGTCTCCAGATATTTGCAATATATCATCAGATGAAGACAATCAATTTAATCCAGGATAAAGGGCTAAAATCCAAATATGTATTTCTCAACTGTAACATGCCTTTTTTTCTTTTAAAAACCCATCAAAGGAAAAGAGAACAAAAAGAACTCAACTCTATCAAGAAAGAACCGTATCTGTAATTACTCTAAGCTACCCTATAAGTCTAACTTGTAATAAAACCCACCAAGAATGACATCAAAAACTAGAATAAGCAAGTCCCTAAAAGTCAGAAACTTTCAGGCAGAAGCCTCTTTAAGTATGTCACATGAACCAAAGGACTCAAAACTTTCAATCTACACAATTCCCACTCAAGTCAAGACCTTGAATTTGAAAGAGCACCAACTGAGATCATGTTCAAGTGTTAAGGCAACCCTTTTTCCCAGGTAGGAAGCATTCAGTGTATGTATGGGACTTGCTATTAATAATATAGAAGAAACTAATGCTTAAAGAAACCCAAAAGAAATGGGAAATAAAACAGACAAATTATAAAAGAAACAAAGGTGTAGGTGGGGAGGGGGCAGGGGATCGTGGAAGCATGGGAAGAAGTGAATAAAAATGTGAAGTATGTTTTGATGATAAGGAGGAAAAGAACAGTCTTTGTTCTTCTGTTGCTCACGCAGAGATCTATGACGTGGAGATACGCGAAGTACATGAAGCCAGTCCAAGCGGTCAAAATTTTAAAATACAGGAATTTTGAGATTGAGACTCTGCAGATTTTTTTATTTTTATTTTGCAGATTTTAAATGCGTTAATTTATGAATGTGAGTGAGCCATTCATTTAGACTTCACCAACCAACCTCGCCATTCATTTTATTTTTTCACTTTGATTATTATTATTATTTGCTAATGTCAACTTTGAATATGTCATGGAAATGAAATGACAAAAGCTTTGTGTCCTCCTATTTTTATTGTGGGCTGTTGATTTCTTTATGGTAAATAATTTGGATACTTGGCTCATTGAGGTCGTAGTAGTAGTAGTAGTAATACGTGATTGATTTTTTTTATTAGCAAATGCAATATTTCATATTATTAAGGTCATATATATATATATATTATATTGTTAAATTATCAACTGAGACTATTTGAGACATGTTTTTTTCTTTTAAATGAATGATTTTGATTTTACACATCCTGTCCCAAGAAAATTAACACAAAATATATGATAATACTAACTACATTTCTTATCAATCAAAAACAAACAAAGAAAAGAATAACTTCACTAAAAGGACTACCTCTATAGAGCATTAGGAGTTGCCTGATGAAAGTCTCTCTTTCTATTTTATTGCCAATAAGATGAACAATTTCTTTTCTATGTATGTCAAGTTGTCAACAATAAGATACTTGCTATTTAATAAGCTAACATTATTGGTTCAAGTGAATGATAAGTCAATTGAATCATGGTAAATTTCTTTTTATTCCTCGTAATCAAAAGAATAAAGATGGCCATTAGAGATAGAACTTTGTTAATCAATCTAATTGAATAATCGAGGTTGTCAAGAGGAGGTTATACTATTATAACTCTTTAACCATTTTTCAGATCCAGGTATCCTTTAGATGTTCGATTCAGTTTCACTTAAATCCAAGTACCTCATGAGTTGATTTTAGAATCCCATTATGGGTCCATTTTAGAATTAAAGTCCGTTTTATAGTCAAATTTTGGGTCCGTTTTGGAGTCGAACCCATCTTCCCCTATCTCCTCCAAAATGCCCCTCAGGTTCAAAAAATGTTCGATTCTAAAATCGATCTTTGCGCATCCAAAGCATTTAGATCTTCCCACATTGAAAATGAGCTAAATAGTAGAGTCTAAGGCCCCGCTTGGTTCATGGAAAGAAGACTTGGGGATGAGAAATCAATTGCTTTCCCATGTTTGGTAAGTCCAGCACATGGGAAATCGTTGCCTAGCCCATGAGAAAGTTGGGGGAAAGTGAAGCCATCCTCCCAACTTGGGTTTTGTTTTCTCTTCTTATGGGAAAGTTTGTGAAAATGAGCCAATATTAAATAAACATTTTTCATGACCATTTTGTCCTTATTAACAATTTAGAATTACAATATACCATTAAATGCATTCTTTTTTTATTTGATTTAATATGGGTATAATTGAAAATTTATATAAACTTTGTTTTCCATTCATACTCAAAACAAACATGGGAAAGGAAATAAAATGATATCTTCCGAATACTTTCCTAGCATTACCAAACGCGGGAAAAAAATCTTCTATTTCCCATCTCTCGGGAAATGATATGAGAAATGATTTCCTGTCAAATTTGTTCGCAGAACCAAACGGGCCTAAGAAACTTTCTGGTTCATTTGAAAGATACTCCCAAAAAGTTTTACACTTCACATTGTTTACTAGTAAAAACTTCTCAACTATTTTTCAACAGTTATTGTGAGCTTTCGAGAAGGGCAGACGGGGATCACGTGGAGGTGAAAATGTGTAGGTAATCCCACAGGGGACAAAAGCCGGCAGACTTTGAATGTGTTGGTGAATCACCAATGCCCATGGCGTAAGCTACTTTGACCTTTCTTTTTTTTTCATGAAGCAGGGGGTATAAACCCAAGAAACCAACTACAGAATACAAGCTACTTTGAACTTTGAATCGTGTGGCCAGCCTTCAACTTTGCGGGGCCGCCGTATTGCTTTGCTTCTTGCATTAGTCCACGTTCAGCCTTCACTTGAGCCCCTCCCCTTTCAACTTTGAATTATGTGGCGCCAACGTGGTTGTGATACAACGCTTTGCGTGTTCATACATAAGCGTGTTATAATATGTATGAAGGACAACAGATGTTACAGAAAAGTTTCTTGCTAAGTTGTGCCTAGTGTGCAAGTCACTAACTACTGGGATTAAGGATCCAGTTAATTTGAGTATTATGAGCTACAAAGCCTAAGGATATGCTCAGCACAATTTGCAATTAGCAATACAATCTGAGGGATTAAAGTAACTAATTAAAGTCTTAAAAACAGAAAGAATAATTAATAAAAAAAAACCATACATGTATGCTCATTCAAATTGCATAGTCATCACATCACTGGTAACTGAATTTTACACCACACTCACACAGCATATATGAAGGTTTTTCTATTCTAAATCTCTACTCTTCAATGTACATCATCACCTTTCAGTGGCCATTCCAGCACATCTGAATAATAGTCTCTTACTCAAGAAAAAGGGAAAAAAAACCATTAGTTCTGCAATGAGATAACTAATCACAAATAACAATTAGGGGCCTCAGCTTTCACCATGGTAACAATCCCGTTCAGCTGTCACATTTCTCCTGCTTACTGTTAGCTGTAATTTTGGGCTTGTAATATGCCAAAACTACAGAATTAAAGAAACTGCATGTATGCCGTCAATTGATCAGCCAGCAGCAACTGCATCAGCCCTTGGACTCGCATCCAGGAGTTGATGCAGCTTAGCCCCCGAGTTTTTCTCATACATGTCACCCTCTTTCTCAGCATCCCTAGCAATGGAACCTGAGTTGTTAACTCTCGACAGTAGGTTCTCAGTACTAAAAGGTTGGACCCTCTTATCATCAATGTTCATCATAATCTCTTCCATTCGTCCTACGCGTGTATTTTTCAGTTTATCCTAGTATGTTGAGACAAAGGGTAAGTTAGCACAAAAATAAAAGAGGTAGAAATTTTTATCAATCTCCGAGGAAAGAAATTATTAGGAAATAGCATGTGGAATATGGATGTACCATTAATGTAGCATTTTCTAGCTTCAGTGTGCTAGAATTCTCAGTCAATTGACTTATTTCAGATTTAAGAGCCACATTCTCTGCAGATAAGGCATCGACTTTTCGTGCAAGTTCCTCAGTCTCAGCCTGGAAGGAAGAAGCATTACCCTCATATCTCCATTAATGAACACATACTAAAAGAAGAATATTGGACCAGGGCACCTTCACAACTTTCATACCTGCTTCCTCAACCTGGACCTTCTAGCAGATTCCCGATTAGACTGTTTCCTCCTCTCCCTTTTTAGCTCCCGTTCATTCTGTGAATCATAATGAAACCACCCCAAAGTACATTCAGTGATGTGAAACTTCGATGGAGTATGAGAAACAAAGACAAATCCAAAAATAACAGAGTAACATATGCAGACAGTACATGTATCCAGGCTTCTGGAGGCAAAACTCCACAGGATTGTGGAACACTAGTAGAGCTCGACTTTGAGTTCAAGTTAGGGGAGTTCTTGAATTCCAACGCCATGGTCATACCAGGAGAAACTACTGGTCCAACCAATTTTCCCGGGACACTAGGAGCAGCAACAGTTGCACCCACCACTTTATCAGAAGCTGCATTTACCTCCTTAGCAGAAACTGGACTGGGCTGCATGTCAGTCTTCCCATCTCCAGCTATTGGAACAAATATTGAGCAAAGATATGTGTCAATACACAGGTTTAGTCGAGCAACTTAAGCTTTTGTGTACTGTACTAAACCAACAAACTTAACACCGTATCAAAGCAGATGATCCTGATCCTAATCCCTACAACTATAACCTGTCAACGTCTCAACTAATGTTTTCACGTGTTGGGCTCTATAGCGGTTGAGAAATGTTCACATGTGATGGGGGATTGTTTGGATATAAAACAACAATTAGCTCACATCCTAAGAGTTTAAGCTTTATGGAATACGAGATAGCTACTAAAAAACAGTACTGACTGCAGGCCAACTCTATTGTTCATCAAGATGCAACACTTGGTGAAGAACAGAGTCATACCAGTGGCTGGTGTTCCCTCACGACTTCTTTTTCTCCTGGTTTGATTTTCCTGGACATAAAATATGGAAATATTGAACTTTAACTTCACCATTAACCATCATTATACATACAAGATTCAAATCAAATGAGAAATAAATTTGGAAGAAGACACATGCTAGAACCAATGGAAGAGGTCCTCACCCCAGCGGTATTCCCATCACTTCCCTCGCTAGAACCTTCTGTCCCCAAACTGTTAGCATGGTAAAAAGTTCACAAAAATTAGTCCATAAACAAATAATTTACCAGGAAGAACCCAGTCTAATGGAAAAAATTTCCAGATATGTAAGCGAAAGGAGAATTCCAGACCAGACTACCAGAGAGTGTACCAGATTGGTCCACTAGGAGGTATAGCCCATCTTAAAAGCAAGAGAAAGGACGTAAGAGACTAAGTTGGCTTACAAACCTCTGGGAGACACTATGTTCAGCTCCACCCTCAGCATCCCCAACATTACTATTGCCTATTGACATTGCAAGCGCATCAAATCTTTTCAACTTTTTCATTAACCCTCGGTCTGTATTACCAGATGACTTTGTAGGTGTTTCTATATTCAAAGGAGTTGCAGCCTGCATTATTGCATCACAAATAAAGTCACATTAAATTATGGATATTGATGGCTGTGTATTGGGGGGGGGGGGCAGCTATAATGGACAAATGGTGAAACGTTCACTTACAGAAGGTGATGATGGAACCGCTTGACCATGTGATCCCTATATCAGCAAAAACAAACACCAATACGTGAGAAAATTCCAGTTTTGTAACTATCTCAATTCTGTCACTAGGGAAAAGAAACAGGGTGCACAACAACTTCTGCAGGAGTGGGGGAAGGGAGTAATGAATTATTGATTGAGAGCTATATCAAGCATAAAGATATGGGAAAGCTTATTAATTTCCATTTGCTTAAGCATGGGGAAGTCAACATGAGTTGAGATGTCCAGCAAGTACTAGTAAAAATGCATGTACATAACACCTCATAACATTAAATACAGTCTAGCCTCTGCTTTCAAAAAGGTAACCAATCAAATTGTGGGCACTTTAAGAACCAACTATTCACTCTCTAAATTGCAAAGCAAACAGAAGTTCTGATGAAAATGTAGGATCGTCTCCGAAAATAAGGAGAATTCAAACTTACAAGAGGAACTGCCGGATGTGCATAACCATGTGAATACATTGCTGCATAAGGTGTCCCATAGGGTGGCATCATATGCTGAAAGAATTAACGAGTCAATGACTTATCATACAGTATATTGGAGTTCTTCCAGCATGTGTAGGCAAATCGCAGACTTAAATTGAATGTATTAACTGCCTTGATGAAAGAGACAGTACCTGTGGTGGGCCCCACATATAGGGATGAGGTGCGTGGCCAGAAGCCACAGCTGAGTTGTAATATGGAGGAAGAGCAACTCTGGGACCATAATATGCCTGAAGTTATCATTAGCGTGAATCAGTTTTCATATGAAAAACTACAATATGATCAAAGTTATTTGAGCAAAACTAGGAAAAAAATCAGTAACCTGCATGGCTGCCCAATCAGGATAGACATGAATATTGGTCTGATTGCTATGATTTGTCTGATCCTGCCAATGCAAAAGGATCAAGAATAACTTAAAGACAGTCTTCAATAGTAAACCACCAAGAATAACAAAAGAGATATATTTAATAGACAACTAGCCTAAAACTCTTTTATCTACCTAGAAATCAAAACATTATAATTCAACTTCAAAAAATACTCGATCAGATGTTTCAGACATTTTTGTTTCTATAGCAGAAAAAACAATGTATCACAGCTTACCGCTGTCAGAGGTGAAGATGATTTCTCAGATTTGGCAGATTTTCCGTCGTCGTCGTTTCCCATGGATGACCACTAAGGCTTATTCAAAGATACTGAGAAGAAATATTTTGAGCTTTCTTGTTCAGTGCATCACTTCTTTGATCTGTTATATATAATGTCCACACTCCACACTGCATCAATTCAATAGTATCCATGTCAGGCTGTAATTGGGGAAAAGAAAATTTGCAAGGCTTATAAAGAACAGCAAAAAAGATGTGGAGATAAAATCAAATGAATCGCTGACATCAAAACATCACAAAATTGTCTTAATAATTTTATAATTGCGGGAAATATTGAAACGATCACCACGCTACATACGTAGTTAATGACATCCTTTCAGTTCTGTTCATGTACACTTCGTAAACTAGTTAACCAAGAGTGAACTGAAACAAAAGTTAGCTAATCCGGAGGCAACAACATGACTCATAGATGTCACAGTTATTGGAAATAGGCTCCCAATTCAAGATAAAAAAGTGACTTACAAATTTGGCATGCTTATATTAAAACATAAACAAATGCCATAACGCTAAAGCCAAAAAAATAAAAAATAAACCTGTTGATTCAGATTTGGAACAACAGAAGCTCGGTGAACACTGGCTTATGCAGGTTAGTCTAACGGAAATATGAGATTGAGTTCATATCTGCTAAATAAAAAAACAAAGTAGTTGGAAAAAAATTAATTAATTAAAATAATAATTAGCTGCTTATGTGAGTGTTTCATCAGTTTATCAAAATAATATATAAAAAGCCAAGGAAAAGAATAATTGAACTTATTCAGTACAACTATGTTCATGACTAATTTTCCTTTGGATACTTCTCAAGGATAAATTATACATGCTCACTCACCAGGAACCAAAACTTCAAGACAAATCGGCGATCTAGTGAATTAAAACATTGAAGAAAAAAAAATTAATCATAAAAAAAGGGGGGCAAAAAGGTCTTTCCACCAACTCTCGTCACAGGAAGATAATGCTAGGTGCCACCACCCAATCCATCACAAATTCACACAACTGAAAAACCTAGAGATGTAAATGACAAAAATACCCTTTACACAAACTAAAGGGGAAAATAATTAACCGATGTTTTGTATCAGGTGGTTTGATCAGTTCTAATCTTACACTAGTTAACTTATATTTCTTGAAATAATTTCTCATCCATTTTTGGTTGATGGGGTTGCAGAATTGGAACAGAAAATAGAATGCTAGCGCATACGCACCAAAATCAGATGAGATAACTAGTAAACCGAGCAAATCAATAAACCAAATCACAATTTCCAGCATGAGCAGAGAGAAATCTTCGACCCTCTGTTTGTGCTAAGAAAACCAAGGAAATAAAAACTTAAGCATGTTGCCGTTACTTTTGAGTTTGAGACTAAATACAAGCTCCATTTTTCACTATAACAAAGAAGAAGAAAAAAAAAACTGAAAAGATGCATACTTTCAATTTCCAACATCCCCCTACGCATTTCCTCACCAAAAACCCGCTCATGTAATAACGGAAATAAGCTTTTTCCGTTACTTTATCCATTTTCTCAGGAGCCAAACAGAGCATTGACCATAATTCAAAAGGGAAAAACAACTTGGAACTCCAAATTTAACGTACCTTGAACTCTCAAATCCAAATCTCCACCTCTTCACGTCCAAAATCCAAACCAAAAGGGAAAAAGAAAACTTCAGAATTCGTCGAAATTTCGTCAAAGCTTCAACTTCTTCAATGGCGGCAAACCCCGGCTTCAAATCCCCTGCATTTCCTCTCTCTAGAACATCGAGAGATAAAAAAACGCTTATTTTCTATCACAAAGGAAGCAAGAGCGATTAATTGAAGGAGAGAGAAAGAGAGAGAAGGGTGAGGGTGGTGGTAGAGAAGAACAAAGAGGTAGAGGAAGAAGAAGAAGAGCGCCAAGGCAACGTCCACGTCATCCAACACGTGTCGTATGTGAAGGAGGTCGTAGACGGTACACCGTATATACGAGGTGGTGTGGTGGTTGTTGAGCTGGCCCATCGATATTCGCGCTGGCCAATTTATTTATTCCAACGTCACCTTGTCCGTACACGTGTTGCAAACCCACTCGATCTACGCGTCCTGGGTTCGGGCTCCAGCCTATTCCATCCGTCATGTGGCTGACGTGGTCCTTCTCACATCCAATTTCTTAATTAATTAATTAATCCATCGGGGTTTTTTTTAAAATAAAAATATTACATTAAACTATAATGAATAAGTCCTTTGGAATCCACGACGAGCCAGTGATGGAGGACCTAATTGAGGGTCTTGAGCCACGCATGAAGATTGTTTGAGATTTAGATTCATTAAGATTAATTAGATTAATTTAGATCATTTCTTTATCTTATTTTAGATAATAAGTAAAGTCTTAACGATCTGATTTTTTATTTTTTATTTGGTTATTTTTTTATTGCCTCTGATTTGGCAGATTTTATTTTACCTGGCGGAACATCTTTTTGAAAGTCGTGACGTGAAGATCCAAGCTAGTGTATGTGTGTCACGTACAGCCCATTGTTTTGAACAAATTTAGCTTTTCGAGTTTAATATTATAGCACAATTTCCTAAATTTTATTACTTGGTTGATTGTTATTGGATAATATTCATCGTTTAAATGAGGGAGTAACCCAAAATATATATATTATTGGAATTGATTTTTCCACTCTCATTTTCTCCATTTACACTCTCTTTTATTTTTTAATTAATTTTATTTTTTTATTAAGAAGATTAACAGAAAATTAATCTATATATATAAAGCAAAAAGCTGAGAATGATGAAACATTCAAAATGCAAGAAAATACTCTTGGTTAATGCAAACATTAAGAATTGAAATTATTAATTAAATGAGGATAATATGGTAAATTCACACTTTTTCATATTTAAAAAAATTAAAATTAAAATAAAATTCAGATAATGGATCTTATTTTTATGGAACACAATTACCCATTATTTTTTTAATTCTAAAATAAATTTAACGTGGAAGTTCGTGCAAGAGAGACTAGTATATATAATTTCTTTTTTAAAAGAACTCATTGAAAAAAAAAATTAAATTAAATCTTTGTACAAAATTCCAGCAAACTAAACCATCTTTAACTTGTGTTTCAATTGCTCTCAAATGAATTTCAATCCTCAAGTAAGCTTCAAATGCCCTTAAATAATAACTCAAATATCACAGCAAAGCATTAAATTGCAGAGTAATTTCTCAAAAAACCCAAAGTGGATAAATTCCAAATCTCAACAACCCTTAAAATTTACCTCAGATTAATGGGCTTGATTTCACTCATGCAAGTAAAAACGATTCATGAATCCAACAATTAGAGAGAAAGTTATAATTTTTAACAAAAAAAATATTCAATCAAACTTTGTTTTTTGAAGTTGCTGACTCACACGAGATGAAGAAGAAACAAATTTATGTAGAGTAAGAGTAGAATAGGAAACATGATGAACAAAAAAGAACAAAATTAATTAAAAAATATTTTTAAAAACAGCATACTGAATTTGAATTTGGGGTTAACATCTTCATCCATTGTTCTTCCTACTCTATATGCAAAAAGGTCGTGGGCATTTCCAGAATTGTCAAAAGAGGTTTGTGAACCTCAATTTACCATCCCATTCCAAGTATGGTTCTTAGTTTTATTTTATTTATAGAGAAGAGACAATATCACAAGCTTAAAATAATACCAAAAGATGAGCAAGGTTAGTTGTGATCTGATTACATCACTTGCAAATTATATATAGTTGTCAAATTCAAATTTTCACCATCAACGTTAGACATGATGAGACATTTAAATATGAAATCGACCTTTTTCAAAAAAAAAATTTCTAATGAAAACACTGTTCATCAATTTAGTTGGTCTTTTTGGTTTTTATTAATTATATTTGAGAGTAAATTCGAATTTGATACCTTAGAGCATCTCCAACCGATATGTCAAAAGTGCCACATAGGCATTTAACGGCTAGAAATAACATTTCACCTCACTCCAACCGAATTGTCAAAGCTAATGTGGAATGAAGGCTAAAGGTTCAGCTGTTACTTTTGACATCCCAAAAGCAAGATGTCAAATGAATATTTTATTATTTTTTAACACAGCTGGTTGTTACTTTCATTTATTATTTTCCTTTTTTATTATTTTATTCTTTATCTTGAATGATTTGACTGTTACAATAATTATTTATTTGACATATCGAATGGAGTGTAAAACTGTAAATGTCAAATTGACACATCAGCCATCAATTTAAATTTGATGTTTGGTATTTGACATATCCCTTGGAGATGCTCATCTCCAACCGATATGTCAAAAGTGCCACATAGACATTTAACAGCTATAAATACATTTCACACACTCCAACCGATGTGTCAAAGCTGATGTGAATGAAGGCTAATGATTGAAATGTTATTTTTGACATCCAAAGCAAGATGTCAAATAAATATTTATTATTTTTTCTTTTCTATTCTTTTTAATTAAAAATAAAATAATACTAAAATGTAATAAAATAATAATTTAATTTGACATATCGGGTGGAGTGTAAAGTTGTGTAAGATGTCAATTACCACATCAGCCATCAAATTTAAATTTGATGTTTGGTATTTGACATCTCCCTTGGAGATGCTCTTAGAGCATATCTAACCGATATGTCAAAAATGCCATATAGACATTTAATGGTTAGAAATAACATATCACATCACTCCAACCTGAATTGCCAAAACTTATGTGGAATGAAGGCTAGAGATTTAGCCGTTACTTTTGACATCCCAAAAGTAAAATGTCAAATTATTATTTTATTATTTTTTAAGTACAGCTAGTTGTTACTTTCATTTATTATTTTCTTCTTTATCTTGAATGATTTGACAGTTACAAATTTTTTCCTTCTTTATATTTCCAATTTATTTACTATCTTGAATGAACATTTAAATGTAATAAAATAATAATTTAATTGTAACTATCAAATTGCCACATTAGCTGTCAAATTTAAATTTGATGTTTGGTATTTGACATATCGCTTGCAGATGCTCTTAGATGTAAAAATAAATATTCTTCAAATTAGAGAAATAAGAGATGAATCATAAGCAAATATCCATTTTGACCCAAAAAAAACACATGTCCTAGAGTAGCACCCCCATTTAATTTTTATTCAATGAAAACAAAAGATGATGTATAGAAGATTGGGAAGGTAGATACAATTATATAAAGTTTACTTATATGACTAGGATTGCAAACATACACTTAGATAAACCTAACCTATTTTAGTTAATTTATTTAACTAGGATGATTTACTAAACTTATTTTTGGCTATAAATCCATTTGTTAGCAACTCCTACATGTGCATACTATATATTGATGATAAATATGCTATGAATAAAGAGCAATAACACATAAATTATACCAATCATAAGTACCGTTATGTACAATTTGATTTAGTAAAAGAGAATCAACGACAATAGATGTGGGTTAATCTAGTTGGTCTCGTAAGGTGTTTGACCTTTTACATCCGAATTGGATCTATCTCCTCGTCTTTTTAAGCTGTTTAAAATATCGCTTTGTAAAAAATAAAATAAAAAGGACAAAAGAAAAGGATTAACAACACTTTGACTTTGGGTGCCCCATTAGGCCTCGGGTTAGATTAGATGCCAAATGAAGGAAGGGGAGGGCAATTCAGGTACTTTACGAGGTGGAAGCAAGCAGGCACCTCTCATCATCAGCATCATTATCATCACCAGTCCGACGCGGAGTGCACTCCTTGTCTGACGCATCCTGATGTTTTGACTCCAATCTCTCACCCAATTGCCACCTATCCTCACCACACTTCATCTCCGACGACCCTCATCTTGCCACGTGTACGGCCCACACCTATCCCAGATACAAAATTAAAAAATTGAAACCGTATCTTTACTTAAATATCCTTTGCGTCCAACCTCTGACGTCATGACAATCCAACGGTTTACGTTAATCTAATCCAACGGACAGAAATCGGTCACGACGCCTGACTTAAGAGAGAGAAACTGTCAATCTGCCAACGAGGCTGCCTTTCCCGCTTTAACAAATACTGAAGCATCTGTGTCAACACGTACTAGCCACTGGGCCCTACCGGCGTCCGCATATGTCGGTGTTTTTGGTCCCGCGGCTGACGTGTTCCACGTAGATGGACTGAGAATGGTGTGGGGTCCATCCATGCGAGCAGAGGTTGCGTAGCCAGCTCAAAATATCATGTCCCCATGCTTCCTAGAGATCTTAAAATGGCCCAGGTGTCATACCCTTCATCCACGTGGGAGCTACGTGCTGTCCTATCTTTGGCCGCCCTAGTCTTTATGCTGATTAACGAAATTCTTATAAAAACCAACTTTATTTTAATTATCACAAAAGGTCCTGGTTTACGAAACTTAATTCCATTTAATGTTTTTTTGTGTCATTGGTGCCTCAAGGTTAGATATGTAATCAATGGTTAACAGGACGTGGCATTATATTCACAATTTTACTCTTACAATGGCCTGAATTTTTTTAATTTTTTAATTTAAATTTATTATTTTTTTTTTTTTTTTTTAAATCTTATGAATTTTAAATTATTTTAAAATATACATTGTATTTTAAATACACATGACACTATATTATTTTAATGTGGGTCCACATATATGCCACATCAACAAACTAGTAGTTTTTAAATTATTAAAATAAAAATAGGGTTAGGGTTTATGGTTGGTTAAACCTTATTAATGGTTTTTTTTTTTAATTTTATGATTTTAGTTTTTTTAAAAACTTTAGTTTTTGGTGTGGCTATTGTGGAGCCTTTCTTCAAAATTAGTTATGTTTTAAATACATTTTTTTAAATTTGACAAATAAAACAAAATTTTATGAATTTTAAATTAAAAAATCTTACGAAGAATTTTTTTGGGTACTAGCTAATTGTATGAAGAAACTACATATTAGAGCTAGTTTAGATGGGCTAAAATGTCAAAATGATGAAATTATATGTCGTGAAAATCAACTTATTATATTTGGGCTCTTCTTTATATTTTTACAATCAAAATGCAAATGAATAAAGTTGAATTATGAAATTAAAAATAAATTTGTTTAGGTATGTTTGATATTATTTTCAATTTTTGTTCGTAAAAAATGAAAATAGAAAACTTATTTGGTAGCTATTTTTAATTTTCAAATTTAGTTTTTGTTAATTTTCAGTGTCATATGCACAAAGAGGATTGAATTTCATAATTTCCTATGTTCCCACTTCGCTCTTTCCTACGTTGCTTGTCAAGTTGTTTGCTTGCTCACGACGATGAGTCCCATATAATAATTTCATTTTGCCTTAGTTCAATTAGGGTAATGATTTTCTTCACTTCAATTTTATCCACTTACACTCTTTTTTTAGTTACAAAATAGAGTGTAAGTGGATAAAATTGGAGTGAGAAATCACTTCTCTTCAATTATAATGAAACTTTCAAGTAACATGTATTTATGTAGAACTTAGAAATCAAATTTTTACTAGGAATCAAATTGTGAATGTAAGGTCATAGAATGAAAGTGCATGTTACAAAGAATTTGAAGCATTTTTCGTTGAATATATCGGAGTTAGATTATTTTTTTGTGGTGATGATGAGGTTTGGATGTCCAAAGGCTCTAATTGGATTCCCAGCCAAACGCAAGAGTCGAGTGACCATGTCCAAGTCAAAATGTCTCATACCAACAACTGAGTGAATAGTGAGTCATTCATATTATTTTGGATAGGTATGAATTCGAGTACTAGGAGTGATCTAAATTGGTGAATAAATAGAATCAGAAGAAGAAATGAAAAAAATAACTGAAAATACTTAAAGTTATTTTAAAAGAATAACAGTGAATTTGAAAACTACAAAGAAATGAAAATTTTATAAAATATAATTTTAATTTTTTAAAAAACAAATAAGAAAACTGAAAATACACCCTGAACTCCCTCATCCGATTCCAACCCACAATGAGTTGTCTGAGTTATCCTGTTATAGGGCTATCAATCTATTATTAGCCTAATCCCTTTACATAATTAGAGGAGAGGAGATTGAAAGCTAATGATAGGGCGAAATATGGAAATTGAGAAAAAGAAGAGATTATGCGAGTGTGCCTAGTGGGTTTTGTGCGAGGAAAGAGTCAGAAGGGCCACGTCAGAGAAAGGGAGGATCAACGGCGATGCGGTTATTGCGGTGGACTAGGAAAAGGACGTGTGATTGGAGGGGTCTGACGTGGTAGCCTCCTTTTTTCTATAATTTTAATGGCGGGGTGAATCAGGCCAGGCAAAAAAAAGAAAAAGCCATTCTTACCGACAACGTGACGTGTCTTTCAGACACATGGCTTACAACGCCACGTTTGTGGGGCCCAGTTGAGGTGGACCTTAAGCATTTTGTCTTAGATCCGATCTAATTTTCCCTTTTTCTTTTTTTTTTATTTTTTATTTTTAATTATTTGTGCAGGGGTCATAGGCCCAACCACAAAACCAAACTGCAAACAGGCCTTGGGTGTAAAAAATGGAACCGCCAAACACGGCCCAATAGTTGGCGGCAAAATCCCTTTCTCATTTTGTAAATTGTACGCGATAGTTGACAAGTCCAATTCCTTTCCCTGAATTGTAGGAGTTCTCTCTTTTCATATGAATGAAAGCTATCTCTATTGACAAAAAAAAGAAAGAAAGAGATTTTAGTCATATACCTATTCTTAGCATTAATAATATAAATAAATTCTACACTATTTAATTTCTATAAACAAATCAAAAATGACAATTGGCCCTATTGAATTACTTTGATGCTCTATTGTGTGTTTTGAGTTTTTTTTAATGAGGTTTTGGGATTTGATTTGTTTTAAGAAATCAATGCAGTTTTGTAATTTAAAAGAAGTTAAAAGCGTTTTTGTTATATTGTAAATGGACTTTCGGTGTGTTTCTAAAGTCCATTTCATATATGATTTTTTTTTTAATGTCAAACTCCTATATTTGGGTATAATAGTGAATCTCCAAAAAAATAACGAGTGTGACGTGGAAATCTAAATTCCCAAGTCCAACTACCATAATGTGCGACTTTTAATGAGAAAAAAAAGAAGAAGATGAAACTACCGGTCTTCAAAAATGAAGAAAAAATCATAATGTGACAAAATTGTGGGATGTGAAAATGCGGGGAGAAATTTTTCAGTGTGAGTGTAGTAGTCTCGCGTAGTCAATGTTATCAATTCACTTTTAGCGTTTTTTAAGGATCCATTTGAAATTGCTTAGAGTTTTTTCTGACAACTAAAATTCTGTTGATGGTGTTTGAAGAAAACTTAAAAGTGCCTCTAGGTTATAAAAGCATTTTTTGAAGTATGCTTTTAAAAAAAAAAAAAAATTATTTTCAGAAATCACTTCCAAGTGTGAGTGTGTGTGTGTGTTTTTTTTAAGAAGCACTTTAATTTTTAATATTTTTTTTGACGTTTTTCTAATACAAGCACTTCTAAAAAAAGTCGCAAACGGGCCACTATACCTTCAAGTATAAATCTAGTTTTATAAAGCTAGCCATTTCTTGGCCAATTCTGATCTTGGTTTCATTTCAGATTGAAGGTTACAACAAAATTATAAATATTTAATTCACAATACCCATTTCAACGAATGTCTTCAAACAGTCAAATGACATTGATGGGTTATGATTCCTTGATACTGTAAAGTGATTAGACTTCACAACCAAGGCAAAAATAATTGACATAATATCAAGTTTCAGATATCTTGTGATCATAATATTACTTAAAAAAATGGAGTTAAAAAGAAAAGAGCCGATAAAATATAAATCGGAGTCACATCACATAAGTTTGGTATTCAAAATCTTAAATTTATCTACAACTACACGCATCATGGACATAAACATTTTTCCAAATTTCAACCATTAACGACAAATAATATGATGGTATTAATTCAAAGTATTTTACTGATCAGAAATAATTGTCAATTTGTGGGCAAAAAACATTTTCACAACATGACCGACAGTACATGATGGTGCTAAATTTTTGATGGGTCTGAAACTTGTATAATTATGTGGGTCAGCCTTTTTATACGACGCTTGTTTCACACAGAGCGAGTGGAGTATCAAAATCCCACTGAGAAAAATAGCTTTTGCATGCTCTGAGAAAGAAAAATGAGACTGCGTTTGCCAAAAGCTTGTGACCTGCAGAAGCTTTTGCTCGCAGGGATGGCAATGGTGGCAACTCTGAGTTGTTTAAGTCATTCCAAATGTGAGTTTGAGGCGATTTTCAATTTTGGGGACTCGAATTCAGACACAGGTGGGTTTTGGGCAGCTTTTCCAGCACAATCTGGACCCAATGGCATGACCTACTTCAAGAGACCTGTTGGTCGGGCTACAGACGGGAGGCTCATGCTTGATTTCCTGGGTAACTAATTCATACACTGTTTTCCTAACATTTATTTGTATTCAATCTTCTGTTTTTGGTTCCATTTTACTTTCTCATCCATTTTACTTGTATTTGTTCAGCAATTTTGTCATTTGCCTTGATATTTTCCTCATCCTCTAGGATATAGGATATAGGAAGGCCCTACTTTGACAGGGCAGTGGTAGAGTAGGGTTGTTTTATTATAAGGCCACTTTATACCACAAGACAGAGACTCCAAGCTGGACAAAGTTTGGACTCTAACCCTCAACTGATTTTCTTTTTGTTTGAGAAAATGGTTAAATTTAAATGATTTCTAATTTTATGTTTAAAATTAAATTAGTAAATTACGAGGCACTTGTAACTTAAGTGATTAAGAACATTTACTTACGATGCACCGAGATCATGCGTTCAAATCTATTGAACTTGGCAGCTCAAGCTCTAGGGTTGCCATTCATAAGCCCATATCTGCAGTCCATTGGATCTGATTATAGACATGGGGCCAACTATGCTACATTGGCATCCACTGTGCTTTTGCCAAACACGTCCTTATTTGTCACTGGAATCAGCCCATTCTCTCTAGCCATCCAGCTCAACCAAATGAAGGCTTTCAAGACCCAAGTTGAAGAACACTCCTCGGATCAACAAGGTGAATATTGTAAACTCACATTTCCAAATACCATGTTAGATGACAAACAAACCCTTGATTTTTCTTAGTACTGACTATTTCAATTTATTGCTCCTTAAGAATCGAAGAGACTTCCGTCCCGGGACATTTTTGGGAAATCACTCTACACGTTCTACATTGGCCAAAACGATTTCACCTCCAATTTGGCAGCCATTGGTGTAGGTGGAGTGAAGCAATATCTTCCTCAAGTGGTCTCCCAAATTGCTGGTACTATCAAGGTGAGTGACTATTTTCATATTGTTTGGTCTGGGCCTACAACTCAAAATTTCAATAGGGTACCTACTCCAAGGAAATCCTCATTTAATGTTGGGTAATGAGCTTTGGGCTTGATCATCGAAGATGGCTCACTTTAGAGGATAGGTAAATTATGCCGTAAGTCTAAAACAGACCTAAGTCATATGGGCATGAAAGCGGAGATGGGAAAAAAACTTAATAGAGATTAGAATGGCATACTCGGCCCGATTAGCGGCTCTCATCCCATCCTCATTAAGTATTGTCCTCATTTATAAATTGGTATTTTTGTAATAGGGCGAGGTGGGGACCTATTTGAATATTACGGGTACGAAGGCAAGTATGGGGATGGAAATAACGACTTTGATGTATAGCCATATGTGTTACATTACTTAGTAAATAATTTTGATTACTTGAGTTACAAGTCTTTTACAATTGCATGCTAATCTTGAGAAACCAAAGAAAAAAAAAATATTTATGGTATAAAAAAAACTGTATAACTTTTATGCTGTGCTTATACTTTTCAAAATTTCTAGGAGCTATATGCCTTAGGAGGGCGGGCATTTCTGGTACTTAATCTGGCACCAGTGGGTTGCTACCCATCATTTTTGGTGGGGCTACCTCCTTATGAACTTGATGCGTTTGGATGCTCGATTTCTTACAACAATGCAGTTGTAGACTACAACAACATGTTGAAGGAGACACTCAGACAAACCAGAGGCTCTCTCCCAAATGCTCCCCTCATATACGTGGACACCTCCTCTGTTTTGCTAGAGCTCTTCAGACATCCCACATCTCATGGTATACCTCCCGACTAAGGTTTTGTCACTTAATTAATTGGGCTACATATATAGCTATAAACAAATATACTCAATTCGTAATAATCGCTTTTATGATATACATGTTATGTTGCTAAACTGTGAATCAAGCACGATTCTATCTAAATTGATAATCATGATTCATAATCTGACAACATATATATAGTATACCATGTCAATGTGAATTAAGTTTTGCTTTGTTTTTGAAAACAGGGCTCAAGTATGGTACCAAAGCATGTTGTGGGCATGGGGGTGGTGCCTACAATTTTGACCCTAAAGTTTTTTGTGGAAACACAAAGGTGATCAATGGGAGAACTGTGACTGCAACAGCTAGCAGTGATCCTTACAACTATGTAAGCTGGGATGGAGTCCATGCCACAGAAGCTGCAAACAAGGTTGTTACATGGGCTATCCTCAATGGCTCTTATTCAGATCCTCCTTTTCCATTTCATGACTTCTGTGACCTCCAACCTTTAAATTGAGCAATCTTTTGCTCTCAAACATTGGCTCGTCTGGTTTCTGCCCCCATAAGGTAAAATGATTTATTCAAAAGCAATAACGTAACTTTGTTTTCCAAAGCATATGTCCTTGATCAGTTTTTCAGCAGGGCCTTCTGTTGTTGGTTGACACTGGAAGCTTGTTCTTGAAAACGGCATGTGGAATCTTCGACTTTTTCTTTCAGTGTTCACTGATCACTGATGGAGATAGGTTATCAAACTATTTATTTATTTATTAAACCATGTCTCTTCTCTCTTTAAATAAGGAAATTTATTGATTGGCTTAATGACTTGTGAAGAATGCAGTACTTTCAGTTTCCAATGCTGCAAAATGCAAATCATTTTCTGCTCAAACGACCTTAGATTTGTCTTTTACATATATCTGATGAATGTTATTGGCACAAGAGCCAATCAAACATGCATGCACTCTTTTATTGTTTTAATTAATTTTATTCTTTTTTGTTCTTTCTCTTTTATATTCTACATTTATTCTGAATTAAGATTTTGATAACTAAAATTAAAAAAAATTAACAAAAAATTAATATATAGAAAAAAAGAACTCCTCGCAATAAAATAAAACAATCTTTCTACAAAATTCCAGCAAACTAAACCATCTTTAACTTGTGTTTCAATTGCTCTCAAATGAATTTCAGCCCTCAAGTAAGTTTTAAATGCCTATAAATAATTCAAATATCATAGCAAAGCATTCAATTGCAGAATACTTTCTCAAAAACCCCAAACTGAAGAAATTCGAAAATCTCAACAACTAGAGAGAAAGTTATGATTTTTCAAAAAATATCAACTAAATTTTGTTTTTTGAAGTTGCAGACTCGCACGGGATGAAGAAGAAACAAATTTATGCATGGTAAGGATAGAATAGGAAAGAGAATGAAAAATAAAATAAAAACAAAATTAATTAAAAAAACAGCATACTGAATTTGAATTTGGGGTTTTCATCTTCATCCATTGTTCTTCTACTCTAAATGCAAAAAGGTCGTGGGCATTTCCGGAATTGTCAAAAGAGGTTTTTGAACCTCAATTTATCATCCCATTCCAAGTATGGGTTTTTTTGGGTTTGTTTATAGAAATTAAATAGTGTAGGGTTTATCTATATCATTAGTGCTAAGAATGGATATATGACTAAAGATCTCAACATACAATTAGATAAACCTAACCTAGTTTAGTTAAATTATTTAGGGAGATTCACTATTATATCCTATATAGGAGCAGTGGCGGATTCAGGATTCATTACCATGGGGTCATAGTGTAAAAGTTGGAAAATATTTTTTAGACGAAATAGCATTGAAAAATTAAAGCCATAGCACTTTCATTCCTAATCCACCAACAACCAAAAAACTAATCAAAACACAAAACCCTAATCAATTAATCAAAAGAAAAGCCCTTATCGATTAATCAAAACACAAGCCTTAATCAATTAATTAAAATACTATCAATAAACCATTAATCAAAACACAAATCTCATATAATAAATCAAACAAATTTCAATAAACCATAATTTCAATTTCAATTGAATTAAAAACTTCATATACTATCATCAATCAATTATAAACTCTAATCTAAATAACAATATCAATCAATTAAAGGAGGAGAGCATAGCGTTTCTCATAATTATTTTACTGACTCATCAGTGACTGAGTGAGAGAGGAAACAGTTTTTCCTTGTTCTTTGGTGGTCTTCCCTTATTACTTTGCAAATTATTTGTAAACAAAACACTCAAATACTCAGTTTGCGAGAAAAACCGTAAACATATCTTAGAGAGAGAAAGAAAGAGTGGACCTTGGATGTTGGTGGGCAAGAGGAGCTCTATTTCTGGTCTTGAAGAACAGCCATTTGGCTCTCTAACTTTGTGGTTATGGAGGAGAGGGAATGTGAAAGTTATTGGGAATTAATGCTAGAGTCGGGGTAAAGGCTGGGTGAAGAAATTGTTTTTTTTGAAACCTGGCTCAACGACTTCGTTTCAAGCTAGGTCGTTTAAAAAAATTTGAATGGGCCTGCACCAAAACGACATCGTTTTGGCCAGGCGCTTGGAAAAAAAAAATAAAAACGCGCGCTGCCCCAGGCAGCACAGCAATAGCGCAAGGTCTTTCAGACCTTTCGTCAAACACATGGTGTGCCATTTAGGGTCGCACAACAGCCATCCATGGGGTCGTCTAAGGACCTCCACTGCTAATTTTCCAGTCGGCATGGGGTCACCTGACCCCTCTTGTCCCTCTGTGCGTCCGCCCCTGCTATAGGAGCCCAAATTATTAAAAAAAAAATCTTATATCAAATGGACTTTAGAAACACACCCAAAGTCCATTTACAAAATAACAAAAAGCTCTTAACTTCTTTTAAATTAAAAAACTACCATTTATTCTTAAAACAAATCCAACCCCAAAACTTCATAAAATATTAATAAAAAATAAAAAACTAGAAAATTAAAATTAAACTCTCTTTCTCCCCCTCTATCCTGATTTCTACTCCCCCCAAACTTAATTTTTCTTTTTTTTTTGTTGGTTTTTTATTTGATTTTCTTTTATTGTTATTTTAAAGATATGATTTCTTTTCTTTTTTTAAAATATAAAAATACCATTTTGCCCCTGCATTTAACAGAAAAAGTTAACAAAATTGACGGCATGACCATTTGTCCTAACGAAAGTAAAGTTAAAGGACCACGGGAACTATTTTAGAAATTGAGATACTCAAATGCAAATCGGATCTAAATTTAAGGACTAATAAAATGATTAACCAATCATCATTATCAAGTATCATTATCATCGTCATTATAATCAACAGTCCGACGCGGAGAAGAAAAAGTAAGTCGGCAAAAATAACTATAAATAGTCGTGAAGACATCTATTGTAAGAGTTGGTCTTTTCTTTCTCTATGTGCTAGAGACAATATGAGCAGCCCAAGTTCAGTACTACTTGCTATACTCTGCCTTCTCTGCTTTCT
Organism: Prunus fruticosa; assembly: GCA_018703695.1. Classification (NCBI taxonomy): domain Eukaryota; kingdom Viridiplantae; phylum Streptophyta; class Magnoliopsida; order Rosales; family Rosaceae; genus Prunus; species Prunus fruticosa. The sequence continues at coordinate 48,049,499 of CM031918.1, read as the reverse complement.
TAATGGCCAGGGAATGATAGCAAAGGTGGCTGCAAATAGCCGAGTATGTTATATATATGTTTCCACATCTCAAACACTTGTTCTTGTTCTTTAAGGTTTTCGTTTTCATTTTCTTTCTTTTTTTCTTGAATATGGTGTTCTGAGATATCTCTCAACCAACAGGTACACATTGTTTATCTGGGAGAGAGGCAGCATGACAACCCCAAGTTGCTCACAGATTCACATCATGATTTGCTTGCCACCATAGTGGGAAGGTAATTTACATGGATTTAGGAAAAGAAAGACCAATTCTGTGAATTTGAAATCTAGGATGCTTAAATGATCCAAATCTTGAGTAAAATGTTTATTAAGTAATTTGGTTCTTATGCTGCAGCAAGGAATTGGCCTCAGAATTAATGGTATACAGTTATAGACATGGTTTCTCTGGGTTTGCAGCCAAGCTCACAGAGTCTCAAGCCCAAAAACTTTCAGGTATATTTTAAAAAGTATTGCTATATATGGGTGCAACAAAGATATGTCTGGTTTGCAATGATTGACAATTAGTTACAATATAGATATGTAATGGTTCATGAGCTATACCTTCAGATGTCATCATTAAGTCTTGTGCTTATTGTTGCTTTTTTATGCTTATGAAACGGTGAACTCTAGAGCTGCCTGGTGTTGTTCGAGTCATACCGAATAGCCTTCACAAGCTGCAAACGACTAGGAGTTGGGATTTTCTTGGTCTCTCTTCTCAATCCCCTTCCAATATTCTTCACAAGAGCAGCATGGGTGATGGAGTTATCATAGGTGTCCTTGACTCAGGTTGCTCTCTTTCTCTCTCTTAAAAAAGCGCACGCACACACACACTCCTACTTATGTAATGGTCCCTGAACACAAGCACTCAATGACAGGTATTTGGCCAGAGTCTGAATCATTCAATGAAGAAGGCCTGGGGCCAGTTCCATCACACTGGAAGGGTGTATGTGAATCTGAAGACAGATTCAGTCCTCCAATACACTGCAATAGAAAAATCATTGGAGCCCGCTGGTTCATCAAAGGATTTCTTGATGAGAGTGAAATACTACCGGACAGGTCTACAGAGTTCTTTTCTCCCAGAGATGCACATGGACATGGCACTCACGTTTCTAGCACTGCGGCTGGTTCTTTTGTGACCAATGTGAGCTACAAGGGCCTTGGTCATGGGACAATCAAAGGGGGTGCCCCAAATGCTCGGTTGGCCATTTACAAGGTTTGCTGGAAGGTGCATGAACTTGGAGACCCATCATGCTCACAAGCTGATATATTGAAAGCTTTAGATGAAGCCATACATGATGGGGTTGATGTGTTGTCATTGTCAATTGCGTTTTCTTCAATTCCCCTCCGCCCAGAGGTTGATGACGCTATTGCAATTGGTTCCTTTCATGCTGTGGCCATGGGAATTACTGTTGTTTGTGCAGCAGGAAATGCTGAACCTTTAGCTGAGATGGTTCAGAACACAGCGCCATGGATCATAACCGTAGCAGCAAGCACCATGGATCGATCATTTCCTACTTCGATAACTTTAGGAAATAACAAAACTTTCTTGGTATGTATTTCTGTGATGGTGGCAAATAACATTCTTAGTATGCATTTCCAACTTCATGCATATACTTTGTTGTTTATGTAGGGACAAGCTATGTTTACAGGACCAGAGATTGGATTTGCAAGCTTGATATACCTAGGGCTTGAACTTAGTGCCGCAGGGTAACATGATCTGTTACTTTGTAATACATCCCCAAAATTAGCTTAACAATATGTATTTACGTATCGTTCATTTTCATGAGTTACCCTTTTGCAGTGTGCACCAATCCCTGTCACATAACACAACTATGGTAGCTGGAAAGGTGGTTTTTTACTTCACTACATTTGGTCTTGGGACTGTAAGAAATGCTTCAGCAGCTGTGAAAGAAGCCGGCGGTGTTGGCCTCATCGTAGCAAAGAATCCAAGTGACGACTTAGGTCCATGTAATGAAGACTTCCCATGCATTGAAGTTGACTATGAAATTGGCACCCGAATACTGTTTTACATCCAGTCTACCAGGTAACATCAATTAATTATCGTCCTTGTTGACACCGCGATTATTATGGCTAGGTTTGTTTATGACCCTCAAGTTTTGTTTGGAATGCACAGATCTCCTCTTGTAAAATTGAGACCTCCTAAAACATTTATTGGCAAGCCACTCTCAGCCAAGGTGGCTTATTTTTCATCTAGGGGGCCAAACTCCATTACACCAGCAATTCTTAAGGTATCTATCCACACTACACTGAATGCAAATGTCTAATATATTAAAGGCAGGGGGCCTATGTAGTTCTTGTCCACATAAATCTTTCTCTACTTAACCTGGACACCTACATAAACCAGACAACAAAGTGAAATTTCGCCTGCGAAAGTTTTAGTAAATTGAACACTAAACATGTTCTTCCAGAGATCATCTATTTTTCCTTCATGTTACTGGAAAGCTGTCAAGTTTTGTCTCCTACAACATTTGCTAGTTCTTTCTTCAAATTTAGAGAGAAGTCCATGTCTATGCTCCAATTTTGCTTCGAGATTCACCATATAAATTCTTCTTATATCATCTTGTTATTTTTCTGTTGGACAGCCAGATATAGCTGCCCCTGGTGTGAACATTCTGGCTGCAACTTCTCTACGTGACCCACTAGGGGAGGGTGGATATCGCATGGACTCAGGAACATCAATGTCAACTCCTCATGTCGCAGGCATTGTGGCTCTTCTCAAAGCAATGCATCCCAATTGGTCTCCGGCAGCCATTAAATCGGCACTTGTCACAACTGGTGACCACATGATCACATGTTCCTAATTTCATTAACGATACATGCTAAACTTAACCATGTTCTAAATTTTCATGCAGCATGGGGGAATGGCCCGTCTGGTTTACCGATCTTCGCAGAGGGATCGTCTCAAAAGCTGGAAAATCCGTTCGATTTTGGAGGCGGCATTGTGAACCCCAATGGAGCAGCAGACCCTGGTTTAGTATATGACATAGCCAAAGCCGGCTACATCCAATATCTCTGTGCAATGGGCTACAACTCTGACATCACTCGGGTTGTAAAGCAGAACACAAAATGTCCCATTAAGAATCCCTCTATCCTTGACATGAACCTAGCCTCCATAACCATACCAAATCTCAACAATCCCATGACAATAAAAAGAAGTGTAACAAATGTGGGAGCCCCTGAATCCATTTACAGAGCTACCATTGAGACTCCATTTGGTACAATTGTATCTGTAAATCCCAATGCTCTGGTCTTCAACTCTACAGTTCGAAAGCTCGATTTCACGATCACAATCTCTGCGATCCATCGGATGAATACTGGGTACTTTTTTGGAAGCCTTAGCTGGGCTGATGGAGTGCATGTTGTAAGGATTCCTTTGTCTGTGAGGACAGTTTTTGCACCCCTATGATGAAAATGATGACTGGAGTGCTGGCCTTATGCCTTTTTAGTTCCCGTTCGGTGGGATCTTGATCTTCATGCTATGCCTGCGCTTTTTTCTAGGATTAGATAAGCAGGTAGTTGCTACCTTTTTTAATAATCCGATTGTTGAGGGATTCTTTTGTTATCTGACTTACTACGTTTAGGTTTGTTCCAACGTCGGTTGCTTTTTGGTTTATCTTGTTTTGTAAGGTTATATAATAATCATTGTTTCTATTTAATAATATAGAACAATTCTCCCACTTTCAAAGTTCATCGGTAAAGAGTTCTTAATACACGCTTTGGGTTTTAGTTAGATCAGGTCCTGTTTTTCGTTTCTGTTGCGTTCTCTTGCGGGTGCTCCTTGATCGGCTCCATTGTAGTGTTCCTTGCCCTTTTTGTCGGGTTTTCAATGAATTACTACTTCGAACAAAAAAAAAGAATTGAATAATGAAATGAATTAGTTCATTCATGCAGGACTTCAATCATTCGCCTGCTAAAAAAAAATTATTGGAGTTGATTTTCCCACTCTCGTTCATGCAGGACTTTAATTATTTTTGTTCTTTTATTAAGAAAGTTAACAGAAAATTAATATTAAAAAAAAGAACTCCTCGCGAGAAAAAAATAATAATAATCTTTGTACAAAATTCTAGCAAACTAAACCATCTTGAACTTATGTTTCAATTGCTCTGAAATGAATTTCAATCCTCAAGTAAGCTTCAAATGCCCGTAAATAACTCAAATATCATAGCAAAGCATTCATTGCAGAGTAATTTCTCAACAACCCCAAACTCGAGAAATTCCAGAATCTCAACAACCCTTCAAATTTACTTAGATTAGTGGGCTCGATTTCACGATCATGCAAGTAAAAAATCCGACAATTAGAGAGAAAGTTATGAATTTCCACACAAAAAAAAAATTCAACCAATTTTGTTTTTGAAGTTGCAGACTCGAAAGGGACGAAGAAGAAACAAATTTATGCAGAGTGATGATAAAATAGGAAAGTGGATGAAAAAAGAGAGAAGAAAATTGATTAAAACGTACTAAAAGAAACAACATACTGAATTTGAATTTGGGGTTTACATCTTCATCCATTGTTCTTCCTACTCTATATGCGAAAAGGTCGTGGGCGTTTCTGGAATTGTCGAAAGAGGTTTTTGAACCTCAATTTACCTTCCCTCAAACTTATTAAATCTCACTTTACACTCCCAGAGTTAAAATGCTCACTTAATCCCCTTACTATGATTTGGTGTTCCACTTTACCTCCAAACGTCATCTAAAAGACAGTAAAAAATGCTGACATGGCAAGGGTGTTTAAGTAATTTCATATATGTGGCTTATTTACCCACTAATTTGAGTGGATGATGTGGCAAAATGGAGTCCACAACATAATAAAATATTCTTAGGGGTGTATTCAATTAGGATTATAAAGCGTTTAAAAAGATTTTAAAAATTCGGGTGTATTCAATTTGGATTTATACAAACTTTAAAATAGGTTTTACAAGTCTGGGTGTATTCGATTTGGACTTATATGAACTTTTAAAAAGTCCATTCAAATATGGGTGTATTCAATTAGGATTATAAAAAAGTTGAATCAAATCTAGTTGTATTCGAAAGGTCATATATTTGGAAAGATTTCATTAAGTGATAAATTTTCGTAGGTTTTAAGGGGAGAGTTATAAATAACAAAGACCAAAATAAATCCAATCTCCACCCCAAGTATTTCATCAGACATTTTTCTCTTGCCATAACTTTTCTCTCTGCAACAGAAGACGTTTTTGTACTTGTCGTCGTCGTCCTAATCCTACTTCTCTCTCTTGCTTCGTACCTCAACGCTACATCCACAAACCCATCTCTTCACCAAAGTCGTGCTTCCCCAATCCCAGCTGACCAATATTCTAGTAATCAACAAGGCCTGGATGAAGCACTATAGTTAGTTATCCAAAGCTTCTTTATTCCATAGTTAAGCTCCAATATGGCATCAGCTCATCTGCTTCTTGCTGCCATATGCTTGGCTGATTACAAGGAAACCAACACGCTTCTTGTGTTACCGGATTGCAGTCATCTCTTCCATGTCAAGTGTGTTTATCCACGCTAGGCCGCCTGCTACTTGCCCCATATGTCGGCTGCTCTAGCTCCTCTCTGCATTTTTGTCACTCAGATAGCACATTTGCTTACTAGCTAGGGAAGAGCCATGAGATTGGTATGACATATAAATCGTAAAATTTGAACATAATTTTATGAATTTTGCTTAGTCAATAAAGGTGGGCAGGATTCCAGAAAAGACGTTTTACTTAGTTCAATAAGATGAAGACACAAACATAATTTTATAAATTTTGTGACAAATTCTCGTAGTATATTTCTTATGAATTTTGCTTTTCGTTAAATATAATTTTATTTCATGTTGTTGAAGAAAAAGATGTTATGAATTTGGTTTTTTATTTCATGTTGTTTAAAATTTTATTTCAACTTTTTTATATACAAGTACTTTTTGTTTTTGCTTTGGGTAACAAAAAACAAATTTGGTTGAAAAAATTCAAGTTTCTTTCTTTAAATCGACAAGGATGAGGATAAAATGAAATATACTGTCTACATAAATCTCCAATAAAAGCCATACAAGTTCTATGAAAGCTTATTAAAAAATTATACAGAAGTCTTCTGAAAGTCTATCAAGTTCTATACGAATTATAAAGTTCCATCAAGTTCTATGAAAGCTGGCACTTAAACAAAATCTTTTTAAACGCTCTAGAATCCTAATTGAATACACCCCCCTTAGTCTTTTAATCTAGGCTCCCAGCTCAGCCTACTTCTCTTAGATGTAAATTTAATCTCAAAGACTCTTAGCCATCTTCTCAAATATTCTTAGTCTTTTAATTATATTTGAGTTGATACCTTAGATGTAAAAATAAATATTCTTCAAATTAGAATGATAAGAGATGATTGTGACAAATTTAATGTTCATTATAGTAGTGTGGTGAATCGCAGTATGTCCATAAGCGAATGTCCATTTTAATCCCAAAAAAAAAAACACATGTCCTAGAGTAGCACCCCCATTTAATTTTTATTCATGTCTGATGAGAGCAGAGCCTTAAGTTTATATAGGGCTAGGTCAAGTCGTCTCTACTCATCACCGAAGACTGACTTGATTAATCTTCCAAGCCCACCATAACGGTTCACGCAAAAAGGAAATAAATAGAACCCCTTAATAGGTTTCAAAACCTTTCCTTATTCCACAAGGTATAACTTAATTTAAACTCTTATAAAAACCTGATATAACTTAGTATATAGTATACGGGAAGGCCTTACTTTGACATGCCAGTAGAGTAGGGTTGTTTTATTAGGCCATCTCTAGTCATAGGGCTAAATGTAGTCCTGGGCTAAATATTTAGCCCTCCAAAATATTAATTTTTTAAAGAATAGTGCATGGCTAAATTTTTCTATCTCCAGCCATACGGCTATATTTTAAGGTCCTTCATATTTTATTATTTTGAGAAAAACTATGGTACAACATTCATACATTCCACAACTATTTATTGTTTAATTATAGTAAACTACTATTTAGGGACAATATTCCATGACCAATAATTTTTTATAATTTTTTTTAAACAACACTTGAAAACATTTAAAAAGGTGACCACATTTATAAATTAAATTTTTTTTTTAAAAAAGGATGGGTTTCAATGGTCTAACCTCCAACGGTCATGACCAGTAATTTTATAATTTTTTTACGAATTAAAAACATTTAAAAAGGTGACCACATTTATAAAATAATAATAAAAAGTTGGGTCCCAAATATAGCACGAATTGAAAACATTTAAAAAGGCTTTTAAAAATATATCGATGACATCAATGCTTTTATTTTAGCTGTTGGATATGCATTTGCACGAGATGATTCGTGTTCTTGCCCACACTTGATATTTTATCTTCTTCAAAAGCATATGCATGAGGTCCACAAAAAATTTGGCCTAGGCCAAAGCTGAGCTAAATGTGGCCAGGTTAAAGGGCTAAAGGGCCAAATATGACCCTCCAAATTTAGCCAAAATTTTGTTCAACCCATGGCTGGAGATGGCCTTATAAGGCCACTTTATACCACAAGACAGACTCCAAGTTGGACAAAGTTTGGACTTTTGGGAAACCCTCAACTAATTTTCTTTTTGTTTGAGAAAATGGATAAATTTAAATGATTTCAAATTTTATGCTTAAAATTAAATTAAGAAATTACGAGGGACTTATAGCTTAAGTGATAAAAGAACATTTATCTACTATGCACCGAGATCATATGTTCGAATCTGTTGAACTTGGCAGCTAAAGCTCTAGGGTTGCCATTCATAAGCCCATATCTGCAATCGATTGGATCCGACTATAGACATGGGGCCAACTACGCTATATTGGCATCCACTGTGCTTTTGAAAAACACGTCCTTATTTGTCACTGGAATCAGCCCATTCTCTCTAACCATCCAGCTCAACCAAATGAAGGCACTCAAGACCCAAGTTGAAGAACACTCCTGGGATCAACAAGGTGAATATTGTAAACTCACATTTACAAATACTATGTTAGATGACAAACATACCCTTGATTTTTCTTAGTACTAACTATTTCGATTTATTGCTCCTTAAGAATCGAAGAGACTTCCGTCCCGGGACATTTTCGGGAAATCACTCTACACGTTCTACATTGGCCAAAACGATTTCACCTCTAATTTGGCAGCCATTGGTGTTGGTGGAGTGAAGCAATATCTTCCTCAAGTGGGCTCCCAAATTGCTGGTACTATCAAGGTGAGTGACTACTTTCATATTGTTTGGTCTGCGCTCACAACTCAAAATTTCAATAGGGTACTTACTCCATCAAGGAAAGCCTCATTTAATGTTGGGTAAATGCGTTTGGGCTTGATCATCGAAGATGGCCCACTTCAGAGGAGTGGTAAATTATTCTGTAAGTCTAAATGGACCCTAAGTCATATGGGCATGAAAGCGGAGATGGGGAAAAAACTTAACAGAAATTAGAATGGCATACTCAGTCCGGATTAGCAGCTCTCATCCCATCCCCATTAAGTATTGTCCTAATTTATAAATTGGTATTTTTGTACGGGGATAGAAATAACGACTTTGATGTAACCCGTGTGTCTATAGCCATATGTGTTACATCCACTTAATAAATAATTTTAATTACTTGAATTACAACTCTTTTACTATTGCATGCTAATCTTGAGAAATCCATAAAAAAAAGAGCTGTTTATGGTATAAAAAAGAACTGTATAACTTTTATGCTGTGCTTATACTTTTCAAAATTTCTAGGAGCTATATGCCTTAGGAGGGCGGGCATTTCTGGTACTTAATCTGGCACCAGTGGGTTGCCACCCATCATTTTTGGTGGGGCTACCTCCTTCTGAACTTGATGCGTTTGGATGCTCGATTTCTTACAACAATGCAGTTGTAGACTACAACAACATGTTGAAGGAGACACTGAGCCAAACCAGAGGCTCTCTCCCAAATGCTTCCCTCATATATGTGGACACCTCCTCTGTTTTGCTAGAGCTCTTCAGACATCCCACGTCTCATGGTATACCTCCCAACTAAGGTTTTGTCACTTAATTAATTGGGCTACATATATAGCTATAAACAAATATACACAATTCGTAATAATCGCTTTTATGATATATGACATGTTATGTTGCTAAACTATGAATTAAGTACAATTCTATTTAAATCGATAATCTTGATTCATAATATGATAACATATATATATTATATATAGTATACCATGTCAATGTGAATTAAGTTTTGCTTTGTTTTTGAAAACAGGGCTCAAGTATGGTACCAAAGCAGGTTGTGGGCATGGGGGTGGTGCCTACAATTTTGACCCTAAAGTTTTTTGTGGAAACACAAAGGTGATCAATGGGAGAACTGTGACTGCAACAGCTAGTAGTGATCCTTACAACTATGTAAGCTGGGATGGAGTCCATGCCACAGAAGCTGCAAACAAGCTTGTTACATGGGCTATCCTCAATGGCTCTTATTCAGATCCTCATTTTCCATTTCATGACTTCTGTGACCTCCAACCTTTAAATTGAGCAATCTTTTGCTCTCAGACATTGGCTCGTCTGGTTTCTGCCCCCATAAGGTAAAATGATTTATTCAAAAGCAATAATGTAACTTTGTTTTCCAAAGCATATGTCCTGATCAGTTTTTCAGCAGGGCCTTTTGTTGTTGGTTGACACTGGAAGCTTGTTCTTGGAAACGGCATGTGGAATCTTCGACTTTTTCTTTCAGTGTTCACTGATCACTGATGGAGATAGGTTATCAAACTATTTATTTATTTATTAAACCATGTCTCTTCTCTCTTTAAATAAGGAAATTTATTGATTGGCTTAGTGGCTTGTGTAGAATGCGCTACTTTCAGTTTCCAATGCTGCAAAAGGCAAATCATTTTCTGCTCAAACGACCTTAGATTTGTCTTTTACATATATCTGATGAATGTTATTGGCACAAGAGCCAAGCTGCCGTCCCTTCTAAACCTAATTTCAGCCAATCAAACATGCATGTATTCTTTGATCAAATTGAACTGCAAAAGTACTGACTGACCAAATTTTGCACAACCCCATTTGGCAGGAAAATTGAAACTTGAAAATAAAGTTTCTGTCTTGACCAAAAAAGAAAATAAGGTTTCTGTCATCAGTCTAAAGTTCATGATTTAAAATAACTTTCACTATTACAAATTTGGATGGAAAAAGAAAAAGAAGTACACAAGAAAAAGAACTACAAAGAAGATTTAAGTACTCAAGGAACATATTCATGTTCAAGATATGGTTGGGTTCTAGTCATTGATGCAGAAGGCATTTTACTTCTCCCAACCCAAAATGTATCAAAGGCCACATCTTTTTCAGACTGCTTCTCCATAGCTTTAAGTTTCTTCCTCCTCCATAACTTGAATGTGGCTATCATTACCAATCCCAGTAAAACCAACCCAAACACAATTCCAACTACAAACCCTTTCCCCAACCCTTTCCGATGCCTCTTTTTCTTCTCTGGCGTTGGCATTGGGGCTGGCCTAGGCGGAGATGGAACAACAATGGAAAAATGGCCTAAACCATGTGTAATGCACTCATTTTCCTTGGTCATGTTTTTGATCTCAAAGCTCCCAGCAGCACCAAATTGGACACATTTTGGTGTCACATTTTTCCCTTGCACGTCATCAATATGCGAAAATCGGATTGTAATGGGGTCACCCTGAGTAGTGAAATTGAGTTTCTGATTGCCTATTGGAGTTGTATTTGGAGAATCATAAGCCATGAAGCCAACAACAGGAGCAACCAATGTGTAATTGGACATTTGGTAGTACCTTGAAGACCAATTGCCTAAATTCTCAAACACTATAGCTAGCCTTCTTCCATAAGGCATTGGTATAACCCTTGGTGGTATTTGAAATGAACTGAAATTTGCCCCTCTACTCCAAAACTTTGCACTAAGGACCCTAACAAATGAAGCTTCCATGCCAGAGAAATTAGCAGGGAGAGAAATATTGTATAGCGTGCCGGTATGAGGGTTCCTTAGACTTGTGTTTGCATAATCATGGAAAAAAGTGCTCAAGGACTCAGGGTCATAGCCATATGAGGCTTGCACAAAAGATGATGATGATGAAAATGACAGAGAAAAGATCAGCCAGAGGATGCGCCAGCTTTTGAAGAACTCCATCAATACCACCCTGAAAGTCTTCTTGTGCCTTTGTTGTTAAATTCTTGAATTGCAGCCACATATAGCCATCTGTATGCCACACCCATTAAAGCTCCTAATATTATACAAACAAACCTCCCACAATTCATAAACAAATATAAAAAAATCTAATCAAACCCACAATCTCAAAGGCAATAAAGAATCATCATCCTGCAATAAAAGTTCTGCAGGATATGATGTGATGCAGGCCCTGGAAATGAAAGACATTGGCTTTGGTTTTGAGAAGGTAAACCAGAATCACATCACCAAATGAATATTCTTCAAAATGACAGCCTTGCTAGCTCTGAATTCTTCAAATCGCATTTGTTCGTCGCGATCTTCTTGGAGTTTCCTAGGAAATAGAAGGCATTGGGATGTATTGGAGAGGGTGAGGGAGAAATGTGGGAGTGGAATTTGGAAGAGGTCTGGTTGTGTTGTGTGTATTATATGAAAATGGAAGGCCATGCTAGATGGGCACCAAATTAGAAGGGGTCCAATTGAGTTGTTTAAGATGTTATTTTATTATCACTAACTATCCCTTTTCTTTTGTTTTCTTTTTTGGGTTATATTTTGGTTGATAGTCAGTTGGCTTAGTTGGAGAGAGAGAGAGAGAGAGAGAGAGAGTGACTTGGGTTGCTCATGACAGAGGGTGCAAGCAAGGCCTTGGAGGGTTATAGCTCCACAGGAGAAGGACAGAAGCTCTGGACCCTCTAAAGTCTACAATTGAGCACTATTTTAGGCAACTGATCTGGGATCCCCTTGGTTCAAGGAAATTCAAAATAAATAAATAAAACAAAAAAAACAAGAGAAAAAATGGAAGGGCCAAAGCCCCCATAGATGATTCAGAGGGTATAAATATTTGGTTTTGCATTTAGAAACAAAAATTAGCCTATTGGTTTCGTGTTCATAGTGCATACAGCTGCATATACCTTTCTTCTCTCTCTCTCTCTCTCTCTCCCCACCCCCATGTCTTTTATAATTTATATGCAAAGGTTTAATAGTTTTATACACATACAATACAACTACACAAGGGAATCTGATCTGTCCCTTGATTTGAGAAGGGTCTTGTTGATAATATATTGCAATTGAGTTGGCCTTTGTAGTGGACCTAGTGGTTCTGGTTCAAATGTCTTATCCCGTCCTTAAAATGAAGGAACAGGTGCGGATTCTAAGGTCCAACCACAATGATGAATAAATAGGAATATAATGAGACTTTTTTTTTTATCAAATAGAAAGATTCATTCAACCTAGCACCAACCAATGATAAAGTTTACAAACGAACGGAGAGCGTTAGTGTGACCTCATTAAAACCTTGCCATCCAAAACCCCCAATGGGGAAAATCCGGTCAAGGAAAAAGAATACCACCGCATCTCAAAAACAAACAATGAATTACACCATAGCTATATCCTTATCTAAAAGAATGCTTAACCATGGAGGAGCACGGTCTTTCCAAAAAAGCCGAGATCTCACTCTCAACCCATGCTGAGCTAGACTATGTGCCACCCCATTACCCTGCTGGTGTTGGTAGAACACTCCAGCCACCTCTCGAATAACCATTAACCGACGAACATCCTCCACCACATTACCAATATTACTCCACCAATCCAAACCATCTTTAAGAATAGAAACAGCTTCTTGAGAATCAAGACCAATGGTAAACCGAGTAAAACCCATGTATCCCATCATCAATAACCCTTCCCGGACAGCCACCAACTTCGTGCCCAAAACATCCAATCCAGGTGGACCAAACGATGCGAAACCACAGATAAAGTTTCCGCGTGGTCACGACAAACTCCCCCCAGACCCCGATCACCTTGCTCACGTTCCACAGCCCCATCACAGTTAAGGAGAAGAGTATTGACCCGCGGTTTCAACCAACGGGCCTGCGGAGAGATGAGGGGGAGCTTGGACCGCTCCTCACAAGATTTAAACACTTCCAGCATTTCCATCGTGTTTTCCACCATATTATCCACCCGTGTAATCCCGTTTCCCATGCAAAGAATCATTACGTAGTTTCCACGCACTCCACGCATAACAAGCAAAGTGCTCTAAGTCAGCTTTCGACAGAATTGAAGCCACAGCCTCAAAAGCATTAGCGAAGATGCCCCCCACCATATTAATTCGCCGGATGAAATGGGTACACTTCCATAGCTTTTGACTCATTTTACACGACCACAAAGCGTGGAAAGCATCTTCAGGATAGTTCCCACACCTTGAGCACAGATGAGACGGAAGCACCATTTTCTTAAATAAATTGACTGCAGTTGGCAGAATTTTAGTACATGCCCGCCAGAGCAGCATCTTAATTTTGTTGGGGACGGCTAGCTTCCAAATTCGCTTCCAGAAGCCTTCTTGAGCACTCTGATCCGATCCCCCCACTCCAAAATCCTCATCGCACTGCCTTACCGCCACACGATACCCAGTTTAACGGAATATTTCCCGTTTTTTTAGAAAAACCAATATTTGCTATCACCCAGCTGTGAAACTGATCCCCAAAGCGATGCCAGAAATGATATCCCGATCTTCCAAGCTAAAATATTGCTCTAACAGTGGCAAATTCCAAGAGCCAGAAGGCGTTAGAAGGTCAGAGACCATAGACGTCCGCTCTCAGCCCTCTAGTCATCAACGGTTTAAACGTAAATGGTTTTGGAATCCACTTATCTTGGAGAACACGGATAGAAGCTCCATTGCCCACCCTCCAAAGCAAGCCATCTTCAATAACCTCACGTCCCCACAGAATAGATCTCCATATCAGTGACGGCGAACTCCCCAAACTAGCCTGCATAAAATCATCATCTGGAAAATATCGGGCTTTAAGCATCTTAGCCACCAGAGAGGTGGGGTTCTCTAAAATACGCCAAGCCTGTTTTGCGACCATGGCTTTATTAAAAGCTTCAAAGTGTTTGAAACCAAGGCCTCCCAGCCATTTTGGTTTACACAATTTCTCCAACCCAACCAATGAATTCCTTTCCTACCACTCTTCCCCCACCAGTACCTTGCAATCATAGCAGATAATTCATGACACAAAGATTTTGGTAGCTGAAATACTCCCATTGTATAAGTAGGTAGTGCCTGACCAACCGCCTTAATTAAGACTTCCTTGCCCGCCGTTGACAGGAACTTCGTATCCCAAGTATTAAGCTTACGCCACACTTGTTCTTGCACATGATTAAACATCCAGGATTTGCTGCGTTTAAGCTAAGGTGGGCAGCCCAAGGTAGCGTTCATGACATGTAACAATCGGCACTCCAAGCATTTCAGCAATCAGTTGCTTCATCACCGGATCAGTGTTGGGGCTAAAACAAACTGCAGACTTATCAAAATTAATTTTCTGACCAGATGCTCTCTCATACATGCTGAGAATCTGAAGCAAATAAGCACAATCAGCAAGATGGGCAAAAAAATAGGCTATCATCTGCAAAAAATAAATGAGAAATAGTAGGTGCCCCCTGAGCCACGGAAATGAGACTTGTTCTGTGAAAATTTATCAAAATTGTAATTTTATTTATTTATTTTATATAACAGAGTTGTTGCTACATTTAATATTCTTAATCAATCATGTTGGTGAGGATTTTATGACTTCTGTGATATATAACATGGGCAATGAGATTTTAGTCTAATAGAAAATGGCCTTGAATAGAGACCTAAGGTTTCAGGTTCAAACCTCAGTAACATCATAATTGTATGTGTGTGAAAAATACCCCCTTAACTTGTACCCAAAGAAAAAACGTTATAAAATGCGTTTTTTTTATTGCCAAAAGAATTGACTTTCTCAACTGTTAAACAACTAATATTTTAGTGCACATAAAACAGAAAACAGAAAAAGACTTCTCATTTAGTAATGTCCTAAAAGAAAGGAAAAAAAATAAGAAAAATACATACAATGATTTGTAAATGAAATTTTAAAAACTGCAAATAAGTTTAAGTTCAAAATTCCATCTGTTGTCCATACTTCTTTCCCACCCCTACCATTTCTCTGTTCTCATCATTTTTCTCATCACCATTGAAGAATTAAAATTGATAATACAGAAAGTCACCTGTCACCATTATTATTATTAAAATTGATCATTTTTTAGACTAAATCATACTGACACTATCAATGAGTTATGACACTTAATATCACCTCAATAATGAGAACATCAAAGGGAGATGTTAGGGAAGGTTAAGAGCCACTTGTTAATTCCAAGTTATCGGTGCATTAAAGTTTAATTTCCCGACTTACTTAAGCATTAGAAAATCTTTATTTAAGTTGCACCGATGTCTCTCTTAAGATTTTAAATTAGAGTTTAAAAAAAAATTACAAGTGATATTGAGAGAAGGGGAAATTGTAGTCCAGGACCTCTAAGTGCATGAATAAATATTTTTAAACACTTGAGCTACAAGTCTCTTACAGATTATGGTTATTTGGGCAATCATTGATAGAATTTGGAGTATTAAAAAATATAATTATAAAAATCATATTGAAAACCCGAAAAACAAAACCTAAGAACCTAATGCATAAGTTTAATATATGCCAGGTCTTGAAGGAAAAGTGATCACTGCCAGCAATGGAATTTTTTTCTTTCATTATTTCGGTTAATGAGGTTATTAATCATTATTGGGCCGTTTGATTATAATTTAAGAGTGGTGCTTCCGTTGTTGTTAAGACTGTCGTATTATTAGTATACAATATTTAGTCATGCATGGGTGAGCTTAGATGAGCACGAGACCGAATCTCGGATCAATTGGATTTTTGAGCCGGGTGGGTCACCGACTCAATTGGGTTGTGGTTCATTCAGAAGCCCCTCAAATAAGCCCATAGTTGGTTCAATTGGGTTGATCAATATTCAATACATCATGAATAAAGAAAGAAATTGATAACATTTTTCTCTCTCATATAATCACGGCCTAAAATATTAGTATAGTTTTTTTTTTCAAAAAGAAAAGACCCAAGACAGAATCACCGATCTAGAGAGAATTGCAAGGTGCATGAATAAATGCTATTAACTATGTTGACTACAAGTTCTCACTAAAATGTTCATATAGTTAGAACAAAAAAGAACATTTCAATATGCGCATTATTCTCATCTTTCTCGCACACGCATTTTACGTTCTTTTTTATTCTCAGGTTTTGTACCAAACATGAATAAACACTTTTACAATCCAAATATTCTCCATAATAAGGGTTCCATATCTTAATAGGGTGATGCACCACCTCCTCTTTGTAGAATGTAAGTAATCTATATTAGCATGATATTGCTATGAACTTCTTACTCTAGTCGTAGAAAACAAAAACAAAAATGACGTATTGTGTATACATACATTCGTTCTCTTTATTTTTTTTTTTTCTATATAACTCATATTTCTCTCCCAGTTATAAGAAATAGAGAATCTAATTAGTGGATCATTCATCTTTCACATTTGCAACAAAAGTTAGAATCTTTGTTCTTCATTTCCTAAGGAGAAAAAAGAAAAAAGAAGTACTGCAAATTAAAGAGAGAGATCACTTTGTATTTGAGCTTGAGAAAGGGAGACCCCAAACGTGGATTTCAGATAAATAATCATCCAATCAAAAAGGTTTAAAAGTCCACGTGTCAACTATCCAATGAGTCTGAGGAAGGAATACAACCCACCGAAGATAATGAGCGAACCAACACCCAACACTTCGAGGAAAAAAATCATTTGCAAGTAACCAAAGCAATCAACAAAGTCAGACGTCAAGAGGCAAAGCAGCTTAGGATACGACTCTCTCTCAGTGTACACACTCAATATCATGGCAGCGACAACCTCATCCATGGCGACCACCGCCGTCTTCATGCCGCGTCTCCCCGCCAAACCCACTCGCTGCTCTGCCTTGCCTTACCTCCCTCCTCGCCTCTCGTCCACCACATCTTCCTTCCCTCTTAAAGCCTTTCCAGGTACTCTGATTTTTGAAGACTTTTGTTGTCTTTTGTGTTTTTGTATTATTTTTATGTAGCTGGTTTTTGTGGGGTTTTCTTCAATTTTGTGCTGTTGAAGCTATGTGTGTGCTCTTTTCGTTGCAACTTTTGGCTGCTGATAAAATGTGGGAGAGAGGGAAACTTTTGGGATTTTTGATTTATTTGTGAATTAATTTTGTTGGGTTCAATGAAATTATCAGCTAGCTGCAGTTGACTTGGTGTAAGTCACGTATTTGCTCTTCTTAAGTTCTTTATGGATTTATAAAGTAGAATTTTGATTCTGTTATCTGGTGTTTTCCTTGATTTTTCCAGCTAATAGATGTAGGGGAAAGGTAAATAGAATATAAGGGCTGTAAATATTGCCTCTGGTTCTTAAAGCACAGGTTTTGAACCTTGCTATTCGTTTTTTGAAAGTAGGGTGTTGATTGAGATGAACATAATGTCTGCTTTTATGTGCTGATGGCATGAATGTTATTTGAGAGGCAATGATTAGGAGGGATCTGGTGCATTTCTGTAATACACTGAAAATGAAGGAAAGCTGAAGTTACAAGGAATGGATGTATCTGAGTTGATTATGTTTTCAATAGTTGTAATAGTCCCTTCTTTCCTTATAATGCGCCTGCAGAATTCCATCCTTAGTTTCATGTTGAACTCAGCCTCAATAGATTTAAGGATGGGAATATAATAGTTGGGAGTGTCGGAGCTTTTTGATTTTGAACATCTATTTAAATGTGTTGGCACCTTAAAAATTGTAGGCTTGTCGCTGATTTGGTACATTCCAAGTAAATGAACTAAAAATTATTGTTATAACTTTCCATGCTCCAAGTCCACTTCACATACATTGGTCAGCCAATGATAGGAGAATGGAACCTTATGGTTCGTATTGTGAACTGGGAATACCACCACCGCAGCCAAGTAGATGCATATCTTGTTTCTTTGGTAGTTTTTGCGATAGGTTTGGGTATTAGCCCCTGGGTACCCCATTCTGTGAAAAACCAACAGTCAGAGTAGGAGTTTCAATCGACCAATCTCGTATATTGCTCAAGATTTGTTGCAACTCTGTACATGTAATCCAAGACACACAAACGAACATGACGTTTAAAATAGTTTTGGAGTGTGATTTTTTCTCTCTTTTTGGTATGGCAGAACCCAAACTTGATTGGTCGCATTTATTTAATTCAATTTAGTTCATTCTACCTAAGCCGGACTAATTTCCGTACCCTTTTTGTTTTTGCCTTTTTGTGCATTTTGGCTGTTTGTACATAAGCATGACTAATTGCTATACCTTTTTCCTTGTTTTATTGTTTTCACTATTTATTTGATATTTAGATTTGATTTCTTATAAAAAAAATTCCAAAACTTGTTTCTCTTTATATAAGCTGTTTAAAATTGAATCAAAACTTTAAGCTTAAATAAGCATTGTTTTTCTTTCAAAGAATCCCGGAGGCTTTCTCTCCAGATCAGAGCATCATCTTCAGAAGAGACATCCACTTCCATTGACACTGGTGAGCTGTTCACAGACTTGAAGGAGAAGGTAAGAAATAAGCTGGCACCGTATAATTTCAAGAAGCTTGTTGTTACCCTTTGTATTGAATCTTTTTTATAATCCTTTTCTAAGTTTCTGCTGCTTACGACTTTTCTTGATTGAGTGAAACCCTTAGTTTGTTTGAAAATGATATCCTTTATGTTCTCCTTACCAGTGGGATGCAGTTGAAAACAAGTCCACAGTACTTCTGTATGGAGGTGGGGCGATAGTCGCTGTGTGGTTGTCTTCAATAGTTGTTAGTGCCGTCAATTCAGTGCCACTTGTAAGAGATTTCTTTTGAAACCAGTTGCCTCTAGATTTTGCAATTTAGAATCTATTTTGATTATGGAAATGATGAATCTATATTTCAATTTACAACTTTGTGCGTGTGTGTGTGTGTTTGCATTATCTCCTGTTTAGAAATTAATTGAACTACTCTGAATTGACTTTCAGCTTCCAAAGGTCCTGGAGTTGGTAGGGCTAGGATACACTGGATGGTTTGTCTACCGTTACCTACTCTTCAAGGCAAGTTTAAAACTCTCAATTTAAAGTTGTATATCTTTGTTTTCTTTTAATAACTATGACAACATCTGTGCTTTCTGCAATTGAGCACCTGAAAGCAATTTGGCATTGGCTACAGCACATGAATTGGCATGTAGACCCCATAATTCTTCTAACAACTGCAATTTGTATTGCTATTACCCTCAGTCAAGCAGAAAAGAACTAGCTACGGACATTGAAGCATTGAAGAAGAAGATTGCTGGAACTGAATAGATCAAAATGACCGCGCTGCGAAAGTCAAGCATAATTATCTTTGCCATCGTTTCATTTTGTTTCTGTATCTCCACCGTAAGAGGCGTTTGTATCCTGTAATCTAAAATAGGTTTTGTGTGATTGATTGTTAGTCTTGTACTTCCATACTTCCATCTTTGGAATAATATTTGACAATTTTATGTCAGTGGGTCTGTTGGCTCGTTCACTTCGATCTTCAATATTGTGAGTTGTGTTTGAATTGAAAATCTATATTACAAGACGTTTAGCAAATATAATTTAACACAGCTCAACGAAGACTGAGTCCAAGCATCTCATTCGGGTCTAAGAATTGGATGATGGACTTAAGAGATGAAATTATTCTTTTCCCGAGTATTTTTTAAGTTTAACCAGCCCACAGTTCAAAGAAAGTTTTAGTACAGTGTTTTTGAATTTTGAAAATTATAATTCCGTTCCACAGAGTGTGGAGATGATTCTCTGTAGATAATAATTATAAAAACACCAAATTTTAGCTTTAACGATCTCTCAATTATTACTTGATCACTTTAAAAATGATTACTCATGTAGTCCCCATCTTAGATAATGTTTGTTTGTTTTTAAAAAGAAAAAAAATATTTGCTTCAATTCAACTCCTCTATTTTAACTTCCTCGCTATTGTTTTCCCATTTGATTCTCTCTATTATGATTCTCTCTATTATGAGAGAGTATATTTGTTGATCTTTTCCCATTTGATTCTCTCTATTATGAGAGAGAGTATATTTGTTGATCTTTTCCCATTTGATTCTCTCTATTATGAGAGAGAGTATATTTGTTGATCTCTATCAACTTTGATACTTGTGGTTACTTTTTATGCCCAAAAGTTTTTCTTTAGTGTTTTTGATGAATTATTTTTGCACATTTGAACACCGTGATTTGCAAGAAAGGGTGATTTGCAAGAAAGGAGGCAAGCAGTATCCTTAATTAATCAATGAGAGAAACTTGGTAGGTCACCTTCGTGAGCAAATAGCAAGCAAAACAAGCGTCGCCAAATGAAAAGTGAGCTGTTAGACTTTTCCAGTCTGCTTGGAATGTTTTTGATACGTACAGTGGTGCAAGAACTTGGGTGGATATAATACATTACATATAATGGTCCACATGAACAAGAAATAAACAGTTCTAATAATGTTTAAGCCTCCAACGGAGAGCGCTACAATGTGTCTAGTTATTACAATGCCTTCTCCAAGTTGGGAGGAAAAGGATGGTAAAAAGAAAACACAGAAACAAAATGACAACGGTCAGGCGCACTCATCCCTGGAGGAGAAAATCAAACTTAGGCTTCGGCAATCAGGATGATGTAGAAGTCAGTGTCTGATAGTAAGCTCTGCTCTAAGATGGAGCACGCCGTTTATGAAGTAAAGACTATCCTCAGCCATGAAGGAAGTCCATGGTATGGCAAATAAGTTCCGGTAGCCAACTGCCTTGCCCCCAGTAAATGTGTAGTTACCTTTGTACTTGCTAATAAATTCCTCAGTTGGCTTTGATCTTGCCGCAAATTCATAGTCCACTGCAAAACTCACTGACCCTTTTCCTGCATCCCCAAAAACAGCCCAAAACAATGGAAAGAACTTTGCTGGTCCATGTTGCAATGGGCAGAGAGGAAGAACCCTTGCCCACCCAAGTGGAATGCCTGAGAATACACCCGTCCGGATGGGAACAAATTTGCGCACTCCTCCCTCTTCAAGTCCAGGTACACCACACACTGCTGCCTAGGAAGGTCAAATTCCACCACCTTAACAGGGCGATACTTGTATGCCCTCTCCACAAAGCGACGATTCAAGGTAGCAGACTCCTCTGCTGCCAGGATTCGCTGTCGGTGTGGGGCCTCAGCCTTGAAGAAAAGAGCCTCAAGCACTAGCTTGGATGCAGCGTCATGGTCAAAATCATTACAGGTTAAAACTTTTTTCAGCTTTCGACAAGTCATGTAAGGAAAGCGAATGTAGCGTGCCAGTCGACTACCCAAGATTTCTCGCCGTTCCTCCAGTTTTGGGTAGTGAGTCCTAGACCATTTCAATACAAAGTCATATACAGCATCCTCAGATGCAACCTGGAGTTCATCACTGGATACAATTGCTTCTATTCCAGCTAGGGGTAAGGCCATCACCTCTTCTATAAACCTGGTCGAAAGAATCAAAGTCAGAAACATACCTCCCAAAAATGCAAACAATGTTACTTAACAAAAATTTGGTAGATTAAGTTCACATGTGAGTAGCAAGGAAACTTACTTGCTTATGTCCTTGTAACGGGCAGCAAGGTACTGCTTTGCTGCATCAGTCAACGCCTGGACTGCTTCAGCCATTAGGACACTGGAAGGAAGCTCTAGATAAAGCAATGCAGACTCAGGTGTCATGGGCATATTCCGCAACAGCCGGCTGCAATACCTCATGCATGAAGCAACCTCAAATTTGTCAGCAGCCATCAGCACATCCAGTAAAGCAGGAGCTGAGGTGGTGGATAAGGTATTGCTGTACATAAAATTCAGGAGCTCCATGAGGGCAGCTTCTTCTGCACACAGGAAAACAAGTACAACAATTGTAAGGTGACTTCATTGGGAACTAGTTTCTATGGACGTACAGCTCTAAAATTTACTAAATATAAAAGATAATAGTAAGCTTCGGAAATTTGTTCTCACCAGAGGCATTGATCCGCAAGGTTACATGTCGTTGTTCAGACTCCCTCATCCCATTTGAAAAGAGCTGCATAATAATACAATGGGGGTAAATGAGAAACACCTTCAAGTGATAAGAACTAAAGGAACACAAATAACAACAGAGGACATTCACCTTATAGAAAAACGGACTCTTGGCTGCCAAAATTGGAGAGCTAATGTGCAACGTTTTAACTCTTACAACTGTAGAACAATCCATTCCCCAGTCTGAATCATTGCTGTTTGCAGCTTCATCCCCTACAAGAATACGGGTTCTGGCTTAGAAAACTTACAACATGATAACACCCTAGGAAATTGGGAAATTAAACTGCAGAGCTCTTCCTAAGACTGTAAACTTTGCTCACAGAGAGGTACAATAACATACTGAACTAAGACTAAGTATTAGGGTTTCACTCAGGTAATATTATTCTCATAAACTTTTGGACCCTCACTAAGAAATCTTAGACACACAATAGAAGATGAAACACCTAGGCAGAACACAATGCTATTGAAGCAGCTTTTTAAAATTTTAATTTTAATTTGGGTGGGTTTTTTTAGAACTCAGAACATAGAGGTCCGAGCATATAGGACAGATCCCATTCAAGTAAGGTTGTTTGTTCACAATTGATTAAAGATGCATTCAAATACCTGAAGGCAATTCTTCAACCATTGCAACTGCTTCCTCATCTTGATTTTCACAACCCTCACAATCATCCATATCAGGCTGATTGTCATTCAAGATTTGCTCCTCTGGGCATTCAGGGAGATCCGGAACTGAAAACAAATTCTAAAACATTAACCAGCATTACCCAAAAAAAAAACATCATAGCATAATCAAAATGCATGAAATTGAAGGAATGAAGAGGCAAGCATATGACTGAACAGTACCGGATAACAGAAATCCCAAACTGAAATAACCAAAGGGAAAATAAACCAACTGAGAAACGGCAATTACGCCTTTGTCTTGTCCATAATTCAGTGTATTAGAAGCTTCCGTGTCTTTTACCCAATAATACAGGGAAACACCAAGTTGAATAAATGCAGGCCAAAAAAAGTTGAACAAATGAATTAAAAAAGTGAAAATTAAAATCCCATATTTTCTAGTTACTTTGGTTTCCAATAGGTTCCAGGTCAAACCCAGTAAGTCTTTGGGCAGCCATATGGCTCCATAAAGTCAAATACTTCGATTTCATATGAGGCAGACAACATAGGAAGTAGAATCAAAATTTATATGAAATTAAATTGCCCTTAACTTCCATTTCCACAATTTTCTCAGCACCCAAACAAACAAAGGGAGTAATGAAACGGACATAGATGTGCACTACTCCTCAAATAATAAGCTCAATAAAAAGTTTTCCATTTGGTTGCATCTGAAATTGATTTTAAGGAAGTGAAAAAGGTCCCTATAAAGCTCTCCCATTAGTTTAAGCACACAATTATTCGCCCATAATCAATATCTCCAAAAATGAATCCTATGGTCGGCCTCAACAAATACCAAATTTCAACTCTTCCATTTCTCAGCCCAAAACAGCTCTAAAGTAACGCCCAACACGAAACCCTAAAACCCCAAAATGTTCATACTTTCTCGAATATCATCGATAACCAAACAACCCACACAATTAAAAAGCACGAAAAGAAGAAGACGTACTGTTTTCCTTCTTGATGTCCTCTCTTCTCCGCTTCCGGTGGCGGGCCCAATCAGCGATACTGGTACAGGCCTCGGAATCGGGTCTGGACTCGGGTGTGTCACCCATGATCTCGATCCGAAGCAGTCGGTCGGAGAAGTTACTGTCGTTGAAGGCGAAGGCGAAGTCGTCGGCATCGGCATCGGCCGACGGCGTCGCGTCCCGGGAGATGTCGGGGTCCATGAGCGTACTTCTCGGGTCGAATAGATCCGTATTCAATTCCTTCATCATTCAAAACCTAAAACCCCAGAAGAGAAGAAGAGGGTGAAGTGGCAGAGTACGGGGAGAGGTGGTGGGATGGGGTTTGGGTGAGGAGAGAGAGAGAGAGAGAGAGAGGTGAATTTGAATCAAATGAGAAATGAGGAGGAGATGAGGGAGAGGGTCATAAAGTCGTGATAATATAAACTCTGAAGCGGCAGATGACCCCTCCTCTCTCTCTCTCAACCCCTTTTGTTATGTGCTCGTTTGGTTTTGTTTGTTACTCTCTTGACTGAAATTTCTGTCATTTGGGTCGGGTTTGGTTTGATTTGGTTTGGTTTAGTTTCTGTATCTGACTTGGATTATTAGTTTTAAGTTTATTGTTAGCAAGGAAAACACACGTAATTAGAGGGCGTGACAGGTCAATTAAGGTGGGCACATCATCAATTCCTATTTCAAATTTTGGGAAAAACTTTGGTGATTATAGTATTATTGGCATATGATATTGCATTAGGTTTTGGTACATATCTTGTTTGGGATTTCCGGTAATTAATTCTTTAATATTGAGGGTATTCTAGAAGAAAGAAAATTGAAAATAGAGAAGTATAGTTATAAACTTATAGTGTTATCTTCTTTTGTTTCGATAGGATAAGACACTGACCAATGGGAAAAAAACATAAGAAATTATAATTTGCTTTTTGCTTATGAACTGTGGTTACTATATTAAGAAAATTTATGGGTTACTCACAATTATCCATAGGTAACTAATGAAGAAATATGATGGAAACCCTAACGGCAAATTACATTGTAACAAATTTAAAAAATTGGGGTATGTTATTGTAAAAATTAAGAGGGTAAAGACTAACATGTATTAAGGGTATAATTATAAGGTATTAAACTGTAATTAATTCAAAATTTATCTAAGCAAGTGACTTGAAGGAAGAGCTGCAATTTGCCTTTTATAACCTGCTGTAAAATACTAAACTAGAGCTTTTTCTAGATGGAAAAAGGAGCATTTACGGGATTTCTTCTAGACGTAAGTTGTAAATTACCTTGACAAGCTTTTTTTTTTTCCTAGAATGGCTACACCGTACATTGCCTTGTAAGTTGTAAATTACCTTGTAAGTTGCAAATATTCAAAATAAAAAAGTTCTAGAAAAATAGTAAACAACTAGAATAAAAAGATAAGAAAAATGATTAAGCAAAATAAAGAATAATTTAGAACAGGATGGTGTTTTCTTTCCACCATTGCAAGAAGATAAATGCTAACAACCTTCTCTTCAACCTTCTCTTTTGGATCTTCTCAATTTTGCTCATAACATGTGTTACTTCCCATTGCGGCTACTCTATACTTTTTGCTGTGTTATCAATAAAATTACTATAACTTTTAATTTAAAAAAAAAAAAACACTGACATTAATACATCAAACAAACCACCTTTTGTTTTCCAAGTTTACCCTTATTAAATATATTGTCCTTCAATTTATCCAAATATTTTTACAACTCTCTTACCACATATAAAAAAATTTTAAAAATGACATTTTTCTAAAAAGAAAATATTTTTGTAGAGGGAAAACGTCAATGTTTTATTTTTAACACAAGAATGACCTAAAAAAAAAATCACAAAAGAAAGATCATTTTTTTTATATAGACAAAAGATGTCCACAAAACGAAGTCTGTTTTCAAAGGAAGTTCATTGATTGCATTTTCAAATCATTAATTCACTAAGTCTGACTATTGAATTCTTTTTTTCTAACCCATTAATTAGGTAAGTCTTATTTGTTGGAGTCTTTCGGAAAAGAAAAAAAACACTAACGTTTTTTCTTATTTAATTTTTTAAGTCTTATTTGAATGTCTCTTTATTCCCTTTGGAATCTTAAAAAAATTAAACTTTTTTTCTTAATTAATTTTTTAACAAGGCGATAAGAAAGTTGTAAAAAATTAGAATAATAAATTTAGGGAAATATTAAAATAAATACATATAATAAGAGTAAATTTGGAAAACAAATGTTAGCTTGCTTGATTCATTAATTACATTGTTTTACGTGTAAAAAAAGTGACACATGTCATGGAAAAAAGGAAGAAGATTAGAGAGAAGATTGCTAGCATTCCCCTTGCAGGAATTTCATTAAATTAGTGGTGGCATGTTTTTACTTATTAGGAATGAGTATTGTAATGATTTCAATTTCTGCTTCTCCTGTGTTTACTAACATATGGGTATTGAAATGATTCCAATTCTTGAGTCATGACTTCCCCACATTTACTAATGCATAAGAAATAAAAAATTATTCTTGATTTAATGAAATTCTTGCAATGATGGTGTTTTCTTTCCATCATTACAAGAATTTCATTCAACTGTATTATATGCCCCGCATATACAATATGATTGAAGATCACAGTGTACTTATTTCTTATAGTTTATTTTTATTTTGTGTTCAAAACAAAAATATGGAAGAAAAAAAAAATCAAATCTCCCATTCTCCAAAATGGGTGTTTCGTTAGAATTAAAATTAGTGCATGCTATGGTTGGTTGTGATGGGCGGGGAGGCCACGAGAAAGCCCCTCCATCCATGAATGGAATTGGTCTCATAAATTAATGTCGTGTGGAAGGCTTGAAGGGACCAATTAAGCCGTTGAACACAATTCTGAGTTAAGTCTAAGGTCAATCGTTGTACACACGGTTTAAACGATAAAAATATGATCAATTTGCATGCCATTGCTAAATCCTTAATGATGAAATTAATTAACATTGTTTATTTGCCGCCGGCCCGCAATCGGTTTGGTCTACTGAGTCCGGGATCAGATCATTGGCCAAGTCTTGAATAATTTAATCCAAGAAAGTATTGTAGTGCTATGTGCTACCAAACCAAACAGTTATATATATATAATTTAATATTAGATTCAGTACAGAAGCCTGGACAGGGAAAGTGCAATTTAATGGTCCAACTTAGATTCTTTCGTTTGGTAATGGTATTATGTCCAACCAAGATGTGTACAAACAATGTATTGGGTAGGATAAGAAGAGTAGAATATATAGTTAGGTTAGGTGCCAACCAAAAATATTGGTCGGTAAGACCATAAACATCCTACCTTATTCCCAATCACCAAGTCCTGCCGTGCAGGCACCGTCCAGGGAATTCAGTTTTGAGTTCGGATAGTCTTCAGATCCCAAAAAAGAAGTTGGGATGGTCTTGCACTCTTTTTGGAGTTCATAGACTTGAAGAAGTTAAATTAACAGTCCATAGACTTCAAGGAGGATCGAGCTATATATGCGAAAGACATATAATTAAGCTTGAAACTTCCAGTTGAAGAACTCTTCAAACTTCCATTATTTGGATAATCTGCCTTCGAGAACTTGGGGATTTCTATTCACTATACTAGAAAAACCAACTCCCGGAAGTTGAGGATTCTTCGAATAATTTTATTTGAGGAACACCATTAGAGTCCCTTATGAAACTTTTTTCAAGGATTCAAATAATTTATTTTTCACATCTTCATTCAGAGATCATTCTTGCAAAAAATCATGCAAATTGAAACTTATTAAGGCATCTAATTGAGAGACTGACAAAATCAAATGAACATGTGTTTAAAGAAAATACTTAAATTTCAATAATTTAATTGAGTGATCAAATGAAATCGAATTTAATTGGTTTATTTTTTATTTTTTATAGAGATATCTTTGAATGAATATCTACAAAATAGACGGTTTGGATTAGTGAAATACAATGCGGAGTAGGCAGAGTTATTTAAGAGATCTGTCAATGAAAGCTATATATACAATGACTTTCACAATGTCATTCTATAATCCACCGAGTCAGTTGGATAAAGACGTTAGTACAGTTTGATTGGTAGGACGGTAGTGGTGGTATGACCTTTAAACAGATACTCCCCACAAGCTCCGCTTACCTTGATGTAATCTTTTGACCGGAATTTGCCTTATTTCCTCTTTGATGTACACTATCCTACACATGCACGTGTTGTTGAAATAGCACACCCAATCAAGTAATCAACCCCCTAAATAAAAGCCGATCAAATTGTGCGACCGCAGAAAAAGCCAACTTTTCTATATGCTGCTATATATCATCGACTGAGCTGAGGACGCGTTTTAAGTTTATCTATCGGATTGCAGAAAAAAGCTTACAGTTAAGAATTGCTGTTTCAATAAAAATTAAAAACGGTGCATTGACCGACCACCTCAAAGTTCACAAAAGGGCACAAAATTAGATAGAGATGGACGGCCAGCATCCACATGCATGCTACTAAAAATATGATTAAAATATATGAACTATTCCTGCGGTTAAATTATCAAAATATTAATATTCCTTTATCGAGCTAGGCAATTGACCCAGTCAAACCATGTGTCTATACGTCTGCTATGTAGGTATTCAAAATACGGCTCCGGGAGCGAAATCGGACTTCATTTTCTGCGAGAATCGAGCTTTGTACAGATCCAGTATTTTAAAATGGAGTGGGTTAGATTATTAAACCTTCAAGGGAGACTTATAGAATTGATTATAAATATATATAAATTTAATTTGAGAACATATCATTTTTATTTTATTTGTTTAAAAGGCCCATTTTACACTAACAATTCCAGCAACTTTTCATCATATATGCTTAAATATTAACACTAACTATAAGAAAAAGGAAAAACTAACCTGGGCAAGCCCAGGTTGTACATAGCATAGTGCCGTCCCTGTTTGTAAGGTGAAAGTGCCAACATAATTTCGACAATTATATTGCATTCATGAGAAATTAAATGTGTTGTAATTTTAGGACTCGTTTGAGAACGATCTTAGATAGACCAAAAAGTACTTACATAGAAAATTATTTTAAGTAATTTTATAAAAAAAGTGCATGAAGTGTGCTTATGTGCAAAATAACTTAAAATTATTTAAAGTGATTAATAGGAAAAGTGCATGGGAGATGGTTTTTGGGAATCATTCCCAAACAAATCCTTAATATATAATATACATGCAATTCAAAATATGTAATAAATTCTTAATATAAAGATGTAATAAATTCTTAATATAAAATACTTATTGGAGCATCTCCTGAAAAACCAATGTAAGATTACAACAAAAGTAAGAAACAAATAACATTAATTTGGCATTGTGTATGTATGAACTTTTAATACAGAAATGGCTTTATACAAAGTCTCTTCCTTCGAATAGTTTCTCAAGTCATTTGAGAACAGATCCAAAACCGTAGATCGATGGATCTTGTTAATGTATTTTGAAGTACAAAGTTACACACATTGGAAAAACGCCTAAAACAAATCCATGGAAAATGTGGAAACATCTGATTTTTCTAGATGACAAACAAAAGAGAAATTAACATGGCTTTTGGTCCCTTTGATCTGCATGTCTATGGTTTTGAAGTTACTCAGATTCGCCAACATGAATTTTCTGATTGATCCTGCAAATCACCAAAGCTTAACAAAGAACACCATGTAGGTTTAGATATCAAATTCAAAGTGCATATATATATATATATATATATATATAGTTCTAAAACATTAACAGGGAAACTGAAATAAAGCAGAGAGAGAGAGAGAGAGAAGGGAGAGAGAGGCCAATATGGAGCTCCCTTCAATCCAAGTAAGGAGAGGAGAAGGCAATCACATCTCCTAGGTCATGCAAACCCTTAAGCTGCGCACTTCAGTTTCATAACGTGCGCACCCCAGAGGTATCCATGAACTAGCAGCAGCGTAAACCATCTCTCCCTCCTGGTTTTGGACCAAAGGAAGCTCCTAACTAACCCTCAAACAGTACAAGAAATGCTACCAAAAAGACAAACTAAAAAGAAGAAAGAAAAAAAAAAAAGAGAGAAAGTGGTAAAAGATGCCAATCTGCCCAAATGGTTGCTCAAGTTGTGAGGAGAAATGGTGGGTCTGAAGGGCCTTTAAATAGAGAAGGAAGTAATGGGTAAAAACCCTAGTAGGTGAGAAAGGACCACAGGATAGGATTGAGAAATAAATAAAGACATTAATGGGGGCCGTGAAGAAAATCTGTGGGTTAGATTTTCTGTTTAATTTTCTGACAATAGTTGGATGCATCATTCATGGGTTTGTTTGGGAAACAGAGACTGGTAATGGCAGACAAGGGCATCTTTCTTCATCACTCTTTTTTTATAAAGGCAACAAAAATCTGTCTCATGGTATTAATAGAAAATCTACAACTATTAGATATTGAAGAGAAAGCCGACTCTTAGAAATAGGTAAGTGGCACACTGGCGCTGCAACGGCTAGATTTTGGTTTCTGGTTTGGAATGTGTCTGGATGCAGGACTTGTTTTTATTTATTATTAATTAAAATCAGTTGGCTTTTGCGCTAATGTAAATGTTATGGATTAATAAAGAAGAAAAAAGAATTAATGGAATCATAAATTTGGGCTTGGTTTAGATATTAATATGTTTAAGTTTCTTTCTTGATTGTACCAAATTTATTAAATTAACGTTGCAGAAAACAGTGAAAATGTGATGGTGGTATAAAAGCATCTGTACGTTTTTGTTAGATTCTCCGCTTAAGAGTGATGGTTGGTAGGGTCATGATGCTCACCGTTTGATCCATGGGTAGATTTTTACTCTAATTACCAATTTAATTAGAAAAAATAAACTCTATGATGCTCACCGTTTGATCCATGGGTAGATTTTTACTCTAATTACCAATTTAATTAGAAAAAATAAACTCTATGTGTTAGAAAGCTAGTGAAGAACAAAAATCTATTTCTATTATTTTGTTTTATTATTTAAAATATAAAAAAATTATTATTGATAGTTACATTTTTACCTTCATACTTTTCTGTCGAAAATATTTGCTCTAGCAATTTTGGGAGAAATTGTTGAGTCCGTTTGTCGGATCACATGGATTGTCTAGTCACACACACACACAATAAAGGGACCTTTGTATTTTGATCTCACTCATCCTCATAATGACCCACACACAGTTAATTATGATGTTATATACGACAACTACACACAAGAATTTCTCGCAACAACTTCAATTAAATCAAAGGTCATGCACAACCTTTTTGTCATCTTAGAGTGTTTCGAGGATTATACTAATTCTCTTTAAGCTTAAAATAAAATATCAGTAAAATACATGAAATTCACATATTATTGACTTAACTAATCTTGCGGAAAATAAAGGAACGGAGTAAATCAAAGAACTAAATCAGGAATTGAAAATAAATCTCTTACCACCTAAAAAAAAAACTAAAATTAAATTAATGAAGAAATGTAAAACCAAGGTATGATAGGGACACATTGTCAAGCTAGCTATAGGGTGGGGGTGGTCTTTTGAGAGAGTAGGGTCGCCCATGAGGTGTGTTCTGGGGAAAGTTTCGATAAAAGATGATCAATTTCTCTATACTTAGAGCATCCGTAATGGACTCCCTAAACCACCACCTTCGACAAATTTTAGGGAGGAATAGTGAAAATGCAACTCCTACCATGCTCCCTATCCACCTCCTAAAATAGGGAGTCCTCCTGGAGCTCCTAAATCTAGAGAGAGAAAAGTACTCAGTAGTGGCTCCTATAATTTAATGCTGCCTTATTTAATAAGTATTTCAAACCTTTATTTAATGCTAACTATTTTTTATTTTATTTTTTAATAGAGATGGGTATCTATTAATTTTCGTTATTGGGTATCTATTTAATGTTAAGATAAATTACTAAATTGTTTGTATACTTTTTATTTTGTCAAAGTTAGGAAGGGGGAGGGAGGTTTCTCATACACACACTGTCAAAGTGCCATGAATATTCGAACATGAGACCACTGATTTATAAGTTAATGTCCTTTGTCACTAGAGTCGACCCGTTGGCAAATTATTTGTCTACTTTTCATCTCGTGCACACCTAGACTTGGACAAATTGTTTGTCTACTAATGTTACTCAGTTGTTTTGTTAATTATAATGCATAGACTAGAGCTAGTACTTCATGAGCATTGGGTTTCAATTGGAGCTCTTCTTCACTCTAATTCTGAAAAGAGGTGATGGTAGACCACGACTGCTAATTCATGAATACCCTCAGTGTGCACGTTAGCGACGGGTGTGCACATGTTAAGGGTTTGCATGAAGTAGGAGACGGGGTTACTTTGATCTTTTTGGTTTGGAGTGAAGAGAGCTCCTAATGGATCTTCCTAAACTTTGATTCTTATATTGGTTGTATGTACTATCTTCCTAGTGGATTGTATGCTTTAATTTTCGTTATTGGGTATCTATTTAATGTTAAGATAAATTACTAAATTGTTTGTATACTTTTTATTTTGTCAAAGTTAGGAAATGGGAGGGGGTTTTCTCACATACACACTGTCAAGGTGCCATGAATATTCGAACATTAGACCATTAATGTATAAGTTAATATCCTTTGTCACTAGAGTCGACCGTTGGCAAATTATTTGTCTACTTTTCATCTCGTGCACACCTAGACTTGGACAAATTGTTTGTCTACTAATGTTACTCAGTTGCTTTGTTAATTATAATGCATAGACTAGAGCTAGTACTTCATGAGCATTGAGACTCCGACTCTATGAATGTGTGATTTTGGGATGGAAAATTTTTGCTTACTTAGTAAGAACTCCTAATTTCCTGTTAATCACAGTTTGACATGTATGTTGAAATCTATCTTTTCATGTTTTTGATGAATTATTTTTACACATATATCAAACTGTGATTTGCAGGATCATATTTTCAGGGAAGTAGGAAAACAATGTCCTTTTAGGATTGCTGAAAGTCTGCTGGCCTTCCCATAATTTAAAGTTGGAGTTGGAAATGTATCTATCTGGGAAAACCTGACATGGCGATGTGACACTTGTATTCAAGAAATTAATTTTTTGTTTAATTTCAAATGAGCTCTCGAAGTGATTATTATTCAAGATCAAGATAGTTGTTGATGTGTAATCAAACTAGACAAAAGAAAGCATGTACGTGTATGACTTTTGGTTCATGTAGTTTTCCTTGGATGTGATATTAATTTTAGAGATATTTAGTGATATCCGTTTTTAGCACTAGTAATATAGACAAACTCTACACTATTTAATTTCTATAAACAAACAAAAAAAAACTCAAAAAATGACAGCTTACCATATTAAATTTAATTTTGATTATTAAATTACTTTAATGTCCTATTGAGTGTTTTGGGCTTTTTTATGAGATTTTGGGGTTGTGTTTGTTTTAAGAAATCAATGACAATTTTGTAATTTAAAAGAAGTTAAGAGCCTTTTTGTTATGTTGTAAATGAACTTTGGGTGTGTTTCTAAAGTCTATTTTATATATGATTTATTTATAATTTGAGTTTCTATATTAGATATAATAGTGAATTTCCTTTAATTTTATTCCTTAATGTGATTTTTCTCCTTATCAAAGGAAAAAATGTGATTTTTTCTTCTTCTTGTAATAAGACAAAAGACCACCCGGAAAGTCATAATTATTTGGAAAATTTCAATCATTTGCATTCTGAAAATTTTGATTTGAAGCAAAATCAGACAAGCAAACGATTTGAAAGGTGGATGGAAATATCAGTGCATCAAGAATAATCTAACCCAAAAAAAGGTCCTAGAGTGGAATAACGAAGAAAACCATAATTGTTGCGCAATCCTCGGATGGGCTTTTGGCCAAAATTCAAAACCAACAACATGGGGTACGTAAAGAAAAAGAAGGAACGATATTTTATTAGAAAGCTCAATTTATAATATATTTTTTAGTATAAGCGATTTGGAGAGGGAGTTTACACGAATATTTATTAGCGATTGGGTGTTCGAACCTCTATCCACGCAAGTGGAGGTAGAAGAGTATCCTGTATAATAATCGGGCTCTTCAAACCAAGTAACACATGATCTGAGGGATAAAAATATGTACTATTAATTTCACTATTTCCCAAAGCCACAAATTTAGGCTTGTGAAAGCCTAAAGAGAAAACCCCTAAGGGTTGTTGTGGTGGATTTATGTCAGATCTGAGCGAATATGTTCATCTCCGTCCTCCGGAGGGCCTAATTCGAGTGGTGCTAATGATAGGGCGTTATGTTTTGTTTGTTTGTTTAGTTGTAATAAGTGCATCAATTGGGAGAGCTTTAGTCATTGTTCAGGTTAAGTTGGTTTTCTAAGCCTCTCATTAGGAGAGTTTTTGTTTCGTTATTTATGTTGGTGTGTGTTCAATTTATCCAAGCCGTGTCTTGGGTCATTTTTCGGCTTTTCGTGAAAAAGTCACTGGAGTAAAGCCATGTGACATTGGTTTGCTACTAGAGATTTGAGCCCTTTTGTGATTGGGGGAGTATCATAACCATGATTATCTTTTGTACTTATTGAAATCTGTTGGGTCATTGTTTGGGCATGAGTATGGGTTCAAGTGATTAGTTGCATCTGTCACTATTGTAATCGAGCCTTTCAGCTCTTATCAATGATATTTATATATATATAAAATTTCACTATCGACCGTTAACCAATCATTTCTCATTGTATATACTGATTAAAAGATATGTTTCGTTTTTCAAAACTGATTGGGGTGCTTCGAAATGTTTCACTACTTGAACTAATAATAACCCCAAAAACTTGTATATACTGAAACAAGTAAAATCCCATTAAACATAAGTAATTGAATAGGACTTGTTACAAGAGATAAGTTTTTCATTACTTGAGCCTCAAGCACAACCTTCCTGTTTCACCTTATATAAGGTCCAATGTTAAACGAGATTTTTCTTGATACGCTGATCTTGGTTTCCCCATTGTTTGCTTCACCTTCAAGTCAAATTTACTTTCTTTTTCTTCGTCTTGGATTTCTGAAAAAGCCCAAAGACATAGGAGAGGCAAACAAGCAAAACGCATATGAGATTCTTTCTTTAATATTACAAGATCTTTGAAAATTAATGGCATTAATGACCCCAATTTCACCTCATCCCAGCCGCAGCCTATATAATGAAGGACCTCTCAAGGTCTGTCTATTCTCATCATAAGCCATTTTGCTTCGAAAGTTTCTTGCTTTTATATGCATAGAGTATTATGTGAGGTTCAATTGGGGCTCTTCTTCACTCCAACTCTGAAAAGAGGTGATGGTAGACCACGACTGCTAGTTCATGAATACCCTTAAGTATGCACGTTAGCGATGGAATGTGCACATGCTAAGGGTTTGCATGAGGTAGGAGATGAGGCTACCTTGATCTTTTTGGTTTGGAGTGAAGAGAGCTCCTAATGGACCTTCCTAAACTTTGGTTCTTATTGTGCTTGTGCTTGTGTACGTGCGAGCGCATTTATATTTTAACTTTAACATGAAACTATATAATGTTTTTTTCTTTCTACATTACTCAGTTGCTTTGTCAGTTGCAATGCAGAAAATGTAGCCACTTCAAGAGGCATTGAGTTGAGACTCTTGACTCTACAGAGGTGTGATTTTGGAACTGTTGAAAATCCCCCATATTTTGAAGTTGAAGTGGGAGTGTCTGCTTTACCCCTATCTAGGAAAACCAGACATGGGGATGATGGCGTATAGCACTTGTATTGAAGAAATTAGATTTTCAGTTTAATTAAGGCCTGAAAGTGATTATCGAAGATCGGTGTTCATACGTAACTTGATAATACCCCTCAAACGAAGGCATATGTATGTGTACAATTTAATTTGGTTAATGTGAATTTTCTCCTTGCATAACTGTACAATTTTGGGCTCATATCTAATATCCCCTTTGCAGAACTGTACATATACTCTTTCGTCAAACCAACTGATGGTAGGTAGGGGTGTTCTTTTACCCCCGGAAAGTATGATTTGTGGGACATTTTATTCCAAAGTTGCAATGTACGTACAGACATTTTATAATACTCCAGTTTCCTTCGTTCATCCTTAAACTTGATCACAAATCGAACATCGTGAAAATAATATGGGTGTCGCAAGAAAAATGGGCTGTTGGAAGGAACATGTCTGTTATGCAATTAAAAAAAAAACTCTGTTCTAATGCTAGGCCATGAAGACTTGTGTCAAAATCAAAATCACATCTGCACGGTGCAGCAGCTGAGTCTTGGTGCTTCGTAAAGTGGCTGCTGTCTGTAATCTAATTGACCAAACAAACTTAGCAAAACATTAGTTTAAAAAGCAGATTAATTAACATATAAAATAAAGGATTGTACAAACCAATACTTGGCATATATGCACATTGTAATGCAAGTAGACTATTGGGGCATTCTTGACTTTACCAAATGTGCAGAAAGTTTGATCACCACCATGCTTTTGTTTGAGTCAGGGGAGGAGGTTCAATAAAAAGATAGAAAAAAGAAAATAAGAAAAAAGAAGCAAAGTTTGGAAGACCATTTGGAGCTCCCTTCACTCCAATACCAAAAAGATCAAAGTAGCCTCGTCTCCCACCTCATGCAAACCCTTAACATGCGCACATTTAGCTTTATCGTTCGCATCTAAGGGTATTCATGAACTAGCAGTCGTGGTCTACCGTCACCTCCTTTCAGAGTTGAAGTGGAGAGAGCTCCATTTGGGCCCCACTTAAGACCCTATTTTGACCCTATAAGCTAGTAGCTAAACATATATATGTATCAATGGAAGCGATATTGGCTATGAGAATTGGAAGCCTCGAGGGGTCTTTATATAGGCCAGGACCAGGAGGACGTTGGCTTTAGGTTAAGTTGGGGCCATTAATTTTCCCAGATTTAATATTAATGAAAGAATCCCGTCATGGGATTTTCTTGTTCAAGAATTGGTGAAACATTGCAAGATTAGTACAGAGAAATCAATTATTGCTGATTGAGAGCATCTTTTTCCGATTAACTTTCCAACTAGGGTTATTATTGGTTGTGATTATATATAATCATATATAGGTAAGTGCGTGTCCATCTTTATGATCGAAGGCTCTTAAAATCGTAGGTCCCATACACGAACGTTGCTTGTAAAGTGTACCAATTGTGTGTTTCATCAAAGAAAAAGGAAAATTGATGATAATCTTGTTTGGTAATTGGAATTGGTGTCACCTAATTTAGATCTTTCTGTCATGGCCTGTGCATATTTAGATATACAGCACAGGGGTCCTCAAAATTTTGTCAAACATGACTTAAGCCAAGTTGAAGTACACAAGAAGGAAAGTTAACCCTAAACTTACTAGCTAGTCTTAAAAATATACTATGAAAGAGATTGTATTTAGCCTTGGGATGGAATTGGGACAGTTTCAATATATAAATTCAACACTTTGTATAATTGTAATAAGTTTGTAACATTAACATGTCATGTGATATTAAGATTAATAAGAACTATTAAGACGCTGCTTATACTCACTTAAGTGTGTAATAGTTACACTCTAGCATAAGGGATTGCAAATTCAAATCCTTGCTAAATTAATCGAACCATTTTAAAGCAATAAAATGTATATTAATTGAACCCTTTTCTAGCCGTTAACTAGTTATCATTTCTTTCTTCAAAAGTATATGAGACTGGAAAATTGTTATTTTCACTAGAAAAAGCTTATACTGTTGAACTCCAAAATTCCAGTGGGGGTATTGGGATTAGGAAGATTAAGACACTTCTAAGTAATGAAGTAAATTGGAAACAAAAGGAATATGAGGACAAATGACAAGTCTACACGTGGAATTTGCGGTGATGAGAGCGGTGGTTCTAATTTAAGATGGGTCTTGTTGTCGACATGCCCAAGTGTCAGGACATGCTCTCAGGCGTCGGCAATGGACCCTTTCTCGTCGACATACACCACATGTCACGCTTGCATTGGGTAGACTGGACTTGGTTATTACCTTGCGTTAACACCTACAAACCATAAAATTCCATTTCTAAGTACTAGAAATTAAGTACACTTCCATGAAAATATAAGAAAGAAAATTGCTACTATCATTATCGTAAAGTTTATTCTTATGCTAGTTGCTTTTTCATAGTGGTCCACTACATTCAAGATGGAAATTAAAAAAAAATTGTTATGCTTAGATTTGAACACCATCATGCCGCACAAGTATTAATTTTTTTAGAGGCTTAATTTGGTTACTGGATAATGAAAAAGAACTACTTTCAGTATGGTCACTATCTTTTGACAGACAAAACACAGTAGGCACATAATTTTATAGGTTTTTTTAAAGCCTCAATCGATTCGATTTTGTCAATTTTATCGATATAAGCCAGTAATTTATGAGAAGAAATTATACTTAGAGGTGTCCAGTCACAGTCACTGTGCTACCAAGTTCCAACTTCCAAAAGCTAATTGGATCATTAAAAGTGCCAAGAAATTTTGGGTCAAGCAAATTGTATAATATTTCTATGCACTGAACACTTTTCTTGAATCTTACTTGCAGATAGTGGTGGGTGGTGGGACTTAATCTCATATGAATTTTATTCTAACAAAAATGTTTCTTTGCATTGTTTAAATATTATTGACAAATTAGAAAACAGTTTTAATATTTCAGTGAACTCAATTGGGAAGGGGTTGGCTGGTGTTGTAGTCAGCAACTGCCTCAGAATTTTGGTCTGCATTTGGGTTTTAAATATTATAGAATATCAAGTACCATTTGGTGGATTAAAGTATAATTTTTTATATGGTCAAAAGCAATTGAGCAAACCTAAATTTTTTCATTTGAAGAGCTTGAGAAAATTATATATAAATATATGTCACTGATGGTGGTGCCAATTGTCTCCTCGTTACAATCAGGAAAGTTAGGAGTAGCTTTCATGGCCATCAGTCTTTTAGATAACTATCATACAACTAGGCATTTATTTAGGCTTCAACTGCTTCCAGTATCCATGTCCAGACTCCATTTCGTAATTTAGATTGATTGATTGAAATTTGAGAGGTTTGCCTGACAAGAAGTTGAGACTTGGATGATAACAAAAAAAATATGTATCACAAGGTTGATAAGAAAACAATTCTCATGTACAAGTGCACTGCACTAGAAACTCAGTTTACAAAGATCCTGGCCTCAATTCAATGAACAGCTATGTTCCATGATTGAGCTTAACATGATCAAACTAGACAGGGCCTTTGGAAGTCTTCGAGCCAGAGCGCTTTGCTTCTAACCTGGCTTCAAGTAATTTTGCCATCAGCGTATTTTCGTTAAGGCCCGGAGGCCATTCCAAAGTAGATTCAGATTTTCCAAAATCTGGGGTTGTTAATTTTGACATCCATTGCTGTACTGGACTAGCATTACCTGTATACACAGGCTGGATACCAGTTTCTACCATGCAGTTACTTTCAGGATGATTGGATTTCAATCCATGTGCCGCAACCCGTTTACTTTGTATTTCTTGTAGACCTTCTCTGATTAAATCACAGTACTCAGATTCTTCAAGATTGTCAATCAGAGCTCGATTCTCTTCTCCCATTTTAGTGATTTCACCATGTTTATTATCTGCAGACTGGCTCCTGTTTCCAGCATAGGACATGGCTCTGGCCATACGTTCTTCAAACTGCCCTTGCAAAGCAGACAAGCTATTACCCTTGGTTTTCTCCTGTGATACCTTTTTCCTCATGGAATTAGATTTCACTAGTCCTTCATGTTGGCCTTCTGCAACATTTTTTTTGTGCTGCCTAGCGCTGAGCTTGATTTGTTTTCCACTGGCAGTCTTGCTTGCTTCTAAAGCGTGTGAATCACCGTCAGTAGAATCTTCATCAGCTACATGTTGTGGTGCACTTATAGCCTCATTCAATGGAAAGGACTCTAATGAATGCCGGCGTGAGCAATTTCCCTTGAGCTCCATTGGGGAGAACTTGCTATTTTTCTTCAATTCAACAGATCGTTTGGCCTGAAGAAAGTTTTCTATATCAAAACCTAACTTTTCTACAATTGTATTCCTCTCTGCAAGGTCATTCTGAGCTTCTGCTATCTTCATTTGCATCCGTTCATCAAGCCATGCTTCTGAAAGATGGAGAATTAGTCTGTCAGAGCTGGTCATACCACTGTGATCCTTCTCAGGATTTTCCTTCAGGGATCGCACCTCTTGTTCGTACTCTTTTATTCCATTTGCAAACTCATCACACAAGTTTTCCAATAGGATACGCGCTTTTCTCTCCCTTTCAAGCTCCCTCAAAGCATTAGAGAAAGAAGATTTCACTTCAGAAATCTCCCGAGCTAGCTTCCGATGCAGGCTTTCTGAATGCTTTCTCAACTTCTTCTCACCTTCTAGCTCATCCCTGAGCAATTGGACTGTAGCTTTGATCCGATCCTGGTCCTTATTTTTCCAAACAAGTTTATTTTCTGTAACATGCTTCATCAAGTCGTCCATTTCTTGCCTATCTGATTGCTTCTCATGCAACAACACTTCAATTTTTGCCTGAGAATGATCTAGTTCCATTTTCAGTGCTTTTACCAATGCTATATTGGATGCATGCTGTTCTTCAAGAGTCCAGATACGATTGAGCACTTTGAGTAATTCTGTGGATGTTTTAAAGCTTCGACTTGACTCACCCATCCTTCCCTTATAAGGTGCCACCTATGAAAATCAAAGGATACTTGAATCCATCAAACCAGCAGATAACAGAGCTTTTAGCTCTCACTTGATTTGGTGAAAGAAAATAACTCAAAACATCATTCCAAATGTATTAGATGATATCATTAATATTTTATATTCCAAAGTTCTGTCTTGAATATCTGTAGTTCCATAATACAATATCACTATATTGTCGTTCCAAAACATTTCTACTCAGCATAGAATCTCGACTTCTATGAGCAAACAGTTCATATTTTAATAGAGAAAGCTCTGTATTACTTTACATTGTTGTCTACTTATCAGTTGATTCTCTTAAGGGCATCCAGGAAGATGCACCATTAAGTTACATTTTGATTAATCACTCCCAGAATTTACAATGAATCAGCCTCCCAGAATTTAATGTCAGTGAAAAGAAGCACTTTCAAAGAATTGGAAAGTCAGCTCTTAATCCTCATTGTAAATATTGTTGAATTTGTAAGACTACTTGACTCATGATATCTTCTTTCTATTCTATTTATATATAAGTTATTTAAGAAGAAGTAGGCTATAGAAACAACCTCTCTTTTTTCCTTTTAACAAGAGGGACTCTTTTTCTTATTCAGGACAAGAAGGACATAATTACTCACCTCCAGTGAGCTACTACAACTAGCAGGAGGTAGGGGTTGTAGAGCACAACCATTGCTCTCAACTGATTGATGCTGTTGTATCAGTGATGCTGATACAAGCCTCCCCAAGCTGCTTGCAGTTGCTGGCTGGAATGAGACAAAGGGCAAGGATCAATGATTAAATCGAAACATACAGACAAACACAAATTCTGATACACAAAGTCTAGCAGCTTGAGGAGCAAAAATTAGATCAGAGCTCTCAAGCCATACACAAAGTCTAGCAGTTCTTCCCCAACATTACAAACTTCTCCTAGTGTTACTGCTGCATAATCATTCCATCAAGATAGTTCTATGCCAAAGACATTAACCTTGAGAATTAAATTTAATAATGCAACCACTTATAATGTTGCTTCTGAAAAAAAAAAAATACTGAGCCATATTTGCTCCCGGAAGAAGAAATTCAAGTCCAAATAACTAAACAAATCCAAATAAAGAAAACCACAAAGTCAACATTAAACACTTCCCAAAATAACACACATTAATATTGTACAGATACCTGGTGATGATGAAGTGAGTTAGTAGGAGTGCCGATCAGATGCTTGGGAAGCTCAAACCCATTTCGCTTCTGGTGCTTGTGTCGAAGTCTAGCTCCTGCTTTGCTCATATGGGCAAGTGGGTTATGCTGGAACTGATAAGACTCAATTTCCCAGAGGCTGGAACAGAGCTTTCTAGCAGAGAGTGAAGTTGTGGGGTGAAGGTTGAGAAATTCAGAGCTGGTTTTGTTGTTGCTGTTGTTATAAGACTCATCAAGCCTCCAAATAGGCGGTGGCGTGCTACAAAGCCCTCCTCTTTTCCCTACCAATACACCGCGTTTCAACTTTTTCACCATTGATGATCCTTCTTGCTTTTTTCTTTCACTTTCCACACCCTTTTCTTTTCTTTCCATCTCTCTCTCTCTCTCTCTCTCTATTCAAAATTCAATCTGTGAGATTCTAAGCTCTTTCACCCACGTTTTTGTTTTTCCTTTTTTTGGGAGCTTCAAGATGACTAGGTTGCTTCTTTCTTTCTCTCTCTTTTTTCCTCAAAGCTACAGACTGGGGCTTGCTTGCTCTGCTCTGTCCTACATATTTTGCATCTCTATTTTCAAAGTGAGCATTGAGTTTTATGTTTTCTGTTTCTTTGTCCCCCGATTTACCCCGAAGCTTATCCACCTCAGCGCTAATATGCCAAAGGAAATTGGGACAGGGGCCTTCAAAACTGGGCCCGCTGATTCTAACACTTATCATGTTTTTGTTTTTGTTTTTTTAAGTAAAAACAAAAGGACATTTGAAATTTTTTCTCAAATACAACTGTTAAATAGTGATTTTTTTATTTTATTTATCATATGTTAAATAGTATTATCTGAGAGCATTTTCCCAACCCCAAAAAAAAAACTGTTGTTTTTATTTGTAAACTTTGCCAATTGAGCACTTTTAGGATCTAAGGTTGCATCCTCAAAAGTTAAAACTAAGGACCTCCACTAAACAAATGAGGTTTTACACTTGTCAATTTCTTTTTCTTTTTCTGGAAATTATTTTATTATTTTAAAATTGAACAAGTGTCAAAATTCTATTTATTTTAAGGATGAGTTCCTCCTATTTTTAAGGAACTAAACTTTGTTCATCATAAATTAAGATTCATAGGACTTCAAGCCCAAGTATCCTTTAATAAATTTATCTCATACATTAGCAAGTACTTTAGGTAGTTCTAGGCTGAGCATGTATGATATTTTATTTAAATTCTAAATGAACTTTGACATTCGGAGAATTCACTTGGTAACGTCTTAAAATATAAAGAGAGAAATATTATGCATTGGAAAATACTTCCCTCCTTATCATGTAAATAAGAATCCCTATATTTTTGCCAATAACAATGTAATATGTGTGCATAAGTTTTTCTTTTGTGTTTTTGATGGATTATTTTTGTATATGCGTCAAACTGTGATTTCACACAAAGGAAGAGTATCTCCTTACACGAAAGAAGGCAAGTGCATATGACAAACTAATTTTTTTAAAATGTATTTTCTTTTGTCTCTAGCTCTATATTTACTCTTTTCACTTCCCTCCTATTTTATCTTCTTAAACTTTGATTTACCAAGAATTCGCAAACTTTCTCACATGCATATCGACATTTTTGTGGGCCCTTGGGCTAAATCAAAGGTTGCAATCATATTGTTAGTCCATTTTCAAAACTTTCACTCACATGGTAAGATAACAGATGATCTTGACTCTTCTTGGGAGAGAAATGACAAGATATGCATAGCATACAATGCTGTGGTCCTTTTCTTGCTTTCATGATCTGGCCTGCATAGGGACTAGGCCACTTTGAGTTTGTTAATAAACAAATATTATTAAGTATAATTATGGCTGGCTAAATATCTCTTATGGGGAAGATTAAAAGGAAATTGAGCTCTTAACCATGCGGATTATGGTCACTTAGTCATTGGGGAAGCATGCTGTCCACAGCATTGTAATCTGGGGCCTTTGACAGAACCATAGCTGAACCCAAAATTTTAGCTCTGGTGACTGGTCCACCAGGACCAGACCAGTAAGAAGAACAAGGCCCCAGTTTGTGGTCCTTAGCCTATCTGCCATATGCCAATAGGCTTTATGTTTCTTTATTCTTCTCGTTGTCTTTCTGCTTTTTTTCTGCAGGCAACAAATGTTTTGCTTTGGATTTTTTGGTTAGCAAGTTTCCAACATTAAATATAACACCAGTTCTCCAGTGCACCTAGAACTTGGAAACTAATTGAATTTTCATGATAGAAGGACCACCAAAATCATAATTGGACCACTTGTGGGTTGGGTTTTGTTCTTGACTGAATGTGGTCCAAGGGCTTGCTTTTGGTAAACATCTACAAACGTCCCATTTTTGTTACCCAACATGGGCAATGATTAGGCCTCAAAGGGTTACAGTAACATGGGACTTCTTCCTTTTATTCCTTGTTTTTGTAAATTGTACCTTCCCAGTTTATTTCACACTTTTTTGGGTGTTTCCATGTTACAGAGATTGGATTTGCCTGTGATTTTGAGGCTAGAAGTTTGAACTTGGCCTGCTATGACATATTGACAGATCATATTGAAATCTGTAGCAAGAAAGAATAGTCTACGATGAACAATATTACATGAGAGTTTATGATCATATGAAATTTACAGAAAGAGATTTACAGCGAAGAATCGTCTCGTATGAACAATGGCATGTAGTAGTCCACTTATGAACAATATTACTTGAAGTTTGTCTATACGAACAACTTGTGCATAATGCCGTGCGGCATGCCCCTTCATCGATCTTCATTTTTTCTTTATCTTTAGAACTATCATTACTTCTCACTCCTACCAATGCATCAAGCTATAGTTTCTACCTCATGCACAAAATGTGACATTCTGATCCTGAGATTGCCGA
This sequence comes from Prunus fruticosa, assembly GCA_018703695.1. Taxonomy (NCBI): domain Eukaryota; kingdom Viridiplantae; phylum Streptophyta; class Magnoliopsida; order Rosales; family Rosaceae; genus Prunus; species Prunus fruticosa. Next base: position 48,005,100 of record CM031918.1, on the reverse strand, counting down.
CACGAGTAGTAGAGTTCTTGGTGTTGATCTGAAGCATCTCCTCTTCACTAAGTTTTCTAAAATAATCGACTAGCGCAATCTTTGACTATCCTGTGGCTGCGTCCCTGTCAAAAACATATTTAGAGTTATGCCAAGAACTCTTCACATTATTAATGATGTGTCTAGATATAGAAACCCTTCATAGTTACATTGTGTTACATGCAAGGTGAAAATTATTACAAACTAAACACCAATATGTGTGCCTTCAGGCATGCACTCAGTGAAAATCTACCAGAGTTTCAGCATTTGAGTTTTGTTAGGTTTGAGAGCTGACTCATGGAAAAGCACTGCATATTGGCCCCATTGCTGAAGGAAGGCCCCATTGAAAGTAAGGCCCAATGTGGCCTGAGCAGGTCTAATATGATTCTCTCCTTGTTTTTTTGGAGTCTAAGGGTAACATGAATCTGCTTATGAAAGAAATCTAAAGGTTAGATTGTTAAGGAACAGAAAGAACCTACCTGTTGTGATCAAACTAATCTGACTCTTCAGCCAGAAATATTGCGCTCAGAAACTCTTGAAAGCGAGAAGAATAGGCTTTGGGATTCACAGTCTTGATGGATTTTGAGTCATATTTTATTGCCTTGCAAGCATGCTCAATGCGCTTTTTCATATTGTAATTCTGACAAAAATCTACTATTCCAAAGATTAAAAGAACCTTGAAGCATTCCTGTGCACTGGTGCACGACCTATATGATTTGCTTTCCATTTCATTCCTGAATGCCCGGGCAGCACGTGCTGGCAGTCTATCCCCAAATTTAAACCCAGGCCTGCAGCGGAAGAATAATGAGCTATGGATCGTCAGTTTTATGTTGAACATCTATCGATAAATTTGTAATTACAGGTTTTTCATAATCCTTATTAAAGGTATAATAATTTGATTTTTTTTCCTCTATGAAACTGCTTAGTACCGACTACCAACGAAACCATCAAAATGAAGAAAATGAAGCTGTGACAAGTAAACAACGGATCAGCAGCTGAGTTGGCAAAAAATATGGTTGGAAGTCTGTTAGGTCGTTAGTTAGAAATGTTACCTAAGTTGTAAAGCCACTTTGTTGTATCATTAGAAGAGGGGTTATACTAACAGATTTATTGAAGAAATAGTAAGATCATTGTGGCTCTGCTAGAGAGAGAAGTCCAGTCATTCCCTGTTCCATTTCATTTCTATCATTTTTTCATTTACATTCCAACTACAGTCAGGGCTTAAGCCTTGACAAATTAATTTCAGAGAAGTAAAGCTGTTCGTCCTCGATGCCAAAGAAAGCAATGGCAAATTACTGCAGATTTTCATGAATGTAGACAGGAATTGAAATGGGAAGAATCGTGTGCCTTCTGCCATTGCTTTATTTGGCATCCAGGACGAACCGCTCTGATACTAATTTGACAAGGCTTAACCCTGACAATTGTTGGAATATAAATGAAAGAAAGAAAGAAATGAAATGGAATTGCGAATGACTGGAATTATCTCTGCAGCAGAGCCTCAATGGTCATATTACTTCTTCAGTGAGTTAGTTGTTGCAACCCCTGTCTATTTATACAGTTCAGTATATTTACAATTGACATAACAGTAATGAAAAACAAAGCTTAGCAAACTTCCAACTTGTGTTTTTGCCAATTCTTTCATTTTAGCACAATTCTATGTCAACTTGAAGTGGGTACCCATTTTGGCCCTATATTTACGCCAAACAGATTGATGATGCGGCAATACAATATACCTGTCAAGTAGATCGCAGATATCAGCAAGAGTTAACTCTGAGCTTTCATTTTGTTCTGAAGTATCATCTGTTTTCTTTTTGGCACTAGAACTTCTGGAAGCGTTTTCATCAATTGAACCTGCCAAAGGGGAGATAGATTTTTTCCACTTACCGCTAGCATAATTTCAAAGACCTATGACAGATGAGTGGAGAAGTGTAGCAGTATGACATCATCTTTGCAAATAATTCTTCACTACATGTGCAAGTTTTAAGTACAAAAAAAATAGAGAGAGAGAGAGAGAGAGAGAGAGAGAGAGAGTGTGTGTGTGTGTGTGTGTGTGTGTGTGTGTGTGTGTGTGTGTGTGTGTGAGTGAGTGAGAGAGAGAATGAAAAGATACTATATAATATGCAAATTAGCAAAGAAAGCCACAGTATGTCTGGGGGGCAACATCACAAGGAAGCAAGGGAAAGAGATCATAAACACATGTACACAACAATACAATCAGAAAAGGTAAGAATTGAGAATCAGGACAAACACACATCTTGAACTCCTGAATGGATCCTACAAAATAGGTATAAAAATTCAAGTAAATGAAAATTTTGACAACTGAACATACGTTAAACAAATTGTAAGATATAAATACCTGCTTCATTAGGGGTGCACTAATGATCAATCTTATGTAGCATATATTTGAAAGAGCATATGATCAATCATATGTTCAACTGATGAAAGAATATGCATTTATAACACAATATTAGAACAACGACAAGAACAGGAAAACAAAAATACCTTCACACTTCTTTTAAATTTTGTACTAGTTTTTCAGTGTATGGTCACTGTACTCTCATATTTTAGAATTTCCTTATCTGCATATATTTGCATGATACAAAATATCTATGCATCTTATGAAACTTAAACCTTCACTAAGTCAGAGAGGACGATTAATGTGAAGAATCACCTTCATGTGAAGCTTCTATGTGTATAGCAAGCAAAAAACTATAATCCATGATGCCCTCAGCTTCCAAAAACTCGCAGTCATACTTGACTTGTCTATAGAAACAAAAACAACAAATAAAAGACGTTAATAAGGAAAAGAAAAAGGGATTCATATGTCAGGAAGCAAAAGGGTTTATGCATGCTTTTTATCTAAATTTTGTATTCTGAGATTAGTCATTTTTTTAATGAACGTGATAAGTTTTGTTTTTATTATTATTATTAAAGGCCAAAGGCCAAAGACTTTATTCATCAATAGAATGCAGAGAACACAAATCATCCTGAAGATAAGAGTGAAGCCAGCTAGGCCCCTCTTCCATCCAGTTACATGTCTCATTACAAGATAAAGCAAATTTGGCTAATTGGCTAGGCCCCTCTGTATAAGATACCACCGGCTAAATCCATTAAGCTCATAATGTATAATTAGGAGTAGGTACTTACTTAGAAACAGTACTGTACAATGGAATGCATTTCCAATTTAATAGTTTGTGAATGCACTCTTCAAACTAATGTTAATCTCCTTTTACATCCATAGAAATTATCTTGGCTAGATAACAATGTCATTTTTGGTCTACCTGTCAAATAACAATGGCAATATTATGGACTCAAATTTTTATTTTTATTTTTGGAAATGAGATACAAATCAGATAATTTGTGGAGCAGCTGCAGTGCAAAATAGAGAAGTAAAGTTTCTTGATTCAGAAGATCTCTAGACATCCAATAGGTAAAAGAAGTGAAAACAATATTATTTTTTTCGGGTACCTCTGAAAGGTTACAATGGCAACATGGCCTGAACAATTAAAAACAACAAAAACAAACAGGCAATTACTGAAACAGATGCAGTACATAACAGAAAAGAAAGTTTGCTCATTCAAAACTTCTTCCAAACTACTATTTTAAGTAATGAATTAACCAAAAAATAAAACAAATAATCAAAGAGGCTATCCAACTCAAAGTATAGATTATTCATTAACATCCAAAAAGTTCAAACTAGACTCAAGTTTTATGCATAAAAGTTTTCTTATACGCCGATTTGCTGAGAAATGACAAATAAACCAAGGGACTTACGCTAAGAGCCGAGCTCGGACTAATGGATCCAGGTAAAAGCAAAAATCAAAATCCAGATCCTTAAGTATGGCTCTATCCTCAATAATTGTTTTACTGCAGGCTCGGCCTATTGAAGAGCCTTTGAGATCATAGCACTTATCTATGCAAATTTCTGATCGCATCATGTTTCCCCAAACAGCACAGTAAACCTGCTCATTAAAAAGCAACAATTGATTACAAGAAACTTGAATACAATAAAGGATCAATTTTGTTGAAGTAGGTTGGAATTTTCATGGTATAGCTCTTTTGAACACCCTCAATCTAGTGGGACTACCTGACATGGTGGAGGTAAATCTACCTGACATGGTACCTCCAGCCTTCTAGGCTACTCACATGCTATAAAGTTCTCAATCGGGGTTAACAATGCTAAGGTGAAGACCAACATAAGTAATAAATCACATGCATTTTTCCATATATAGTAAATGGTTATATAATATGCTAACTATACCAATCAAATTATACTTCATAAAATTTGAATTAAAAAAACTTCATTTCTGAGCTACTGAGAAGATCATACCTTAATCCCTCCCGCTGGCCTGACAACATGAAGTCCATACAGTTTTTTTAATAGTGAGGCCCGATACTTCTTAATATGGCGGTAATAGTTTGGAAGCATCTCTAAGTATACCTATGTGAAAAGGTAAAGATAGTAAAATGCTTAGACTGCTAATAAAGATATAAAAGCAAAGGAAATTTCGCAATTCATAAATAAATTAATCTTTTGAAACACAAAAATTTGGACATAGTATGACTTAAGTCTGCGCTTTCTGATCGAACAACAAGAAAAACAATGAGAGAGAGGAAAATATATAGGGGAGAGAATCCTTTCAGAAACAAGTAATAGCTACTAGTTTAACTCTTGTTCAAGTATTATTATTTTTAAATCAAAGAATTAACAAGTTCTCAACTTGCAGTATTCATATTAATACAAAAGGCAAAAACAAATTCCATGAAATGTGTATATGATTAATTGTTCGTCTAGTAAATTTCCATTCTTTAATGGCCAAATTTCACTAGAATTTTAGTTGGTTACCTTCAGTTCAGACTTCCGAAGGGTTTTAATCACAAATCGATTGTCATTGGATGATACAATTACCCTGCCATATCTTCCCGGTAAACAAACCTCCTTTAGAGTCCGATGTCCACATATTGACAGCTGATACTGGTCATAATCAATACTATCAAGCTCCAGCATACGTCTGGAAACAATCTATTGGTTACAGCTTTTGCAAAGTCGAAAAAAAATAGCAACAAACAGAGGCATATATGTGCATATACTGTATACATATATGTGCACACACACAAATATACGAACGTGCATTAGAATTACATTAACTGCACATAATCATAACTTAAGGATAGACTTTTGCATGTTTCAATTTCTTTTCAATGTGCACCTCTTCACCTATTTTCATACCCTGTCTGACATAACTATTTTTTCTTGACCACTTTTTTCTCCAATGGGCCAAAATCAAGTAAGCAAGTTTTAAGGGTTGAACTGACCAACCTCCAAGGTAGGGTTAAGATATGCACCTTATTTTACATTTCAGTATCTTCTATCGCTTTATTATATTAGATAGCATCACTCTTGCATATTTGTTCTTGGTAAGCAGTGCACTAAATCGCTTGTAATAAAATGAACAGCAAAACTTGATAAATTAAATCTATTTGGACGAATAATTGCATTTGAAAGAAAATTAAAAAGAAACCTGAAAACTGCAGGACTGTAATCTTTCCATTCAAAGTCAGTTGTGATATAAGGAAGTTGTAGAAAGTCCTGTCTAGAATATTTTATGCTGTTAGTTTTAGTAGCTTTGAAGTCAGCTGGTGAAAACTCCTCTTTCAAAAGCTCCATGTGTTTTCCTGCAAAGTATCACATGTTACAAAGATGTAATGAGTGCTGAATATTGTACTTGTCAGCCATACATCACACTTTACTACATTATAGTGTGGCAACCTAATCAATATTTCAGATTCACAGTGTGGCAACATGTTATTCGTTTGCATAAAATGTACTGTTTTAAAGACAAAGTAATGCAACATAAATTTGATATACACATTTCTGCACTACAAAAAGAATTTGAATATGAGAATTAAACATGGCCACAAATCTGAAATGCTTTGGTTAATCTGTTGTAACTTATCTGTGATGTATATCAGAACAATTGACATAAGAGGTTATCATCTCTTTTTTGTGTTGGTCCACAAATACTGAACAACATCCTAGCCTTTCATTCAAAGTGACTTGTTATGCCCTTCAGGCACCTACTTAGCTGCAACATACTCATAACTCGTTCTAAAGCTATTCGTATCCACATTGAGAAAGAGCACCATCTATCACAATGAAGCAGCTATTTTGCACCCTACTACTTCTTTTTTTATTTTTTATTTTTCGATAACCTCCAACTTCCTTCATCACTTTCTTCAACATATTAATTGCAGCGAAAAGAACTATTTTTATTCGAATAATCAAAACTATCATACAAATAATCAAAATTCATTGGAAGAAAAAAAAAATGTAAACTTGATGCAAAATTGCAGATGGGGGTCTTCCTGTATCAGAGATCATCAAACCAAAAGCTACAAAACCTACCAATAAAAAGAGAAAAATCCTAGAAACATGGGCTGACACATACATAACCAAAAACAAATTTCAGAAGATAAAAGAAAACCCTTCAGCAGGAACATTGAGTATGCAAAGATTTACCTTTGTCAGAAGAAATCCCTTTTCGGAATTCCAAGAATTTCCGAGGCAAATGAGAGAAGAAGGGGGTTTGGTTTTTCGTCGAACCTTTTGGCTTCTGCTGCATATTCTAAAATTTCAGCTTTAGTAGTTGTTGTCATGGTTATGACAGAGAGGCGGAGAGGATTGCCCACCGGACTGTTCACTGAACCAAAAACCATTGCCCTTTTACGCGCGCGAGGATCATCTTAACCGAAATGCCGTTTCTGAAATATTAATGCCAGCAAAGTTTCGCGTCTGGTAACGACGTACCCCTTAACGGTCCTTTTTTATTATTACTTTGACAATTTTGCCCTTGCTTTTGATATGTTGAAAATGCTTATTGGATGTCCATCTTGGTCAAATCCTATGCAATATGTCCTAAGTTTCCAACTCAATACAAGTTAGAAGGTTTGATTGCTATGTTAATCCAATTGGTTAGTTCTTTTACAAAATTGTTCGGAATCTAGTTTTAGGGGTAAAACATTTATCCTCCTACAATTACGGTAAAAGTTCGATTCTTATCTTCCCACTTTTCTAAATGTAGGGAAAAAAATAGTTACAAAAAATAGTTTAGGTTCAACATACTACAAGTATTGACTAGTAACCCTTGCCAAAAGGCTTCTCTCGTACCGTTGAGGTTCTTTTGTAATTAAAAAAAAAACTGTCAAAAGGTTAGCCAATGAATTGCCAACCATTTTTACTTTAAAAAAAATTCAGTTATATATATGTTCTTAAAATATTACCCTACTTGTAATGTGTTTTTATTATAATTCATAGAGAATTCTTGTCATCCCATGAATGGACCATTGGACATATTTTACAAAAAGAGATGATGGGTGCCACCCTATTGGCTTATTGATTGTAATGATCTCATTGGGTGTTTTTGATCCTAATGTTTTGAACTTGTCCTCTCTTCTATTTGAACAAATATCATTATCATACAGTGAATTATATACACTCTGAAATTAAATTTCAATGGGTGATTAAAATAGAAACATACAAAACATACAACTATGAAGATGGAGATGTCTCTAGAACATAAATTGTTTTTTATATATATTTATTTAAAAAAATATAGGGAGATTCTAGCCACTGAATTCCAAATCTCAAAAATCAGATTCATTGAAAAGCCAAGGGATTTGAATATGATTAATTTGCAGGTTTTTATATTTGGTAGTGGGCACAAGCCTTTGGGCCACAAGGCAATGTCCATTTAGACAAAAGCAGCATTAGAATTCATAAAATCACAATCTTCCATCGTCACATCTCCACCAAACAAAATCTACCTCCACTAAACCAAAGTGTTCATCTTCGTCACTTCTCAACCAACCCACGCAAGGCAAAGCTGGCTTACCTGTTAACTCCCACTTTTTAAAGGGCAAAATACCACATTAAATTCTTAATTATTTTACGTGGAAAACACATGGTTTTGCGGAAAGATATGATGCTTGAAAGCTTGGTTATTGGCTCATTGCCAAAACCTGATCAATTACCTCTTGCTAGGAAAACATCTCCAAAACCATGGCCCCTAGAAATCAAAGTGCCCCTAATGGTTATGAATTTTGCGAGTATCAGACGTGCACCACGCGCGTAGGTGAAATCATGTATCAATAATCAAGATTATCTCACGTAGGCGACTAACCGTACTTCATGGTTATATATGTGTAACAGAGTGTCGCATAGAGATGCAAGAGTTGAAATCTAAAGAGCATGATAAGGAGTTTGTCAGATTTTTGTGGTAAAACCAAGTTCCTTACATGTCATGATTGTAGCAGAAAGAAATGCAAGCACATAGATTTAATGCGAATAGGAGTACATGTCAGGAACTCATGATTGTATTTACCAGAGTGGCCTTTCCAATGCAAAGAATAATATACCCATGACCATGAATAATGAGCAGCTTATCTGCAGGTACATTATACGACTTTCAGAACACAGATGTTGTAACTCAAACTAGTGGGAAAACAAAACAAAGGTGAAACACAGGGATTTCAGGCAAAACAATTTGCACCACCACATCATATCAATCCACAAGGAAACATATCAGGGAGAAATTTCAAGCCTCGGTTCAAAACAAAAACCAGTAAAGAGCTGAAGTGGAAACCTCTTTGTTACCGGGCACTTCTGTGACCATCTCCAATGTCTCTGGCTCATGTCAAAGACAAGAAGAGATGGAGCTCCATAGCTCTGGATGTATATAAGATCATCTGTGCCGCTGCTGGCGAAAACATCATCAAACTCCCCAAATCCTTGGAAAAACTTATGCGGCATTCTCGCAATCTCTTGCCACGCCTTCCCATTTAGAACCCAGATACCAATCCCCTTAATTATGTCAGGCCGATCCTGTTTACCAATCCCTCCCACCATAACCAGCTTCTCCTTCAAGTTCATCAGACGGCCACATGTAAGAGGGCAAGGTACAGGAATAAAACTCCTTATCAACCCATGAGGAGAACAAGAAGAGAGATTATATGTGATTAGACCATGACGATTTTCTGGTGCCCCGCCCCCAGTTGAGTAAATTAAGAAGTACAAAACCCCATCACAGATTACACTCTCATCCCCACCTCTCCATCCTGTCAGAACCTCTGTCAAAGAGGTCACCCACATCATTGTTTCTGAATCATAAATATGAACGGAGACATCCCATTGGAAAAAATTCCCAGTAACTTGCTTAGATTTCACAATTGAGATGGTATAACCATGTGACTTCCTGTTAACAGAAACTGCAAGTGCACTGTAATCAGAAAATCTCAAGCCAGGGGGGTCCTGAAGCTTCCTGCGTGTTTTGGTAATAGGGTTGCAGACATATAACTCAGTTCTACTATCATTGTCCATAAAGCAAACCAAACCACATGATGAAGCAATAAACCAATTAGATGTCTCAATGCAGGGGAGTTCAATGCCATACCACTTTCTAAGGATAGGATCATATGCATAACCAGTTGGTTCATTAGAGCTGGTAAACATAAAATACCAAGGTTTTTGTGATAGCACACGTGAAAAGTTCCATAGAAACCTTTTTGAACTAACAATCTCATACCACCTTTTACACACACAACGTGCCCTGAAAATGCTTGCAACTGGTAGATAGGCTAATATCCGTTCCAACAGGTCATCAGGAAGAATCAAATCCACCGAAACTGCAGTAGCTTCTTTATTCCCTTCGTCACTGAGCTCTGAGAAAGAATCAAACTCCCCAATCTCTCTTGCCATGTCATCAAGGGAATGGCTAAACCATGATGTTTCTCCCTCCATGATCAAGAAGAGTAAACAGAAAAACCTGTATACACAAATTTAATGCACAAAATCTTATCAATATAATATACCACATGAAATTATGTTAAAGGAGATTAGAGCCTCTTGCCACTACATGAGTTACGGATAATGAGATTAGCATCACCTGACAATGTATGAAATATGAAACCTGTGGTCTAAACCAATACAAGTCAGAGCCTGAGATCACATCAAAATTGATGATCGGGATGGCATATCAATTCCAGATGTTAGGTGTAGTAAGTCCTAATTAGGATTGACAGATTAAAGACACCATAATCAGCAGACAGTACTGCTTTCTATCTGTCTGTAATAATTTAAGAGTTATATAATTACAGAAGAGAAATGAAACATGCTTCGGACTAATCGAAAGGCTACACATAAGCAGAAATCAACATATAGATCTCAGATTTAAGCCACAACCCCGTCAATGAATAGTTACAAGCGAAAAGGAGAAAACAAAAACACAAACAAAATCTATCCACCTTCCAAGATATTATTCCGTATTCCCATGGCAGAGATTTATATCCGGGATAGCCAGACCGATATCCATGTGGGAAACCTTCAAGCACGACAAAAAAAAAATGCAGCCAGAAATGATAAAAAAAAAACTTCAAAGTTCAGACAGTCTAGGTGATTGAATACTGGAGATTCAATTATGAAAATCCCGCACCTCCAAATTACAGATATGATATATGTAGCGCAACAAAATCTTGTAAATGTCAGAAATTTCATTTCGCACCAAAATGAAAAAATTACACAACTAAGCAAAGGCATAGGAGATTGCACCAAATGATGCAAACCCAGAAGGAAAATGGTATCTAATTAAAATGCATACCCAGAAGGTGAAGGTATCAGAAAAAAGAATACTTCTCTCAGCATCAAATGGCCAAGACTAATTCCAAAACTTTACTGCCCACATCCAACTACATTTGGAACAAAAAAGCCATGAAACAAATAACACCAAAATGATTATGGAAAAAAATGAACTTCTGTTTAACCAGACTTCTTACATCAATGAAACTTCTGTTATTTTTCCAGACAAAATAGCTTTTCGTATAAAAAAAAAACATCATTGTATTGACATCAAACCCTAAGAGAGATTCGCGATTGAAATATATAAAAAAATGATAGATGAAGAGCGATTAGTCCATGGATACCAATCAATCAAACATCAAAACCCCACAAACTAGAAAGCAATACATCAACAAACCAAACTTACACCTAACATTGGTGACACAAACAGATCAGTGAAAGCATAAAAACCAAGTTGTTTCACAAAAACAAAAGCAGAAAATTTATTTCCGAAAACGAAATCCATCAAGCACACACCTTTAATTTGAAGCCTCTTCCACTGTCACTGACCAAATGGGTTTGCTTAGATTTGTTCAGGGACTCAATATTGACACCAGTTAAGAAATAAATGAGCCAAAGAATTGATCTTTCACCGACCGAACCTCCTTAAACAAAGCACCAGCTAAAACGGGAAGAGGGCTCTGCCCAAAAGAAGAAGATTTCCTTCAAATGGTAGACAACCATGAAATGGGCTACTCTAGATTTGGCCGGCAACCATGCCTCAGCTCAGCAAACCCAATTAGAAAGAGAGAGATTTTATAGAGAGAAGTGACTTCCGTTTATTTTTCGATGTAACAAAAACGACAGGCAGGTAGTGAAGTGCGAAGGCGTTTTTTCTATAGGGCCTGCGTCTCTTTGTTTGTGTGTGTGTGTGTGTGTGAGAGAGAGGGAGAGAGAGAGAGAGAGAGAGAGAGGCGCGTGAGAGACTTTGAGTTTTGTTTTTGTGCACACACCATAGAGTGAGCTCGAGAGATGGGCTCTGTGGTTTTATTCAAGCATTTTATGGATTTTTAATGAGAGGAGAAGAAGAAGGTGACTTTTGGCCACGACACAACACAACCAAAAAAGAAAAAGTATAATGCTGTCTTACTCATCACCCCTTAATTTTTACTTTTTTGCTGCTTCTTTTTTCTTTCTTGTTTCCATCTTTTATTTCATATTGGCCCCAAAAAAATTATTTTATTTCATAATTTCTTATTGCAATTTGCACCCTTATTTTCCCCACCCACTTTTTTTTTTTTTGGGACTCCATCTTTTCTTTTTTTTTTTTTAATTTGATTGCAATTTTTATCTTTTGTGAAATTGGCATATGCTTGACCAACCATAACAAGGCTGTCCATAATACCAAACCACATGGGTAGCCTTCTTTTCTTCCTTTCATTTTCTTTGAAACAGAAAAAGGAGGCGATGTGGTAAGAGCCTTTTTTTGTGGGTTAGAGGCACATTGGCCCTTCTTTACCTAACTCAAATCTCATGTTTCATGCTTCCATAACTCGCATTTGAACAACTTCGCTCTTGTAAGCATATGAGTTGTAATCATAAATTAAGTATGATTATTATGTTCTATAATTTTGGTTGTCAACTTTAAACCAACTGTTAGATTATATTTTAAAACGAAAATCGGCTAGCTAGCATAGGGACAGAACCACCCTTGCAACTTGGGGTGGGCTGCGACCTTGGTGTGAGGGGAGGTTAGGGATAGGGTATGCTGGTTCTCAGATGTTTTCCCCATTTTTTTCCTAATTTTGGGTATGCTGCCCCTATTCCGATAGGTGGTACAATAATGCGACCTAACATTACTATAGGAAAAATAGAAAACTAATAATCCTGCATAGCTAAACGCCTTCAGGTGATGTAAAAAATCCTTTCAAACTCCAAACAGGCGTGGCGTGGATACACACGTTTACTCTGTTAAACATTGTACCTCAAATCTTGTAAATCTCAAGGGCCAGCTTGATTGTTTTTTTTTAAAACAGCTTTTCAACAAAAAGTCAGAATCTGGCTTCCGTCTAAACAAGAGGAGGAAATTATTTGCCATAGCCATAATAGAGGTATTAGCAGTGCAATAATTCATTATTCATGCATACTAAACAATCATCTAATAAAAAGTTAATATAGTTAAGCTCCCAAACTGTCCATATTCTATAAAGCAAGATGTTTTAAAACTTTCTTAGTGGCTTTGGGTTTCCCCACGAAATAAAAATAATCAAGATTTAGGTCAAAAACAGAAAGCACGCAACAAATTAATTGAGGCAAAGATTAGGAAGCCCAATTAGATTTGCCCATTGCAAAAGGGGAATCGACAATATGATGTAAAACATATAATTAAAAGCAGACCATAAATATTTATTATAGTTTCTAGCAAGTGACATTTTTTTTTATAGACAAAGATGATAGATTGCATTTTTAATTCAAGCACAAAGATCGTTAGTCACAAGAGTCCAGGATAAATACAGTAATAACCACACAAGGTTATTACAAATACAGAAGCTCGGTAATCACAAAAGGTTAATCCAAATATGGAGGACTCCACCGATAATATTAGGTGCACGAATGTACCTCCATAAATAATCACAAAAGACCAAAGAAATTCCGACATAAAAATCGCAAACTTGTAAAAGCAGGGGATGACATTTAAATCCAAGAAATTTGGTAATCACTGCTTAGGCATTAGCCCCCACCCTACCTTTATTGACAAGGGCAGAAACCGCCAGACAAAAAACAAGTAAGAGAATAGAACATGCTGTAGGATATAGGATCCCAATGTTCATTATAAACAAAGCATTATAAATATATTATGGAATACTTTTAGTGCAGTTACTGCATAATAATACCAACAAAAATTTGTTCAGATTTATAAATAATGCTTAGTGCGTGGAGCCTCATCAGCTGATGGATCAACTTTTCTTCAGGCCAAAGGAATAAAAGGGTAAATTTAAAAATAAAATCAAATAAGGGAAATAAATGGCTGAATGGGTAAACCAAGGGTCAAAAGGTCTGGACTTGTATCACAGAGTTCTTTTTGTAGCAATTAAGGGAAATTGAACAAATTGTAGTGGCTGCACCACTATGTAGCAACCTCTTTCTGGTAAAATAAAATCACTTTGTGCACATTAAGTCATGACTCACTTGTAATAGTTTATTGACAAGCTTTACACAACAATATTATATATATATACATAAAATGTATGTCTGTCTTGTCATGTGTGGGTTTTGTCAAGAAATAGCGACCAAATACATTTGAAACTTAGCAAGACATGGAATGAAAGAGTGATCAAATTAGGTCAGGTTAGCCTTTGGAGCATTCATCTAACCATGTGTTTGGATAATGAGAGAATAATTTCCACGACTCACTCTCTCATCGGGTACAAGATTTTCAGGTAAGTTCTGAGTACGAGAGGTCTTAATTAATATATACTTAGCTTTGGCTCTTAGCATAATTGGAACTCAATTGCAATGTAGAGTTGACTTAATTAGGCCTGCAGCTTTCCAATTGAGCATGGACTTCAAACACCTGAACCTAATGCATGATAGAAAAAGGTAACAACGCAAAGGGAGAGATAGTGGAGCAAGTATGCAAGGAAAAGGGGCACCACATGGTTGAATGGCCAAAAGGGAATTATTACAAACTTATGGGTCATGCAAGTTTGGTGATAGCAATGAGTGGTGTTTATAGATTTTTGTGAAACCAAAGTACCGCACAAGTGCTTCTAGTCTCGTACAAATATATTGTGGGTGGAAAATGCATGTGGAAAATGTGCTTTTGCTGTTTTTCTTGGCTGTACGTCTAAGCGTTTTTGGACAAATAATAGGTCACTGGGAATTGGCAGTTGCAAACAGAACCATTAATGGATTCTAGGCATTTGCTTGCTGGGTTTTCATTTCAAAAAGGTTTCAACATCTTCCAAATAGGAGATGGTGAGGAACGTGGACACTCAAGACCTCTGCCTACTTGAGGCAAAAAAGAAGAAAAAATCATCACTAATAAAAAGTGATTTCTCTTCTCTCCCAAGTTCCCAACCCAAGCAAATGATGGGACAAAGCTCATTTCGGAAAAGGAGACCAAATTCATTCCTCTAGCTGCTGGTTCTCCTCGCCGGGGCAGGCTACTTGATCTCCGATATATGGACGGCGTTTTTTTAAAGCTCTGAGTAATCATGAAATAATAATCAAGAGATTAAGAGCCCTACCCCTAACTATAGGTACTCTAACATGACTAAATGCATTTGTTTTTTTATGTGTGTATGCATAATGCATGTGGAGAAAGGGACCAATAGCCTTTCTGGTTCTCTGTAATTAGGTACTCTGAATCTTCCTCCCTAGGTTAATTTTTTTTTCTTTCAGCTCCTTAATTAGATTAAAACATGGGACATGGTAGTCAATTTCGAAAAGAAAAATAAGAAGAAACTATTCACTGTCTGGAAAAATGGATGCATGCATGTACAACCAAGGGATATGAATGCAGGAAAACCAAAGAGCATGCATGCATGTAGAAAAACCAATAATTAGTTAGCAAAATCAAGATAAACTTGTCGTCGTGGCTATTAAGATCACTACCAAATCCAACATTTTCCCCACTTTTCTCTATGATGACATTTGACTTTTTCTTTCTAAGATTCAAAGTGGCCACCAAATAATTATAACCCTCGTTGTTATTTTTTCAGCCCTCGATAAATCACAACCGTTGTTAGTTCCAAAACAATCCCTTAAATATCCTGAATAAACAAATCCACTATCTATCTAGCTAGTAAGGATGTGTATCAAATCCAATGTGACACATTAAGAATATATATATAGACATAATCATATAGTCGATAGGCATCATGCCATGCGCATGTCCAGTTTGTCATTTCAAGTGCATAAAGCCAAAGTGAAAAAGTGTTGCAATAGCGATTCGAAATCACAAGTTAATTAGTTTTAGAATTGAACCCTATCCTTGACGCTTGTGTACAAATTATGTTTACTCAGTGCTTGAGCATCAAAAGATGTCTATTGAGATAATGTTATATGCTCAAACATCACGTCGGTTCTCGGGTCGTTATTAGATTTTGACGCATTTTTATTTCCAGGTTGTCGAACTCGCTACTAGTACTCTTAGTTGGATTAAGACTGTCACAAAGTGTTGTGTTTAGTTCCTATTACCTTTCACTCAGGAACCATCTTGGCTCTTATCTGCCCCAAGTAATTTTAGTTATACCAACCAAATTATCATCATCACCCTTTGATCTTTGCTACAAGCTACAACTTATGTTGTATCTAAAAAGGATGCACCTTCGACGGTTTAAATTAAATAACTTTTAAAAAGAATTTGGCCATTTAATCAAACGTTTGAGAGAAACTTAATTGCAATAGAAAAAAGCGTCACGCCACGCAATGTTTTATCATACATATAATAACGTTATTAACTGAGAATAACAAAATAGTAATACTCTTTGGAAGTCGTTCTACCATGCTTGCGTCTTGGGGTTAAAGAATTTGATCAGTGCTTCATATTTAGGGCAGACGAAGTCAGCATCACAGATATCACTGATCAGATTAACGTTGACGACAATCGATAAAGGTAATATAAATATATATGCCAATCAATCATAATCGGCACGGGATCCGGAGATTGTGATCAGAGACAGCCGGATCTACAGCAGTTTGCATCAGCCATAAAAATCGTAGCAACCCCATCCCACATTTAAAAAACAAAAACAAAAACGTGTGTCCGTGATTTGGCTTACTTGTTTGGTTATTCATTTCAATCAATCACATCGTGCACTGCATTCTACACTATCCTATCCCACTACTACACTCTAGCACAGCTACAGCTAGAAGAGCTACACGTTTAGTAATTTGTTTTTTTAAATATATAGGTGGTACAATAATCCACCCAGCCTGCTGCTTCTGCAATTTGCTGATTTTCTTCTGCTTTTGTCACTGTAACTGGGGAGGGAGAAGGGGGTTCATGTCATGCGTAGCATACTACTCGCTCTATTCATTCGAAACGTGTCATCGTGTTCTTAGTTTTTGGGAAAGGTGTGAAGAGATTTGCTTTGGTATATGGAGTTCATTAAAATCATCAAATCAAAGGGCAGATGGGTTGATTTAAGGAGACACCATAAATACAGATCACAATCGCGTTGGCGAGTTTTTATTTATTTTTACTAGCTAATACAGTATAGCATAGAATGACTCAACTAATCTAACCCTAACATTATTTGGGCCTATACATATATAAAGCTTGGGTTCATGTAAGGCCCATCAGTTGCATACCACAGCCCAACCCAATAAGCCTACAAGTTTTTTTTTTTTACGAGAGATTTTTCTCACACACGTTAATAAAGTCCGACCGTACTTACAAGCGACATTAAGGTATGGAGATTCAAACACCCGAATTAACCTCTTGAGCTCAGAATGGGGGTGCCTTTGATATCATGCTTTAGATGTAGGTAATATACCAAATAAGTAGTAGCTCAAGCACATTAACAGGTACTAGTGTAACATTATAAAACACATGCATTTAACAGATTAACTGCAGCAAGAAGGTACCCAAAATGAAGTGGGTTTGATCAATGGCAACATCATAAAAGTAAAAGATAAAAAATCAAACAAAAGATGAAATGTGCAAAAAGTCCACACCTCTTGAATTGTCATTGAAACCTCAAAGTAGACAGCTTACATGACAATCAAAGTTTAGAAGGAAAATTTGATCAGCTTTTTGACATGACCAAGATCGATTCGATGCACATTTTGCACAAAAAGACACAAATTCATACATGGTTTTTCTAATAGAAGATTCTAAGCCACTCTCTAGTGCCTGCCTGATTCCTGTACATTCAGAATCAAGAAGAAACTAAAGTCTGGGTAGTAATCAACTCTCAGTAACTTGTAATTTGTAGTTTGTTAATGCTCTCTTCTTCAGCAATTAATCCAACCTGTGTTCATCTCCACCGGCAATATTCACACAATTTTTCTTCCAAAATCAAAACCCACAAAATAACCTCCATTTCCATCCACGCTCATCAAGATTCGAAACCCATTTTCTTTTCAATCTTCGACTTTTTTGTTTTTTACTTTTTTACTTTTACCTTTCTCTGCTGTGGGCCTCATCCGGGTTCTGATCCGTCGGAGTGTATTGAATCTTCCTCTGCGTCAGCAAGCAGCACAAGAAACGCGAGCCGTCCGATGGAGCAACCCTCAACACCTTGGTTGTTGTTCCCGCCAAATCTCCTACCCCGTTCAGCTCCTTCAGAGGCAATGGCGTCGCCGGAGATGACGCCACCGACTCACCAGCGTCCGAGTTCTCCGCTGACTCGGCACAAGAATTCTCCCTTGAGTCGCCAGAGTAATTCTTCGACTTGATCCTCATGCTGTCCCCGTGCCGGCGTCTGCGCCCGAAGCTCTCTCCCTTCCCCATCAGATCGCGGTATCCGATCGCCGACATCTCGTTCACCGCCGGGGCCAGATCAGAGCCGTCGATCACCATCGCTCCAATATTCAACACGCCGTAGAACCTTCCAGAAGGTCGCCGGATCTGGAGCGCGGTAAACGACGGCATCTTGGAGTCGACGTCAAGAAAATTGTTGATCAGAAATCGGATGGAGCCGACGAGGTGATCGCGGAAGGTACCGACGGCGTAGATCTGGACGGAGACGGCGGAGGTCTCGCTGGAGAGGAAGCCCGGCGGGACCTTGAAGAGGAACCGGTCGTTCCAGGTGGGGTTCGAGGCTCCGATCTTGTCGACCCGGGATCGGAGCTTGTGGGCCGAGTCGACCCAGGCGAGTGCGTAGGTCTGCATGCGGCGCAAGGTACCGGCGGGGGATTTGAGGCCCTGGGCGGAGATGAGGTGGATCTCAAGCACGCGCATCGTGCCCTCGTGATCTCCGTTTTCTTTCTTCATCATCGCTTTCGGGGGGCGAATCGACGGACGCGATTCGATCAAGAAAGCAGTGAAGAAAGCGGACGGTCTTGATGAGATTCAAGAACCAGAGGGCAGTCGCCGTAAGACATGCCGGTTAAGAGAGCCAGAGCGGGAAGGAGAGGAGGGGCGGGGGCTGTGTAGAAAAACACGAGCTTCCGAAGTCGGTGGGTCCGATTTAGTTGGGGGAATATTCTCTGGGAAATGAGGTGGTTGGTTTGGGTTTGGCCATGTTGTCCAGAGTCCAGTGTTTACAGGGTGGATGATCTAGTGGAGTAAAATTTGTGGTGCAACTGGGGTTAAAGTAAAACCAGTGGATTTTAGTTGGCACTTGGATGGTAAAATAAAATTAATGGTGTTATTAACGGTTTATCTTTCTTAATTTTTACTTCTAACTGGCATTCCATTTTTATTGTTAACCACTTTTCCTGTAATAGGTAGCTCCTTCTACTGCTATTATGAAATGTCCACCCACCAAGTGGCAATTAGTGGTGAAAAATGTCGAAATTTAGAATTATGATAATTTAAGAGTTAAATTAAAAAGAGTTGAAAATTAAGAACTAAGATGATTTATGAGTTCAGTGAATTATGTCTAAAGTTCATGTATAAGCAGGTGTAGCTTAAGTTAGTTAAAAAGGATAGTGAGCTCGCCATCTTGCATTCACGTTTCGGGTTTCGGAATACCCTTAGATTGTGAGCTCGTCATTAAACAGAGTAATTCGTGTATAACAAACCAACATATTTTTTTCCGCAAACTACTCAAGACTCGGGAACTACTGTATCGAATCAAATATAGAAATCGAACGCCGCAACATGGAAGGTATATATTCAAACAGTTCTTTATTATTCTGTAAAACTTAAAAAGACCATACAAAGTTCACACATTGTAGATACAAAGAGATTCAAACCCCACATTACAATAACTCAACATTTGTTTCAAGAATGATCGAGACATGTAGTGACCTTTCTTCACATTGCAACACCACCGGCCCTCTCCTTCAACGGATTGTTTGATGGTTTGACGCAAGAAGTTCCAGGTGGTGATGCTGCTCTATACCTCCTTGTCCTCACTTTCTTCTTCTTAGCCAGCTTTTTCTCAAAGTCTTTCACTCTTCCGGTCAGTTTAGATATAACTTGCAGCTGTTCATTTCCTGCTTCCATCAACTTCTGCATCATTTCCCTGAGTTTCTCATTCTCTTCAACTAGGCTTCTTTCATTTTCAACTCCCACGGCACATCCCTTGGTGGGGGATGCCAATTCAGTCTTCTGCACTGGAGTAGATTGTGTCTCAAGGAAGAGATCCTCTTTGGCAGTTTCAGCACCACTTGCCAGTCTATTGTCGTCCTCGCATTCAACTTTGTTATCCTCCACCTTTCTGTCTTCTCTGGCGGTTGCTGCTGGCTGGTATTTTGAGTCTTCTGTACTTCTCTCAATTGGCACTTCATCCTCGATAGGCCTCCCCACATCCGCCAATACAGAGGAGCAAGTAATATCACCGTCGATTATATCTGAAGGTCCATCTTCATGCACGGCATCATGAGTTTCGATCTGAACAGGTAAGCTCAATGGTTGGGATTCGATCGACTCAAAGACCAGCGGGAGAAAATCATCTTTGCTGGCTTCTTCTTGCGGCGGGAGCTCCACCTCTGCCTTAAGCACTGAATCTCCAGGGAGTTCCTCATCCTTGTGAGAATCCATCTTTACTTGCTCCTTCGATTGGAGAATAGGCTGCTCCTCCATTTCTCCCACTGGCTGTAGCTCTAATTGATCCAAATTTGGAGTCCCATCATGCTGTGAAGTGGCATCAAGTACCATTTGATGTTCTTCTTCTCCACTTTTTAAGACATCATCCTCCTTCACTACCTCGACTTCTTTGATCTTCTTAAACTCATTAGCCGGACTTTCCTCATTGATCATGCTCTGTGGCAAATCTGCTTGCTCATGCATCTCTGCTTCCTTATCAGTCACATTAGCACAAGCATTGGGTGAAGTTACATCTGGTGACATTTCTAATTCCACTTCTCCACTTTGTTGGACTTCATTCTTGTTCATTTCTATTTTTTCATCCTTCTCAGGCTCTGAAATGGCAGGCACATTATCAGTTGCTCCTTGAGGCAACTCTTCAAGCTCTATTGTCTGTGGATTCGTATTAACAACTTCAGAAGAGATACCTGTACAAACTGTCTTGTCTTCTACAAGATATGGAGATTCACTACATTGCTCGAGCTCAGTGGAACCATTGCCCATTTCTGTGTATACCATACTGATTTCTCCAGAATTATTTTGTCCATTAACCACATCATTCTTCTGTTCCATAACGGGCTCCGAACCAAGATCTTCAGATTTTAGACCACTTGCCACTGGCAGTTCTTGAGCACTATCCTCAGATGCTTTGTGCAGCTCTCCATGGTCAGAGAGGTCTGGTTCCTTGGTTCTCAAAGCAGGCACATAATCAATAGTGTGAAGCACATGCCCTTGACAACGCTCTGTCGCATATTGACTGCTATCACTACCACCATCAGCTGGTCCTTCACCAAGCCCTTTCACTTCATCTTTTTGCTCTAGCATGCAGTTATTGTTGTTGGCATTGGAACTGAGCTCTTCCACATGTGTAATAGTGGATGCCTCCTGTGGTGTATCTTGACATTTCTTAGCGATTAGATCATCAAGCTTTTCCTGCAAAACTACAAGCTCCCTTGCCAAAGATCTTCTAATGTCTCTGAAGCTTGGGAGCAAACCCTGTTGAATAACAATAAAAGAAGGAACCAGATGAGCATAAATATTGAAAAAAAATCCCACAATTTCAAATATATCTGCAATCCTTAGAGGCCTAAACAAATATAACTTGCGAGATTCAGATGCCAAATTCCCTATCCAACATCGTGCATCACAAAACCAGCACACATTTCAATTACTTCTAACAATACGTGAAAAATGGTTCATTATCTGTCCATCTGTTTATGCGTCTGAATGAGAGTGTGTGCATGTGTTTGCATAAAGGATTTTCACATGCGAGGCAACCACGCAGTGATGCACACATGAAATTTTTTAAATCTTGGTTAGCATACACCTAAATTTATAAATTAAAAGATAAAGACCAATTGTTTCCATAAGAATCCAACAAGTAAGTAAAAATTGATTAAATGAGCCAAGCACATACCTGAATTGTATCCAATTTGAGAAGAAGTCTCATGATGGTTTCCCCAATTACCACCTTTTGCTTGTCATAGTTCTGGAGATCAGAAGTCTCCAAAGATGTGATATGATTCCGAACATCACCCACCTGCTCACGCACTTCAGCTATTTGCTTCAGTTTTTTCAATGGTTCCCACCTCCTAACCTCGAACCCACGGTAGGCAGATTGAATACGCACAGCAGCTTCTATATCTGACATGGTCTTTTTCTCGAGTTTCCTTCCATCAACGACTGATTTGTCAACTGTTGTATCTCGTGCCTTTCTTTCCCCTTCATCCTCATTGACCTCACATCTACTTTCATCTTTCGCAGCTTCCCCAATGGTTGGCTTCCTGGATATCCCCTCTTTGGAGCTAACGGGAATCTGGGGTGTACGCATCGCATCCTTGTCTACAGTGATGTTCCTATCCACCACCGGAATAACTTTCTCCTTTTTGGAAGGCTCCACCTCCTTGCTGTTTTTTGGAGCAGACCTTGAATCTTGTTGTGCGTTCTCTTGCAAGCCCAAAGAAGCAGAGGGTTTGGTAGCATCAGTTGAACTCTCTTGCTTGAGTCCTTTTGCACCAGGAGGACTAGGAGATCGCGAACTCCCATTTGCCTTCTTCTTCTTCGGCAAAGGATCAACTCTGAGGCAAACAGGAGGCAGCTCAGATGACTTTTTCGGGAAAGAGGATTGTCCTCTAACACTGGCACCAGAAGGTTTGTTAGCTACATTGTCTTCTACATGTTTCACAGGGACACTTCTTCCTCTTCTCTCAGTGTCTTCATATTTGTTCTCCTCCTCCTCTTGATTCATTTGCTTCACATGTATGCTTTTCTGATTAGCAGTCTTTTCCTTCCTCTCAACAACACCCTGACCAGCAGGTTTCTCTTCATTCACTCCAGTCTCGTTTGTAACATCACCCTTCTCAGAAATGTTCATTGGAACAATCTTTGGAGTGGAATTCATTTCCCTCTTGTCCTCCTTTCCAACTTCCTCCTTCTGCTTGTTTTCAAAAGGCAACAAGAAGAATGGAAATGGAAATTGCTTCTTTTGGTCTTCACTCTGCTGATCCTGAGAAGCATTCACATCCTTATCCTTCTTTCCAATCTCCTCATAAGAGGGCACCCAGAAAATTGGAAATGGAAATTCCTTGTTTTTATCCTCCATCTGTTTCTGTTGATCCTGAACCTGCCCCCTATTTCCACCTTGCATCAAAGACCCAATGTTGTTCAAGTCAAAGGGGAACCAACCATGCCTTTGATCTCCTTCCTGAGACTTCAACCTCTCATGAGGCTTCGAATTACATGGAATTTTCTTCTCATCTATGGTCTCTGGTTCAGAAAGCTTTCTTTGCTCTCCACCATTCATGGATTCGGGCGGAATCCACACAATTGGGTAAGGGTAGTTTTTCAACTGAACCGGAGCTAAGGAGTCATGCGCCTTCTTTTCAACATCCGGTCCTTGTTCTTCAATCTTAACACCCTTATCCATATTCTGGTGGCAAGCATGATTAGGACACCCACAGCAGTGAAAACTTGGAGGCATATTCTTATCATACTCATATTTAGGAATCTCCATAGAATAATGAGGAGGAGGAGGTACATAGTGGACAGGGTAGGCTTCATGATATGGAGCAGGATAACCCCCATAAAAGTATACTGGTAATGGCATTGAAGCATGAGGGTGAGAGGGTCTGAAGCCGGGGGCGTTGTTATGGCTACAACAAGAATGGCACGGAATTGGGTAGCTGTAGTTGCCACCATAGGGCCAAGGCTCAAATGGCCTAGGCGGGTTGGCTCTGAGACCAGAATAATGGGGCTGAGGGAAAGAGAATGTTTGGTTTCTTTGGTAGGGGTCTGAATCCATGTATCTGTACACTGGCATCATTTTTGACCAAATTTATACACACAAACACCAAAAAAGTCCTCCAAAACGTTTAAGCAGCACCAAGAGCTGACAAAAGAACAAGATGAAAATTAGAAGAAAATTCATAAATCACTAAAAGGGGGAAAAAAAAAGTAAAAAAAGAAAAAAGAAAAAAGAAGCTCCTCAAAACTCCAATTTTCAAACTACAGCAGACAAGGAACCAACAAGGACCAAATGCACACTGGATTCAAATTGATGTGTTTTTGAAGACAACGGAAATCAGAAGATGCAGAATCAAAATTTTACATAGAGCCCAAATTGAAGGAAAGAGATGCTGAGAACTCCAATTTCCAAGCCATAGCAGACAGAGAAGCATCAAATTCAAATTAATGAATGCTTAGGGACAATGCAAAAGAAAAGATACATAACCAAGTATTTATAAAAACTCCAGATTCAGGGAAAGAAAATGCTCAAAAATCCAACTTTCAAACCACAGCAGACAAAGAGCCAACAAGCAGCCAGTGGAAATTTACATTCAGATTAATTGATTTTTGAAAACAAAGCAAATTAGAAGATGCAAAATCAAAAGCTCTTACGAAGTTCAAATTTTTAATTCATGGGCTATCACTATCTACTGCATATCTTCTCTCAGTGGATCTCACAATATTATAGAAACAAAGAACAAGCCAAAATCAAAATTGTAAGGCAAAACAGAGGAAGAAGAAGAACCACAACTTACAATTTATTTTCTGGAGAAATATCAAACAGCCAATTACGGTTCCACAATCCGGATGACTCAGTTAACGGAGCAAATCGGTCTCTTACGAAGTTCAAATTTTCTAATGTCCCTAAAAATGGAAGCTTGTTGTTGTGTGTCTCTCTCTGGCTTTTTTCAGAAATCAGTCTCTGTTCTGATAAGGGAGGGCGTCAGATGCTTGGAGATTTATAGGAGGGTTAGAATCGGAAATAACGGGAAAAAATCTAAGCTTTGTCTTCGAGATGTTTCCCGCGCCATCTAACGGTGAAGTTTCGAGACCCTTCTGATAACGTGCACTTCGTCTTTGTCCACCACGTGTCAGTTTTCTCCCAAAGAATGTAGATCATTCTACGGCCTTTTTTTTTTGGGGTGTGTGATAATAATAGCGTCCAATATTTTTATTTTTTCTTATTTGGAGGGGAGATTTTTTTTTTAATTGTTTAATTTTCTGTGAAAATGATATTTGTAGAGAATTCTATCAAATACATATGATGTTCTTAACCACTTCAATTATTATAAAAGAAGAAAAGTTCTTAACCTATATATGTTATGGGCACATGTTCACAACCTCAAATATTTATCTCCCTTATGATGATGCTCGACAACTCGCACAAAGCAAAGTTTCTCACACCCCCTCAAATATTTTCATGTCATTCTCTACATACTAGTGCTTGAAATATACAAAAACATTGGAATGAATCTAGAACTACTGCAAGTGGGCCATATTCACAATGTTGACTTAGACAGAGGGAAGTGGTTTCAAAACTTTCTTTTACAACTCAGGTGCAAGTCCATATATAAATTAAGCCCAAAGAAGCCACTGGTATATCAAACTCATCAGAACAACTCACAACATTCCGTGAAGTCAATATGGTTGTGGATGCCCTTGCTTCCCTTAGTCATTCGCTTTCGCCTTCGAAGCTTTTTGGGAGAGTGGTCTCCCCCTTGATGTTGGTTCCTCCTTTTATTTGGACTTGTTTGGGCCTGCGTGTCTTAAAGGATTGCGTCTCAGCTAGTTTTCCTTTCTCGCATAAAAATAAATAAAATAAACTCATTAGAACAACTATGGCTGCCTTTTTCACCAAGTTGTGTTGGTAATCTTCCTACTGGTTCCGAAATTATGTGCTGGGCTCATTGTCGTTTGCTGGGGCCAAAATGAAGGGAGGGCACACTAACAGAAACCACAGGAAGATATCGCATTGTGAACATAGGATTCCTCTCAAAATTTGGAAATGGCTCAAAGGTGCACTTTCCACAGGCCTATTTGACTATGTTTGGGTTAAATTCTACAACAATCCACATGGCATACAATTCACAGTGTGATTAGATGCGAATCACCTATATTTGAATTGTAGATTATTATTGTATTTTCTAATGCGGGACTTACACATCATTGCTTGTATCGAGCCACTTACACCAAGACTTGTGTGTAATTTACGCCCTGACTATGAGATCGGCTTAAAATAAAGCACTCATGCTCTTTCATCAGTTTAATTTAATAATAAAGCTAATGCTGTTGAAATAATCTTTAGTTAGTTATATAAGATGTCCAATAAATCATTATTGGTAGACTTTCCTTTCAAATTGCATAAAACTAACCTCTAAACCAGCAAGAAAAAGTGCATTAAAATTCATGAACTTGGATGTAGATCATTTATCCTGAAAAGTCGAACAAATGTACATATACCATTTGATAATTCCGTTCCTTAGCAAGTAACACTAGAGGCTTGACTTGAAGTAACCAAGCAAATCATTGCTCGCCTTATTAAGATTATGCAGGACAGAAGAAGAGCAAAGGCATCTTTCGGGTCTCAAATCTGATTTGTTTTTGCTTAAGAAAAGATTGTCAACATGAATTATTAGTTAATTAGCTGATTGTTTGGTTAAATATGGTGTCTACCATTCTGGCTTCTGGTCTAGCAAAGGAAGCAATGCATGATGCATCAATATATTGAAATCAGTAGAAAGTTACAAGTGTTCATCAGTCTCATACGTTCCTAAAGAAAAAAATGTGACCTAGAGCAAGGAAATTACACAGCCAATTTGTTGAAGTGGATCGACATTTTATTAAGAAGAAGATTCAATGCAGACATATTAATGAAGGAAGTCTCTTGTTATAGCTTTCCACAACTCTTTTGGCAAGTTGGGCATTGGTGATATCTATGCACCAACTTGAGGGGGAGTGTTAATTATGTAGTCAATTAATGTGTTAATTATGTAGTCAATTAATGTTTGGCACCTACAATATTTGGGGGGCTTGACTAGGTTGGTTGCCTAACTAGTTTGGTTGCCTAACTAGGTTGGTTGCCTAACTTGGGGGGCTTGACTAATGTCTTAGGAATTTGTATATATATGTGTTGATTGTAAGTAATGAAAGCATAAGTGAAAATCAGAAAATATTCTACAACTCTCATTCTCTCTACACTTTCCACTCACTTCTCTCAATATTCTCTATGTTTTAGCATGGTATCAGAGCTTAAGATCCTCTATCAAATTGAGAGTCGTTGGCGTTTTTTCATGTTGCTGTAAATTCCCTTATTTCTATTAAATTTCCTCTCTTTTAGGGGCAATAAGTCCCTTGGCTATGATGGCCTAATTTGTTTCCTTTGGGCAGTACGTCTCTTGATCACCATGATCTCTTTCCTCAGTGAGCCTCGTCATCGCTCACCGAGCCATTTCCTTTCCTCCGCGAGCCTCGTCACTGCTCGCTAAGCCTTTTCCTACTCGGCCTTGTCTCTCTCCTGCCGAGACTTTTTCTACTGCCGATGTTCCTTTTGCACAGCCACTCTGGTGTTTGCATCATCTCTCAAGCTCTAACGAGCTCTCTTGTGTTTTCTTATTTATGGTTTCTTTTCTCACCACCTATCACATACTTCTTACTTTATTCCCCTTTATTTCCTTAAATTATTTCTTCCACTCTATTTCCATCCCATTTTTGTCTGGTATATTTCTTCTCCCTTGTTGACTTACACTTTTCTCTGTGTTACCCAAGTGAATGTGTTTTCTCCTCATCTCTTCGTTCTCATGCACACCACATTTGTGCCTAATGTTTTGGTGGGTATCAAAGTTTTCTGTCTACCCATATATATATATATATGTGAAAATCTTTTCTTTGCTACCTTTTCTCTTTCACGCCAATAACTTGGCTTCCTTTTCCCTTTATTTTATTGGACTTGTTTTGCACCATATGCCTCTTCCGTTTCAACACCTCTTACACTTGTCAACATCACCTACCCTATCTATACAATATTCATCCATTTCTCTCTATGTGTGCATACACGTCATCCACATTCATTCATTTTTAATCCTTCTTTCTTTTTGGGTTGCAGACTCTTTTCCATCTTTTATTCCTTTTCTCCAGTTGTCGGATGCCCATCTCCATTCCACTTTTCCTTGCATTTGTTTCTACCACGAGACTGGCATGTTTGAGTCTCTTTACTATTATTTCATTTTCTCTTCTTCCAAATCTCAACCCTCTACCAGTGTCAGATTTGAGGGGGAGATAAATGCAACTTTATTTGGGTGCTGCAACTTTATTGTCATTACCGGTGTTGCTTTCTCCAAATCTCGACTCTCATACGTCGTCGGATTTGAGGGGGAGTGACATTGCTGCTCATCTATTCCGCTGCAATTCTGTTACCTATCTGCCATGACTGATTCTTCTACATCTGAGCTTCAGTCAGCTTCTGTTTCTCAAGTGCCACTGCTTTTATAGTTCTGACAACCCCTTCTCTTCAGGGGGAGAGGAGGAGTGAAGAGAAGTTGTGTCTGCAATAATGGAAGTATTTGTGATGCTGCTAGTATTGTTGTTGCTGCCTACTATATTGCTCTTGCTGGTGCCAAGTGTCTTAGATTTCTCTCACTGGTGCCAGTGCCACTGATCATATGGCTCCATCGACCCCTTCTCTTCAGGGGAGATGGGGAGTGAAGAGAAGTTGCCTCTGCTGTTGCTCCTCCACAGTTGTCTGCCCTGCCTTGTCTTGCCTGTGCCAGTGGCTTATCCTGCTCTTGCTGGTACCAAGTGTTGCTCTTGCTGCTGTCAGTGTTGTTGTCTCTTGTTGAGGACAGTGTTGTTGTTGCTTCTACCGTGTTCTTACCTTTACCGGTGTGTTTCCGATGTGGTCATGCCCGTTGACCTTGCCTTTGCTTTACCTTGCCTTATCCTATTATTTAGGGTTTGGTTGCCCTTGCCTTTGTCGTGCCACCTTGCCTTTGCTTGGCCTTTATTTGCCTTACCTTGCCTTACCCTTTCTTTTTAGGGTTTGGTTTTACCTTGACGTGCCTTTCCCTATTTTAGGGTTTGGTTGTGTCCTTGCCGTGTTCACAGGGTTTCTGTGTCCTTGCCGTGTTCACAGGGTTTCTGTGTACTTTACCTTACCTTTGCCGTGTTCACAGGGTTTCTGTGTCTTTGCCGTGTTCACAGGGTTTCTGTGTCCTTTACCTTATCCTTGCCGTGTTCACAGGGTTTCTGTGTCCTTTACCTTACCTTTGCCGTGTTCACAGGGTTTCTGTGTTCTTACCGTGTTCACAGGGTTTCTGTGTTCTTTGCTTTGCCTTTGCCTTGTTCGCATAGTTTATGTGATCTACCGACCAACCGGCTGCACTTGGATTTGGTGTTGCCACCGACAGACCGAAATGATTAACTTCGACGTGGCCTTTGCTCCACGTGTGGCCCACCATGTAGTGGTCCCACGTGAGGGGGCATGTTGAAGTGGATCGACATTTTATTAAGAAGAAGATCGATGCAGACATATTAATGAAGGAAGTCTCTTGTTATAGCTTTCCACAACTCTTTTGGCAAGTTGGGCATTGGTGATATCTATGCACCAACTTGAGGGGGAGTGTTAATTATGTAGTCAATTAATGTGTTAATTATGTAGTCAATTAATGTTTGACACCTACAATATTTGGGGGGCTTGACTAGGTTGGTTGCCTAACTAGTTTGGTTGCCTAACTAGGTTGGTTGCCTAACTTGGGGGGCTTGACTAATGTCTTAGGAATTTGTATATATATGTGTTGATTGTAAGTAATGAAAGCATAAGTGAAAATCAGAAAATATTCTACAACTCTCATTCTCTCTACACTTTCCACTCACTTCTCTCAATATTCTCTATGTTTTAGCACAATTAGGGGCATTTACAAACCCCTATTAGATAGTCGTGGCCTGGTGCTTAGTCAAGCGAACCATGTACTGCAGGCTTAACTTCAAGCGATATCGTTTTTGTTTCTGTATCTAGCAATCTGGGAAATGAACCTTTCCAGACTGGTTTTTCCTACGCAAAAGCATTCCCCTTTTTGGTACAACTTGGAGGATATAAGATCCTCCTAATTGCAAATATTGAAGCTGTTTTGATTGGCTTCTGGTCTAGCAAGGGAAGCAATGCATTGAAACCAGTAGAAAGCTACATGTTTATGTGTTCATCAATTTCATAATTCCTTTCAGAAAAATGTGACCTAGAGTAGTGGCCTAGTGCTTAGCACGTCTGAATTAAAGTCAAGCCAACCAGCAGGCTGGACTACAATATTTTTTATCAACCCCTGAAAAAAAATGGGATTAACCTATTTATTTTCTCAACCCTAAACTCTCTCCCTACTGGTGCTGCTTGACAAATGGCACCAAGCCAAGTTTGTCAACCCCTAAAAAAATAGCTAGCCCAATACAATCATTTGTATTGTCCTTGTCAGTAAGTTACTAAATGTTTGACCACAACTCAAGCAAATTGAGTAATGTCATTGAGTCCAAAGTACAGCTCAAAATTTTGATTATATTTATACATGGGTCTGGTATTATTCCAAGAAAGAATTTTAAGGTTTCAGAATATACATTCAGTACGCTCAGATGCAAGTCTATAAATAGAGTAAACCCACAGGAACCCTGGTATCAAACTCATTGGAAGTACAATTATGGCTGCCTTGTTTACCAAGTTTTGTTCTCAAGCTGCCATAGTCTTCCTATTGGTTCTCCCTTCCTTGGTTTCCAAATCAGATGCCGGTAGCATTGTGGTTTATTGGGGCCAAAATGGTGGGGAGGGCACCCTAACAGAAACATGTAACACTGGAAGATACCGAATTGTCAACATTGGATTCCTCTCAAAATTTGGCAGAGGCCAAACACCTGAGATCAACCTAGCCGGCCACTGTAACCCGAAGTCAAATGGTTGCCATAGAGCGAGTATTGGCATCAAAAACTGCCAAAGGAAGGGGATTAAAGTCCTGCTTTCGATTGGTGGTGGTTTTGGGAGCTATGGGCTATCATCTGAAAATGATGCTAAGAATGTAGCCAACTACATATGGAACAACTTCTTAGGGGGGAGATCAAATTCAAGGCCTCTAGGTGATGCCATATTGGACGGCGTTGATTTCGACATTGAGAAAGGTGGACCTCATTATGTTACACTTGCTAGAATGTTGGCTGCGCATAGCACAAGAGGCAGAAAAGTGTACTTATCAGCAGCACCACAATGCCCATTTCCTGACCAGCATCTCAATGCTGCATTATCCACCGGTCTGTTTGACTATGTTTGGGTTCAGTTCTACAACAACCCACAGTGTGAATTTAGCTCTAGAAACCCCAATGCCTTCAAGAGATATTGGAACCGATGGACCTCCTCTATACGTGCCAAAATCTTTGTTGGGCTTCCAGCTTCGAGCGCAGTTGCTGGCAGTGGTTTCGTGCCTGCAAATGATCTAATAAACGAAGTGTTACCTTTTGTTAAGAGGTCTCCCAAATATGGCGGTGTCATGCTCTATGACAAGTTCAATGATGACAAGAGTGGCTATAGTCCTAAAATCAGAGGCAGAGTGTAATTTAAGCCTGGACTATGATTAAAATGGCTTATAACAAGTTAATAAAGAAGTTGCTGCAGTCCTGCTCTTTCATCATTGTAATTTAAGCCTGGATTATGATCAAAATGGCTCATAATAAATGAATAAAGCAGTTGCTGCCCTTTCATCAGTGTAATTTTATGATAAAGTAAACGCTGTAATAAATCCTAAGTTTTTTTGGTCCAATGAAACATTGTTATCAGTACACCTTCCTTTCAAATTGCATTAAACTAACTGTCGACGCTAGTTAACGTCACAAAAAATGAAAATGAAAAAGAAAGAACAGATATATCGAAGATTAATGATAACTCTGTTTCATAGCAAAACCATGTTCACAAAATTGACTAAGACAGAAAAGTATCCAAATTCACAGAATTCATGCTCGCCATGAATTTTGTATACCTTTCTCCCTAATAGTTCTGCATTCCTTAGTTGTTTACGACTTGGGTAGCCCTTTAGTTAGGAGTGGGGGATCAACCTCCAAAACCTTCCATATGCCTATTAGCTAGTCCCAATACCCTTCTAGCTACAATAATAGAATTAAAAACCACCATTAATTTGTTGAAAGAAGAACCATCAACTTGAACTTTGTATACCTTTTCTCCTTGGTAATTATTACTTGTTTGGAAAGAACTCAAAAAACCCATGTTCACAAAATTGAAATATGCCGAACTCAGATACCGCAAAGTCTATAAATAGGTTAATCCCAAAGGAACCTTCGGCATCAAACTCATAAGAAAACAAGTATGGTTGCCTTGTTCACCAAGTTTTGTTCTCAAGCTCACTGTCTTCCTATTGATTCTCCCAGTCTTGTTTTCCAAATCCAATGCCGGATTCATAGTGATTTATTGGGGCCAAAATGGTGGCGAGGGCTCACTAACAAAAACATGTAACACCGGTAGATATCAAGTTGTTAACATAGCATTCCTTTCAAAATTGGGCAATAGCACCTCAAATCAACTTAGCAGGTCAATGTGATCCAGCATCCAACGGTTGCCGAAAAGTGAGTGCTGGCATCAAAAACTGCCAAAGGAAGGAAATTAAGGTCCTCCTTTCGATTGGTGGCAGCGCAGGGAATTATGGACTATCATCTGAAGCTGATGCTAATAGTGTAGCAGACTACCTATCGAACAACTTCTTATGGGGGGAATCAAAGTCAAGGCCTCTAGGCAACGCCGTTTTGGACAGCATAGATTTCGACATTGAGAAAGGTGGAACCTCACTATGATACACTTGCTAGGAGGTTGTCTGAGTATAGCAAAAGAGGCAAAAAAAGTGTACTTAAGTGCAGCACCACAATGCCCATTTCCTGACCAGTATCTCAATAGTGCACTATCCACTGGCCTATTTGACTACGTTTGGGTTCAATTCTACAACAAACCTCAGTGTGAATTTACCTCCAGCAACCCCAATGCCTTCCAGAACTCATGGAACAGATGGACGTCCTCTATAAAAGCAGGTCAGTTCTTCGTTGGGCTTCCGGCTTCGTGTGCAACTGCTGGCAGTGGTTTTGTGCGCTCGAATGATCTGATAAACAAAGCATTACCTTCTGTTAAGAGGTCACCCAAATATGGTGGTGTCATGCTCTATGACAAGTTCAATGATGACAAGAGTGGCTATAGTTCTAAGATCAAAGGCAAATTGTAATTTAAGCCTGGATTGTGATCAAAATGGCTTCTAATAAAGTAAATAAAGATGCAGTCCTGTTCTTTCGTTAGTTTAATTTTATAATAAAGAAAGTGTTGGAAATTGGCTCAAATGTAGAAGAATTTTGGAGTTGCCCATGTGAGTCAAAGTTAGTTGCCCATGTGAGTAAATGTTAGCTTATTATGAGGTCAAAAATGGTGGATTGTTTGGTAGCCATCCATTGGTAAGTTTGGTAGCCCACATATGAATAGTTGAAGCATGCATTCACACTCTTGCATCTTTGGCTATAAATTGGAAGCAAATGGTTTCATTTGAAGCATCCCACCAAGTGTTGAGTAGAAGAGGAAAATAGCAAGAAAGGCATCTTGCCAAAGAGAGAAACATTTCTCTCTAATTGTTCTTTGCTTTGTATCATTGTTTTCTCTTCAATTGTTGTGAGAGTGAGACTTGGGTGTATTTGGGGCTTAGGGTTTTCTTGAGTGATAAACACTTTGTATACTCTCTTTGATTATAGTGAATTACTCCGTCGTCTCCAAACTGGATGTAGGCATTGCCGAACCAGTATAAATCTTGGTGTTCTTGTTGGTGTTGTTTTGTGTTCCATTTATCTCCTGCCAGTTGTTGTTTATTTTTCACTCACAATTGGTTGACGTTTCCGCACAACAGAAAGAATATATAGCAAATAACAATTGTAATTCTGTTTCCTAGCAAATCATGCTCACCTTATTAAGATTATATAGAGTACAGAAGAACAATGAAACTTCACATTGTCTTCACACCCACTGAGAGAGGCTGCTTTAGAATTGTCTATGTTCTGATCAACTTCTAACTCTCTCCAACCAAAGTCTAAAACTCCCCATGCTCACATTTTGTATAATGCAATTTACGTTGACCGCAGCCAGAACAATGCTGTAACCAATTTAACTCGTTACGTCTAAATTATGTTTTGGTTTTAGTTCTACAAATAAGGAAATTGTTCAAGAGAAGCAGTAAATATATCACTCTGTTTTTGCTATCTCCAATTTTGGTTTTAGTTAGGCACTGGGGATCAACCTCCAAAACGTCCCATGCCTCTCTAACTAGCCAAGTCTCCACTACCCTACATCAATTAATTTTGTTAAAAGAAGAAAGATCAACATGAATTTTGCAGACTTCTCTTCTAAGTAGTTATTACATGTTTGGCGAGAACTCAAGAAAACCATGTTCACAAAATTGACTAAGACAGAAAAAGGAGACAATCTTGAGCCAACCCAATATATTACTCCCTAGCGAATGACCCAAAAAAAAAAAACACTTGTATCCATATCTAAAGCTATTCCGACTTTAGTTCAGACAACCGTCTTCGATCCGTTTCATTTTTATATTATCTGTTGCAAAGTAGCCTAGTTGATACGGCTTAGCACCATTGACTTGAAGTCAAGCCAACCTTGTACATTACCTAGAGTCTGTGGCAAAGCACCAGTAATCAGTACCATTCCATTTAGATTAATTAAAGGTGGAAGGAACATATCTTCTCATATTTTGTTTCCCTCTGCAAGTGTGACTCCAAGGCAAACAAACAAATGTTCACATAATCACATTCGTTAGAACATAAAATTCTACAGTGCAGATATTTGTATGGCATGCAGCCAGATCCTTTATAGGTTTAGATCTGTGAACCACTTCATTATTAGATCTGTCTTAAGACATACAATTACGAATCCACACTAAAGACGAACTCGCGAACACAACTAGCCCAGTGCTTCTGTCATCCTTTACGAAAATTGTCCACAAACTCAAGGTAATGGACATACGCATCTACGGTTGGCTTGAGTTCAACTCTAAGCATATTCCAGCTCCTGTTGACCGACGAACCATGATTTCAAAATGGGGTTGACTTAATTTACCTTACATAAAGGGGTTACGCGTGAAGGGGTGCTATATGAGTAGGCTCGGGTGAGCTGTATTAGAGATTTTGGGCTGAAAAAAAAGATCCCACATGGGCTATAGTTCAGGTCATAAGACTGAGGGACCGTCCCTCCTAGCAGCAAAGTCTTAGCAAACTTAACATTGGGGATCATCTAGTTGATATCTCTGGAAAAAAATTTGTAATAAAGGACGCAAAAAGAACCACCAGCTAGCTAGGTGGTTCCTTTCCTAGTAATTACTGTAAGCTTGACTCATCAACCCCCAAGTCTTAACTTTCTCTAAACTCTAAAATTCGCCATACTCACATCTTGTACAAAGAAATTTAAGTTGACGACGTACGGCCAACTCAATACCCAAATTAACTCATCACATGTTAGTTATGTTTGATTTTAGCGATGTATGCATAAACAAGGAAATTGGTCAAGAACAGCAATATGCATAATTGGAAAATTTTGGAATCTATCTAGTGTTGTTGCAACTTTGCAAGTAAATTCCATGCATACTGATGCAGCGAGTTTAGCAAATACATACATGGACCATTGGGATCACGTTCATGCATGAAGAAAGTCTTAATAACTTGTATTAAATAAGTGTCTCTTCGTATGTGGGAGTTATCTAGGTTCATGAATAAAGTTATAGAAAGTCTTTTCATCTTTGTGAGTTAAAGGGAGATTTAATGTGAAGTTATCATTAGGAGGGAAGTTGGGATAGAAAAGGTTTAGGAGAGTTATAAGGAGTTATCTCATCATAATTGTCTAATCTTATCTTATCTCATCTTAGGGGAGTAATGAGGAGTTATTTCATCTTGATTGAGACGCTCCTATAAATAATGCGTGAAATTGTAAGAAAGGGGGCAGTTGATGTTTGTTATGGAATGAAGATTGAGATTTTTCTCTCATCTCTTTACTATTTTCCTGGGTATTCTCAGAATTAACAGATTAGTGTTTTAATTTCGGGTATTTTTAGAATCAATGAAGTTAAGTTTGCTCGAAATTATCTTTTGTTCTTGTTCCGCTACATCAGTTGGTATTAGAGCGGGCTTTCGGCTTGCACTCCGAAATCCTGGTGCCCAAAAAAGAAAAAACAGAAACAAAAAGTCTAGCTTTATGGCTCCAAGAGGTGGAGGACGCATTGGACGGCAAAATGTTGAAGATGCAAGGTACGCACGTTTGGAGGAACGAATCCAACAATTTGAGGAGCGCTTTGACATGATTGCAGAACAGATTGATGCACTCAATATCGAGAACCGATCTCAAAGTCGTCATGAAGAGGAGGAAGAACAGTATGAAAGTGAAGAGACTGAAAATCCATTTGGGAATCATAGACAGAGAAGACATGTTCCTCCACGAGATCATGGAAGATGGGAGTCGGGTTTCAAACTCGAAATTCCAGAATTTAAAGGATGTTTGAAACCAGAAGAATTCTTAGATTGGGTTGGATTGGGTTGCTGTAGTTGAAGAAGTTTTGAATTTCAAAGATGTGCCATAAGATAAGCGAGTTCCCTTAGTGGCAACTCGATTTCGAGGCAGAGCAGCTGCATGGTGGCAACAACTGAAGCAAACTCGAGTCCGAAAAGGAAAGCAGAAAATCGATACATGGGAAAAATTGCTAAAGTATATGCACTCCACCTTCCTTCCACACAATTATTCCAGAACATTGTATCAACAACTCCATAATTTGCGCCAAGGTTCTCGCTCTGTCAATGAATACACAACATATTTCTATCAATAGATTACCCATATTGATTTGGGAGAGTTTGAAGATCAGTTGGTATCTCGCTATATTGGTGGTATGAGAATTCAATTTCAAGATTCATTGAATTTATTTGATCCTATTTCTGTTTCTAAAGCACACCAGCGGGCTTAGCAATTAGAAAAGCAAATGAATAGAAAGCCAGTAATGGAAGGTAGTGGTGGTAATCGCCAGAATACCTCATCCCCAATTCAGTCCCAAAGTGTTAATTCTATAGCACAAATTGGAAAACCACTAGTAAACCATCCACCTACTCGCACAGCTGTTAGCGGAGCCCGTAGAGTTGCAACACGCTGTTTTAAATGTGGTGAACTTGGGCACAAAATGGCTGACTGCAAGAAGGGAGATCAGTACGGGAAGGGATTATTCATTGACAATGAAGACACACCACCAGACGAGTAATAGAGTATTGAACAAGACCCCAAGTATGATAGCCATTATGACGATTTTGAAGAAGCACATGTTCATGGTGATAATGGCCCTTTATTGGTGGTTCGAAGGGTTTGTCTCACTCCATGAGCAGCTGATGGTGATTCATGGCTTCGTAATAATATTTTCTAGTCCACATGCACAATTGGGGGCAAGGTTTGTCGACTTGTTATCGACTCTGGTAGCTGTGAAAATGTAGTTGCTGAAGAGACGGTTCAAAAGTTGGGATTGGGGACAGAGAAGCATCCTCATCCTTACAAATTATCGTGGTTAAAGAAAGAAAATGACGTAAGTGTTTCAAGATGTTGTTTAGTTTCTTTTTCCATTGCTAAACGGTTTAATGGCTCTTTATCTGCATTATTCGAGAAGTTTATCATCTTCATGGGCTGCTTTTGTCCATTGTGTCAGGGCAGATACCCGCTTCCTTAATCATTTTTGGCGTTGTTAGTGGCGTCTATCTAACACCAAGCTTGATTTTAGCAACGCTTACCATCCACAAACCAATGGACAAACCGAAGTCGTGAATCGATCTTTGGGTAATTTATTACGAAGTTTGGTGGGTGAACATCTCAAGTCTTGGGATAAAAAATTATATCAAGTAGAATTCGCCTTTAACCGCTCAATTAATCGCAACATTGGCTTTAGTCCATTTCTTGTCAACTATGGCTACAATCCCCGAGCTCTAATTGATTTAGCCCCTGTTGCTGATTTAAAGCGAGTTCATAGCAAGGCTGAAGATTTGATTTCAAAACTCCAAAATGTCCATTGCACAACATAGCAGCGCTTGGTGGACACTACTAGCAAGTATAAACATGATGCTGATAAGAAGCGTCGTTTTATGGAGTTTAATGTTGGAGATTTTGTTTGGGCCATTCTTACCGAGGATCATTTTCCTGTTGGTAAATATAACAAATTGGCTGCTCGCAAAATTGGACATGTGGAAATCCTTGAGAAGATTAATCCGAATGCTTACAAATTGAAGCTTCCCAGCCATGTTCGCACGTTTGATGTGTTCAATGTGAAATATCTTGTTCCTTTCCATGGCTCCAACTCCGATGATGATCCAAATTCGAGGGTGAATTTTTGTCAATCCAGAGAGGATGATGCAGTGAGTTTAGCAAATACATACATGGACCATTGGGATCACGTTCATGCATAAGGAAAGTCTTAATAACCTATATTAAATGAGTGTCTCTTTGTATGTGGGAGTTATCTAGGTTCATGAATAAAGTTATGGAGAGTCTTATCATCTTTGTGAGTTATAGGGAGATTTAATGTGAAGTTATCATTAGGAGGGAAGTTGGGATAAGATAGGTTTAAGAGAGTTATAAGGAGTTATCTCATCATAATTGTCTAATCTTATCTTATCTCAGCTTAGGGGAGTTATAAGGAGTTATCTCATCTTGATTAAGAGGCTCTTATAAATAATGCATGAAATTGTAAGAAACGGGCAATTGATATTTGTTATTGAATGAAGATTGAGATTTTTCTCTCATATCTTTACTCTTTTCCTGTGTATTCTCAGAATTAATATAATAGAATTTTAATTTCGAGTATTCTTAAAATCAACGGAGTTAAGTTTGCTCAAAATTATCTTTTGTTCTTGTTCCACTACATCACATATTCACAGAGAAAGAAGAAAGAGGGTTTCAAAATATCTTCCGCAACTCATTTGCAAGTGTATAATTAGTCGACTAACCCCGTAGCCATGCTGCCATAGGTAGGTACCACGAAAGATTAATCAAACACAAATATTATTCTTAATTACAACAACTATGATTGCCATGTCCACCAAGTTTTGTTCTCAAGCTCTCATTGTCTTTCTGCTGATTCTCCCTTTGTCGGTCCACGATCACGTGCCGGGCGCATTGTGGTTTATTGGGTATCAACCTTCAGAACTTCTTACGCCCGACTAGCTAGTCCCACTATCAAAAAACGTCATTAATTAATTATTTAAAAAAGAAAAAGAAATATCAACATGTACCCTAGGCGAGAACTCAAGAAACCATGTCCACAAAATTCATGCTCAAAGTCAATTTTGTACTTTTCTTATTTAACACTAGGATAACTTTTTTAGTTTGGCATATTGGGGATCAACCTCCAAAACCCTTCTTTCAGACCCAAAAAAAAAACCCTCCAAAACCCTTCTATGTCTAACTAGTGTTATCACAACTAAGGAGAAAAGTATATACAAAATTCATGATGAGCATCAATTTTGTTGAGAGCGTCCGCAATGTTGTTAATTAATACTTCAATGCAATAGATTAATTTATTAAACTATTTTGGCATCTATTGAATTGAACTACAGTTTACTTACAATGATACAGTACAATAACTTCAGATCAATAGTTATCTTCTTACATGTTTTTTTTACATAGTCAAATAAAATAAAATGGATGAATTTAATAACACTAAAAATTGTACCATTGAAATATTCTCAAAGAGATCTTTAAAAAGAGACCAATTTTGAATATATTCAAATAAATAAATAAATTTCATACCAAACTTGTATATTTGAATTTTTTTCAAAGATATAGGCAAAGAAAGGTTCAAGTATGCATGCTACACATGCATTAATTGTTGTATTATGCATTAACGACATAATGCATTAATTGCTATATTTTTTCTAGTTTTTTATTGGCATGTGAGTTCCATGATTAGCCTATTGCAATTCAATAGATGGTTCATCACATAGCACATTCTATTACAATTCATATAATAAAATTGTGTTGGCCTTTAGTTCAATTCATATAATAAAATTGTGTTGGCCTTAACCATTGCACAGGCTTTAAAAGAAGAATTGTCGACATAATACTTTTCTCCTTTGTGATTATTACATGTTTGGCAACAACCCACTAAATCCGTATTGACAAAATTGACTAAGAAACAAAGCTCTAAATATCTTCCCAAACTCAGATCCTGCAAAGTCTATAAATAGAATAATCCCACAGGAACATTTGGCATCAAACTCATAAGACAACAACTATGGCTGCCTTGTTCACTAAGTTTTTTTCTCAAGCTTTCACTATCTTCCTACTGATTCTCCCAGCCCTGTTTTCCAAATCCAATGCCGGAGTCATTGTGGTTTATTGGGGTCAAAATGGTGGTGAGGGCTCACTCACAAAAACATGTAACACCGGAAAATTTCGAGTCGTAAACATAGGATTTCTCTCAAAATTTGGCAATGGCCAAAAACCTGAAATCAACCTAGCTGGCCACTGTAACCCAGCATCAAACGGCTGCCAAGGAGTGGGGGCTGGCATCAAAAACTGCCAAAGCAAAGGCATTAAGGTCCTGCTTTCGATCGGTGGCGGCGCAGGGAACTATGGACTGTCATCTGAAGCTGATGCTGGCAGTGTAGCAAACTACCTATGGAACAACTTCTTAGGGGGCCAATCAAACTCAAGGCCTCTAGGCAACGCCGTTTTGGACGGCATAGATTTCGACATCGAGAAAGGCGGACCTCACTATGCTGCACTTGCTAGGAAGTTGTCTGAGTACAGCAAAAGAGGCAAAAAAGTCTACTTAAGTGCAGCACCACAATGCCCATTTCCTGACCAGTATCTCAATGGTGCTCTGTCCACTGGCCTATTTGACTACGTTTGGGTCCAATTCTACAACAACCCTCAGTGTCAATTTACTACCAGCAACCCCAATGCCTTCAAGGACTCATGGAACAAATGGACCTCCATAAAAGCCGGCCAGTTCTTCGTTGGGCTTCCGGCTTCCCGTCAAGCTGCTGGCAGTGGCTTTGTGAATCCAAATGATCTGAAAAATGAAGTGTTTCCTTTTGTTAAGGGATCTCCCAAGTATGGAGGTATCATGCTCTATGATAAGTTCAACGATGACAGGAGTGGCTATAGTTCTCAAATTCGAGGCAGTGTGTAACTTCAGCCCTGACTATCAGAAGGCTTAAAATACGTAAAATAAAGCAGTCATGCTCTTTTATCGTTTTGATTTATAATTAAAGTTGATGAT
Organism: Prunus fruticosa; assembly: GCA_018703695.1. Lineage (NCBI taxonomy): Eukaryota > Viridiplantae > Streptophyta > Magnoliopsida > Rosales > Rosaceae > Prunus > Prunus fruticosa. Next base: position 47,964,170 of record CM031918.1, on the reverse strand, counting down.
GTCAAAATCTCCGATTTGGTCCGGAACTCTTATCCATAAGGCACGTTTGCCCCTATACTCTCAATTTTAATGATTACATACCCTAAGCTTTTCAATTTTTTGCAATATGGTTCGGCGTTAACTTCACATCAAAATTTCAATTAATTGCTTGCATGGCAGGCATGGGTCTCACCTATTCGCTTATTTCGATGTCAGTTGAAGAGTATTTTCAGGTAATTGGTGTCTTCCAGCCTATGAAGAACACATTACATGCATTAATACCAAATCAATTTTTAACAAAATACCCTTCAACTGACATTAAAATAAGTGAATAGGTGGGACCCAGACTTGTCACACAAGCAATTAACGAAAATTTTGACAATGAAGTTAACATCGTAACTAGATTGCACAAAATTGAAAAGCTTATGGTATGTAATCGTTAAAATTGAGAGAGCAGGGACAAACGTGCTTTAAAGTTAAGAGTTCAGGGTACTAAACTAAAATTAACCATAAAGTTTCACTTGTACAATGTTACAATGTATGATTTTTTTTTTTCTTGTTTTTGAGTTTTAGTAGGATTGGAACAAGTCTCGTTGGCTCAAAATGATGACTATGGGAATTCCCATACTTAGTGCCCGTTTGACATTGTTTATTTGGGGTGATAAGTGATTTTTTTAAAAATTTGGAAAGCCCAGCCCGTTGGTAAACTATGAGAAAATCACTTATTGTTAAAAATTGATGTGAGAGAAAACTATAAGGGAAAGCAGCTAATGAGGTGCTTTCATTTTCTGATTATGCAGGAATCAGTTTGAAGAGGCACTGGGTTTAATGATTATGCTGCAATTTTTTTTCTCTAATTATGCTGGAATCAGGACCAACAATACTTCTAACAAAAAGTTTACCAAACGCCAAACTGCTTTATCTTACAGCTGATTTCTCTCATAGCAAATCTGACATCAATTATTTTCAAGGTACAGCAATGCCAAACTGGCCCTTATATTATCGCTCAACCGCAAAAAAAATCCAACCATGTGAATTCCCATACTTATATTATCGGTAAATGTTGTTTAATTATGTTAACTCGCAAGTGTACGTGCCAATTAGTAGTATAGCAAAACAAATACGAGGTCGTACCCACGAGGACTGAGAAGTTCAAATTAGTTATGTACTTAGATTACCAAATTCGAGAAGTTAGGAAGTTAAGTCTAAAACAGAATTTAAAATGAGAGTGATTGTGATTGTAGAAAGAAATGAACAAACTGAAATTGCAAAGGAAAACAAGTAAACAAAAGTAACAAAGAGTGGTTTTGAAGGTTAAAACACAGGTTTGGAGACTAGGGCATTTGATTCACCATAACAATTCAATTCTGGGTTATAAGGATTTAAGTGACAAGTCTAATTCAGATTCAAGGATTGATTCTAGCTAATGTATGATTAAGCCATGGTGTTTGGTCCTAACCTTGTGTTCCTAATTCCCTAATTTGATCATTTGTTGTCTAACCTAAAATTAAGCATTAGGAACCCATTAAGCATAGAAGAACAATTTAAACAACCAAGCATGTATCTAATCCCCTGTTGTCGAATGTCCATACATACTCTTCCTATTCATAGTTCAATTCGAATTAAAGCATGGTGTATACTCTTAATTCAAACCAAGATAGTTAACAAACAAGTTCTAATGGTGATCAATCATTCAAACAAGCATGTTAACTTATAAGCACAATGAATAAGAACATGAATCATGAATCAAACTTGAAACTCCAAACTTATAAACCCAGAATATTCATGTTAGGTTACATCAAAGCCCTAGTTATGGATTTAGTTACTCATAATGGAAAAGAGACTTGAACAGAAATGAGAAAACATAATGAATGCAATAAGAGTAGAAAAACCCATTTTTTGAAGTTCTTGTGGTGTCCAAGGCTTCTCCAAGTGCTTCTCCACTTCTAATGCTTCTCCAAGAGCTTCCCCACTTCTAGAAGGATGTAAGAAGGATATGGAGGTGATTTGGGATGAGTTTGAGTGAGTGGTGATGGTTAAGAAAGATGAAATTCGTAGGGAAATGGAAGAGAAGTTTGCTGGAGTTGTTTTGGTGATTTGAGGCTGTTTAGAGCTTTTGGTTGATTGCTGGAGTGTTTGGGATTGTGAGAGTGTTTGAGGATAATTTCTGAATATGTTTGAGAAAATGATGGAAGTGTTTGAGGGAGGATGGAGTGAAGGATGGCTGAATTGTGGGGTTGTGAATCCCAGGCTTGCACACTTTGAATCTGGAATTGAAGAGGTATTTATAGGGAGAGGGGAGTGGTAAATCTGAATTTATTGTAGCTAATGCATATAACACTTGCAATTGAAAATCAGAATGTGGTTGCTGCATTTGCATTAACAATTCCCACCAGCAGCCATAGCTCATCTTCATGTCATCATGACCAAGCTTCCATTCAGAAACCAATAGCTCATCCTCATGCCAGGATGACCAAGCAAGCAATGAGCTCATCTCAGTCAGCATGATGTGTAATTTGATGGGCTCACGGATTGGGCTTGGATCAATCAAATGTCGACTTTGAGCTGTTCATTTTGAAGTTCAGAATGTCATTGATCCAACCATACAAGTATTGGCCCAATCCAAGTTCGGATGAAGAAGATAAGTCCAAAATGAACTTCTAACTTGAGTCTCCAGTTTTACACATTATTTTCACCATTTTACTTCAAATGCCTCAAGTGATACCTAGAGCTCAATAAACTGAATAACAAACACAAAAGAGGTTAAAAGCACAAGGTTAACTCAAAAACATAACTAAAGCATAAGCTATAAGGGTATAAAATGATATACAATTGTGAACCGAACAGTAAATTAAAAACAATATCGCTAACCGCAAAAAATTTGGCCATTATATTATACTAGCCTCTCCGCACGCGCTTCCGCGCTTGCGAGGGCTTTTTAAAAAAAGAATTTTAATTTATTTTAGAATTAAAAAAGATGATGGGTAGTTGTGTTCCATAAAAATATGATCCATTATCTGATTTTAATTTTAATTTTAATTTTTTTAATATGAAAAATTGTGAATTTACCATATTATCCTCATTTAATTAATAATTTCAATTCTTAATATTTGCGTTAACAAATGACATTTTCTGGTATTTTGAATGTTTCACCATTCTCTGCCTTTTGCTTTATATATATAGATATATATATTTTTAAAATGTTTTAATTTTTATTCGATAATATAAGAATAAAATGTGTACTTATATTAATCGGTAAATTTTATTTTATAAAAAAAATACAGCGAAAAATTCAGCCATTATATTATTATTTTATTTAAATGCTTTAATTTTTATTATTTTTATTCGATAATATATGAAATATACGTTAATTTTACATGTATTATTAAAATATATGTTTTAAACGCGAGTATATTTGATTTCAAGAAACATGTATTTTTACTTTATTCTTGAGATGTATACATGAGATAAAAGTATTCTTGAACGTATATAATACAAGTATTGTTTGCAAATATACTAACTATGCTATCAAAATATAACTTATCCTTTGCACTCGTTGTTTAGTCTTACACTCAGTTGCAAATATCTATTATGAATGGTGGTGTGTGTGTCGGCTTCATCATGTGTGTCGTCCTGGTGGCTTTGTACGCTCGAATGATCTGATAAACAAAAGTATTACCTTTTGTTAAGAAGTCACCCAAAATATGGTGTGTCATGCTCTATGACAATTAAGTTCAATGATGACAAAAGGCAAGGTGTAATTTAAGCCTGGACTGTGATCAAAATGGCTTATAATAAGTAAATGGCAAATATCTATCTTGATCCACCTATGCTCCTGCATCAGTTTTAGTTAGGCGTTGTGGGGGAGTTTTATCGCAATCACGTGCTCACACACACCCCTTGAAATAGACTAACAAGAAAGTACAACCCAAAAAACCTCATTTACTAAGCCTGCCAGTTAAGACCAAAATAACCACAAAGCCCAAAGTTTTCCATTTTCTCTCTAGGGCCCTCTACGGATCTATGAGCTCTTTAATCACAAAGAAAGAATTAACACTGCTAGCTCTACTTTAATCTAAGCAATTCACTGCTAGCTCTACTATAACAATATTCTTTTGTTAATTGTTTCTGAAATCACAAAAGCAAAAATATATAATGCAAAGAAAGATTTGGACTTCATCATAACTCAAAAGCCTGCTCTTATTAGGAAAATATATATTATTGAAATCAAATTGTCTTAGAGAGACATTTGGTGCATATATACATAGCTTAAGTTTTTGGATTAGGAACCTGGATCACGGTAGGCTTCTTAATCCTCTCCATGAGAGTTGTTTAATTTGTCAGGCTGAGAGACATAGATATGTTGTTAAATGGTTTATTATTTCTTTCCATCCATATATTAAGTTTTTTCAGAAAACCGTCTTCGATCCTTTTCATTAATATTGTCTGTTATGTTTCCTAGTAGCCTAGTAGATACGGCTTAGCACGATGACTTGAGTCTCCGGCAAAGTTATGTAAACGATCGAGGACAAAAGCTCACATGTTGTAGCTTCCACACCAGTAATCAGTACCATTCCTTTCACATAAATTAATGCAACCACTAGTAGTAGGTGGTTCACATGCCACACGGCCACTTCGACTTTCTAACCCTTTGGATTTGACGGGTTTGTCTTTCCATCCTAGACCTGTAGATGAACCGTTGGATCTGTCGTATGCGTAGGTCCATGAACATATAGACATAGTTGGCTTTACTTCAAGTCTAACCATCTGCTGATAGTCCATTCGCCAGTAGCACGCTTGACTTCAAGTAAAGTCAATCGTCATCTCCTTTATGCACAGTTTCGTGAGAGGACGAAGAACCATCGTGCTAGGTGGTTCAATTAAACCACTCTTTGCACTTACCCTTCGTTGTGGTAAATTTTAAAATGTGCCTAGAGAGTATTGTTGCAACTCGCAAGTAAATTCCATGCATGTTCACAATATTGATTAAGAAAGAAGAAAGAGGTTTCAAAATATCTTCCACAACTCATTTGCAAGTCTATACATAGACTAGTCCCGTAGCCATATATAGGTACCACCAAGTATCAACCAAACACATCACTCATAATTACAACAACTATGGTTGCCACGTTCACCAAGTTTTCTTCTCAAGTTCTCATTGTCTTCCTGCTGATTCTCCCTTTTTTGGTCTCCAAATCATGTGCCAGGCGCATTGTGATTTATTGGGGCCAACATAACGAGGATGGCACACTGACAGACACATGTAACACAGGAAGATATAACATTGTAAACATAGCATTCCTCTCAAAATTTGGCAACGGCCAACCACCTGAACTCAACTTAGCTGGCCACTGTACCCAGGCGTCACACGGCTGCCAAAAGCAGGGCAAGAACATCAAAGACTGCCAAAATCGAGGCATCAAGGTCCTGCTTTCAATTGGCGGCGGCGCAGTGAACGGCAAGGTGAACTACGGACTATCATCTGCAGATGATGCTAGGCATGTAGCAGACTACATCTGGGATAACTTCTTAGGTGGCCAATCAAAGTCAAGGCCTCTAGGCGATGCGGTATTGGACGGTGTAGATTTCGACATTGAGGGAGGAGGTGAACTTTACTACGATGCACTTGCTAGGAGGTTGTCCGAGCATAGCCATGGAGGGAAGAAAGTGCTGTTAACTGCAGCACCACAATGCCCGTACTCTGACGAACATTATCTCAAACGTGCACTAAACACTGGCCTATTTGACTATGTTTTGGTTCAGTTCTACAACAACCCGAAGTGCGAATATAGCTCTAGTCCCAGTGGCTTCAAGGAAGCATGGAACCGATGGACATCGTCTGTACACGCCACACAATTCTTTGTCGGGCTTCCGGCTTCCCCGAATTCTGCTGGCACTGGTTATTTGCGTTCAGGTGATCTAATAAGCCAAGTGTTGCCTTTTGTTAAGAAGTCTGGCGAAAAGTACGGAGGTGTCATGCTCTTTGATAGGGCCGGGGATATAAGGACTCGCTATAGTTCTGAAATTCGAAACAGTGTGTAATCTGTGCATCCTGGACTATCAGAGTGGCTTCTAACTTATAAGTAAATAAAGCAGTCGCTTGCTGCACTCCTGCTCTTTCGTCAGTTTGATTTTTATGGTATGGTTAATATGCTGTTGTAATCCTAAGTTTATTATATTGATACGCAATAAAATTGTTATTAGAAAATACACTAGTTCCTTCCAAATTACATTAAACTAGCTACTTGATACTAACATTCGTGAACATGATGGAAGTGAAGTATCCAACTCAAAATTAATTGACAGTAGTTGAAAACAAGTCCATGGTTATGTTTCTTAGGAAGTTATACAAAAGCTTGAAAGAAGTCCACTAAGGCGCTTGACTTAGACGTAACTCGCAAATCCTGCTAACCTTGTCAAAATTATATGAAGACTAACAAGACAGACATCTCTCTCTCTCTCTCTCTCTCTCTCTCTCGCATATATAAATATAGAGGTTACTCCAGAACAAACTCTTTGTAGTTAAGCTCATTACAATTAGAGCACTTCCACCTCTATGGGCAAAGGCAAGTCAAGGGCAAAGTAAGGGCTGTCACTATTGTTTCCACCCCTATGGACTAGGGCAAGGGTAATTACTATTCACATGAGATATGAGGAGAAGAATTTGTATAGATATTTTGGTGTGGGAAGTAAAGAATATGGTTAGGTATTCATAAAATAAAAAATCTGAAATTTTTGGTATTTTTTTCAATTTTTTTTGGTTGCTGACGTCAACATTGTGTCATTTTGTCCTGGCAGCAGCTCGGACTAAACTTTCCCATGGGCTTGCCTAGGCTCGTGAGACCCACCCCTTACTTGGGCTGGACTTGGCGCAGTGGAGTTGGATTCTGGCCCTTGGGCCCCCTCCTGCCAAGGTCAAACGACAGCAGTGGAAGTGCTCTTAAACTTCACAACACAAAAGCCTGTTCTTATTAGGAAAATATATATTATTGAAATCAAATTGTCTTAGAGAGACATTTGGTGCATATATACATAGCTTAAGTTTTTGGATTAGGAACCTGGATCACGGCAGCCTTCTTAATCCTCTCCATGAGAGTTGTTTAATTTGTCAGGCTGAGAGACATAGATATGTTGTTAAATGGTTTATTATTTCTTTCCATCCATGTATTAAGTTTTTTCAGAAAACCGTCTTCGATCCTTTTCATTAATATTGTCTGTTATGTTTCCTAGTAGCCTAGTAGATACGGCTTAGCACGATGACTTGAGTCTCCGGCAAAGTTATGCAAACGATCGAGGACAAAAGCTCACATGTTGTAGCTTCCACACCAGTAATCAGTACCATTCCTTTCACATAAATTAATGCAACCACTAGTAGTAGGTGGTTCACATGCCACACAGCCACTTCAACTTTTTAACCCTTTGGATTTGACGGGTTTGTCTTTCCATACTCGAGTTGTAGATAGACCGTTGGATCTGTCGTATGCATATGTCCATGGACATATAGACATAGTTTGGCTTTACTTCAAGCCTAACCATCTGCTGATTGTCCATTCCCCAGTAGGCTAGCACGCTTGACTTCAAGTAAAGTCAATCGTCATCTGTGCAAAGTTTCGTGAGAGGACGAAGAACCACCGTGCTAGGTGGTTCAATTAAACCACTCTTTGCACTTACCATACGTTGTGGTTTGAAGATCCAAACCGTCAATATTTTTCTATATCCCGCTTCAAATACTTATCTCAATAATTTAGATATTATCTTGTCATTCATTCCCCATCCATATTATTACAAATTATATAAAATTTGTAGGAAAATTTTAAAATGCCTAGAGTGTTGTTGCAACTCGCATGTAAATTCCATGCATGTTCACAATATTTACTACGAAAGAAGAAAGAGATTTCAAAATATCTTCCACAACTCATTTGCAAGTCTATACATAGACTAGTCCCGTAGCCATATATATATAGGTATCACCAAGTATCAACCAAACACATTACTCATAATTACAACAACTATGGTTGCCATGTTCACCAAGTTTTCTTCTCAAGTTCTCATTGTCTTCCTGCTGATTCTCCCTTTTTGGGTCTCCAAATCATGTGCCGGGCGCATTGTGATTTATTGGAGCCAACATAATGAGGATGGCACACTAACAGACATATGTAACACAGGAAGATAAAATTGTAACATGAGATGAGGTTGAGGATCATAGGGAAGTTGAAGACTTATTTAGCTTCTGAGTTTGATGTGAAGGATCTTGAAGGATTAAAATATTTTCTAGGCATAGAAGTTACTCTTTCAAAGCAAGGTATATATCTATCCCAAAAAAAATATGTTTTGGATTAATTTATTGAAACTGGTATGTTGGGATGTCAACCTATTGATATGCCCATTGAGCAGAATCATGGTATGGAAGAGCTTCCAGATCAAGTACCAACTAATAAGGAAAAATATCAGAGGTCAGTTGATAGATTGATTTATTTGTCACACGCTAGACCATATATTGCATATGTAGTAAGTGTTGTGAGTGAGCTTATGCTTAATCCAAGTGAAGTCCATATGAGTGCAGTGATGAGAATTTTGTGTTATTTGAAATCTGCTCCTGGGAAGGGTCTTATGTTTTCTAGACGTAGACACCTTGAGATTGCAAGATATATAGACTCTGATTGGGGTGGCAATGGTTTCATTCGAAGATCCACTTCTAGGTATTTTACCTTTGTAGGAGGAAATCTGGTTACATATGGTGTAGTAAAAAACATAAAGTGGTTGCTCTGTCCAGTGCAGAGGCAAAGTACAGGCCTATGGTTAAAAGCATATGTGAATTATTGTGGTTGAAAAGACTTGTGGACTTTTCGAGCCTAAAGAGACTATGAAGCTTTATTGTGATAATCAGTCAGCGATTAATATTGCAGAGAATCCGGTACATAATGATCGTACTAAGCATGTGGAGATTGACCGTAATTATATGTATGAAAAATTGGAAGATAATATTATACAGATTCTATATGTGAAGAGTACAGAGCAACTAGCAGATATTCTGACAAAAGCTGTATCAAGTCAAGTCTTCCATGATTCACTTGTCAAGTTGGGCATTGAAGATATATGTGCACCACCTTTAGGGAGAGTGTTGACGTAAATCATGTAATTGTGATTAATTAGGAATTGTAATCCCGTATAATTGTAGGATTCCTGTATTAGATGGGATTGTAATTACTTTCCTATTTACTTTTCTCATTGTTGTATATTTGTACATATATAAATGGAAATATTTTTGCTCACCACTTTAACTCAAGGCGTATGTAACCAAGGTTATGCTTATGAACACGTATTAAGTGTTGAGAAGGGTGACGGCATACATCTTTGAGTTAAAATAGTGAAAAAAAAAAGGAAGAATAAACTACTCTGAATTATTATATCCTACTAATACACATATTTTAAGTGATGACAAAGCCTGTGGTTCGCTCTTGACTTCAAATCTAAGCATATCTTATCCTCAGACCCAAAACAAAAGCATATCTTATCCAGTTCCTGCTGATATTCTATCCCCTAGTAGCCGAGCAGGTACGTCTTAGCACTCTTGACTAGTAAAGCCAAAAGTGTGTCCATTTACTTACTTCAATCTGTGGAAAAATTTGGTAAAGGACGAAAGAACCACCCACCACTAGCTAGCTAGGTGGTTCCTAGCAATTACTGTATGCTTGCTTGAAGCATATGCTCTGTTCACATTGTTTTGTTTAGATGGAAAATTCTACATCATGCAAATTCCGCTTTTGGGGCCAAAATAAATCTTGCAATGGCAATTGCCAAATATGTTTGACAATCCATCTCAATATGTTTAGTAATTCAACCTTGCTTTTGTTTACCACTAGCTAGGATAACTTTTTAGTTTGGCATAATGGGGATCAACCTCCAAAACCCTTCTATATCTAACTTGTACTTTTCTCCTTAGTAATTATTACATATGTTTGGCAAGAACACAATAAACCCGCGTGCACGAAATTGACTAAGAAACAAAGCTCCAAATATCTTCCCAAACTCAGATCCTGCAAAGTCTATAAATAGATTAATCCTGCATGAGCCTTTGGCATCAAACTCATAACACAACAACTATGGCTGCCTTGTTCACCAAGTTTTGTTCTCAAGCTCTCACTATCTTCCTACTACTTCTCCCAGCCTTGTTTTCCCAATCCTATGCCGGAGTCATTGTGGTGTATTGGGGTCAAAATGGTGGTGAAGGCTCACTCACAGACACATGTAACACTGGAAAATATCAAATTGTAAACATAGGATTTCTCTCACAATTTGGCAATGGCCAAAGACCTGAAATCAACCTAGCTGGCCACTGTAACCCAGCATCAAACGGCTGCCAAGGAGTGGGGGCTGACATCAAAAACTGCCAAAGCAAAGGTATCAAGGTCTTGCTTTCGATCGGTGGCGGCGCAGGGAACTATGTGTTGATTATTGACTCAAAAGCAATGTTGCTTTCGGTGACTTTGTTTATTTGAAAACCTATTGATACCTTATTGTATTGTTATATTGGAGCACTAATGTTAGACAAAGTGAATTGGCAGAAGGTGGAAAGCAAAGTGCAAATGAGACAAAATGAAATGTGGGAGACAATCATTCGTGGTTTCATGGTTGACCTTTGGCCTTTGGTTTGTTTGAAGAGCCAACTTCCTTGGCTATATTGAGAAAAGTATAGCTGCAGATAGAGAAGTTAGCAGAGAAAGAAAAATAAGAGTTGGGCAGCAAATATTAGTTGTTGTCGTTGGTTATTTTTCTTTTCTCTAAAATTGTACTCAATTTGTATTGTCCTTATATTCTTGAGTGTGTTAGCTTGGGTATATTTGGGGCTTGGGTTTCTGAGTGTTAAACACTATTGTATTCTCTCATTGATTATAGTGGAATACTTCGTCGTCTCCAAACTGGATGTAGGCATTGCCGAACCAGTATAAATCTTGGTGTTCTTGTTGATGTTGTTTTGTGTTCATTATTTTATCTCCTGCTAGTTGTATTTATTTTCACTTGCACTTGGTTGACGCTTCCGCACAACAAGTGGTATCAGAGCTCCAGCTTTCGACTGGGTTCGTAGGAGTGAAAAATTTGCTGAAGCTACCGTGGTGAATAGTGATGTGCTATAGTAGTGAATAGTGTCGATGCTACAGTTCCCGTGAACAATGTCTGTTACAGTATGTGAACAGTACTACTCCACAGTAGCCATGAATAGTCCGAGTGGATTTGATGGTTGGAGATAAAGATGAATTGGGGAAGGAGAATGAGTCGGCATCGTCTTCGTCGGCACCTACATCCAATAGACATCCGATCGCTACTACAAGGTTAGAGGTTGATAAATTCAATGGCTCTAATAGTTTTGGTATGTGGCAATGTGAAGTTATGGATGTGTTGTATCAACAAGAATTGGATATAGTTCTGGAGGATAAACCAGAAGATATTGATAACAAGCAGTGGACGCGAATTAATCTTCATGCTTGTGCCACTATTCGATCGTTCCTTGATAAGGAGTTGAAATACCCGTATATGAAGGAAACTTCTGCTAAGGAGTTTTGGACGAAATTGGAGGAGAAGTATATGACCAAGGCACGAACACCTCAATATCGTCCGATTTCAATATCGTTCAGGTATTTCTATGCACGAACACCTCAATGATTATAATAAAATACTTGCTGATTTAACAAACCTTGATGTGAAAATTCCTGACGAGGATAAGGCACTATGTTTGTTAAATTCATTGCCTGATAATTATGATCATTTGACAACTACTTTGTTGAATGGAAAATCCGAGGTGAAACTTGAGGAGGTGTCTGCGGCGTTGGTGAATCATGAGTGTCGTAAGAAGGAATTGAAGACTCAAAATCCACAAACCGAGGCACTTGTTGCAAGGGGTCGAACAGAGGAAAGAAAATATGGGAAGCGGGGAAAATCTCGTTCAAAGTCACGAGGGAAGTTTCCTGCTAAAGATGAATGTGCCTTTTGTCGCCAAAAGGGTCATTGGAAGAAAGACTGCCCCAAATTGAAGAACAAAGAGAAGGAGAAAGCGAGTTCTGAAGCAAATGTTCCAAAATCTGGAGATGATGATTTCGAGTTTGCTTTGGCTAGTTCATCTGCTGATGTTCACTCCGATGAGTGGATTTTGGATTCAGGTTGCACCTATCATATGTGTCTCATTCGGGAATGGTTTTCTAGCTTCGATGAGCTGGATGGTGGAGTTGTTTTGATGGGCAATAATAATGCTTGCAAAACACAAGGGATAGGCAAAATCTGTTTGAAGATGCATGATGGAACAGGCAGAGAATTAAATGATGTTCGGTATGTACCGGATATGAAGAAGAATTTCATCTCATTGGGCGCTTTGGAATCCAAGGGTCTCAAGATCACCATGGAGGGTGGAGTTCTTAAAGCTGTGTATGGAGCACTGGTGGTAATGAAAGGTACAAGACGAAATAACTTGTATTTCTTGCAGGGGAGTACAGTTATAGGTGGAGCAGCTGCTAACGCAGATGACACAGAAACTACGAGACTATGGCATATGCGTCTTGGGCATGCTGGGGAAAAAGCGTTGCAAAGATTGGTGAAGCAAGGCTTATTGAAAGGTGCAAAGGCATGCAAATTGGAATTCTGTGAGCATTGTGTGTTGGGTAAGCAAACTAGAGTAAAATTTGGCACTGCTATTCACCACACTAAAGGCATTCTTGATTATGTTCACACTGATGTTTGGGGACCTTCCAAGAATGCATTTTGGGGAGGTAGCCATTATTTTGTCTCCTTTGTTGATGACTTCTCTAGAAGAATATGGGTGTACACCATGAAGCGTAAAGATGAAGTCTTGAAGATATTCCTGAAGTGGAAAAAGATGATTGAAACGCAAAGCGGTCGAAAGATCAAGACTCTCATATCAGACAATGAAGGTGAATATAAGTCTGATCCTTTCTTGAAAGTTTGTCAAGATGAGGGTATTGTGTGGCACTTCACGGTTAGGGAGACACCGCAACAGAATGGGGTGACGGAGCGCATGAACCGTACTTTGCTTGAGAAAGTCCGATGTATGTTGTCTAATGCTGGTTTAGGCAAGGCGTTTTGGGCTGAGGCAATTACTTATGCAAGCCATCTCATTAATCGGTTGTCGGCTGCTGAACGAAGGCAAAACGCTCATGGAGGTATGGTCTGGAAAACCTTGTATTGATTACAAGTATTTACACATATTTGGTTGTCCTGCTTACTATCATGTCAGGGAAAGCAAGTTGGATCCAAGAGCAAAGAAAGCTATATATATGGGCTTTAGCACTGGCGCTGAAGGGATACCAACTCTGGTGTCAAAATGAGAAGAAATTTGTTGTAAGCAGAGATGTGACTTTTGATGAGGCTGCTATGGTTAATCAGAACAAGCATGAAGAAGAAATTGAAGCAACCAAGACCATGAGTAGTTCAAAGCAGGTGGAGTTACCTGAAGACTCCAGTTGTTCCAGGAAGGTCTGATGTTATAGACACTAGTCCTACAGTTGATTCTGATGATGAGGACAAGGATGATGAAGAGGAGGCACCTACCCAAGAGCCTCCACAGCAACAGGATTTTATTGCAATCAGAAGACAGAGAAGGGAAATTCGGAAACCTGCTCGGTTTACTGATATTGTGGCATATGCACTTCCCGTTATTGAAGATGATATTCCATCCGCCTACAAAGAAGCTGTCAGAAGTCCAGAAAGCGTGGAGTGGAAGAAATCTATGGATGAGGAGATGAAATCTCCTCATAAAAATGAGACTTGGAAGCTGGTTCAGTTACCAAAAGGGAAGAAAGCAATTGGTTGTAAATGGGTGTATGCCAAGAAGATGGAATCTTTGAGAAAAGACAATGTAAGATTCAAAGCCAGATTGGTAGCTAAAGGCTATGCTCAGAAGGAAGGCATTGACTACAATGAGGTATTTTCTCCTGTAGTAAAACATTCTTCTATTCGTATTTTGTTGGCTTTGGTTGTGCAGTTTGACCTCGAGTTAGCTCAACTTGATGTCAAGACGACGTTCTTACATGGTGATTTGGAGGAGGAAATTTATATGTCTCAGACGGAAGGTTTTAAGGTTGCTGGTAAGGAAAATTGGGTTTGCAAATTGCAGAAATCATTGTATGGCTTAAAGAGTCTCCAAGACAATGGTACAAGCGATTTGATAGGTTTATGATCGGGCATAAGTACACAAGAAGTCATTATGACAATTGTGTATACTTTCGCAAGCTACAAGATGGAACCTTCATTTATCTGCTTTTATATGTTGATGATATGCTGATAGCATGTAAAAGCAAAGTGGAGATTGAAAGGTTGAAGTCTCAACTGAGTAATGAATTTGAGATGAAGGACTTGGGAGAAGCTCGGAAGATACTGGGTATGGAAATTGAAAGAGATAGAGCGAAGGGCAAGATTAGTCTGTGTCAGAAGCAGTATTTGAAGAAGGTACTACAACGTTTTCGGAATGAATGAAAATTCAAAACCGGTTAGTACGCCTCTTGCCCCTCATTTCAAACTTAGTGCTTCTATGTCTCCTAATACTGATGAGGAGAGTCATTACATGGCTCAAATTCCATATGCAAGTGTTGTTGGTAGTTTGATGTATGCTATGGTGTGTACTAGACCTGATATTTCACAAGCTGTTAGTATTGTCAGGAGATATATGCATAATCCAGGAAAAGGACATTGGCAGGCTGTGAAATGGATTCTACGGTATATTCTGGGTACTGTGGATGTTGGTTTATTGTTTCAGCAGGATAAAATTAATGGTCAATGTGTTGTTGGATATGTAGATTTTGATTACGCAGGTGATTTGGACAAGCGTAGGTCTACTCAGGGTTTTGTATTCACTATTGCTGGAGGCCCAGTGAGTTGGAGGTCGATTTTGCAATATACAGTTGCCTTGTCGACTGACTGAAGCAGAATACATGGCGGTAACAGAAGCTATAAAGGAAGCCATCTGGCTTCAAGGGTTGCTTGATGACTTGGGGGTTCAACAGGACCATGTGGATGTTTATTGTGACAGTCAAAGTGCTATTTATTTAGCAAAGAATCAAGTTCATCATGCACGTACGAAACACATTGACGTGAGGTTCCATTTTGTTCGTGAGATTATTGAAGAGGGAGATATTCTTCTTGAGAAGATTGGAACCACCAACAATCCTGAGATATGTTGACGAAGCCAGTTTCGTTATTCAAGTTTAAGCACTGCTTAGACTTGATTGACATTTGTAAAATTTGTTGATTGCCCCGTGGGGGATTGGGAGGCGACTATTGGGAGTTCTACTTCGATGGTTTTGAGCCAAAGTGGAGATTGTTGATTATTGACTCAAAAGCAATGTTGCTTTCGGTGACTTTGTTTATTTGAAAACCTATTGCTACCTTATTGTATTGTTATATTGGAGCACTAATGTTAGACAAAGTGAATTGGCAGAAGGTGGAACGCAAAGTGCAAATGAGACAAAATGAAATGTGGGAGACAATCGTTCGTGGTTTCATGGTTGACCTTTGGCCTTTGGTTTGTTTGAAGAGCCAACTTCCTTGACTATATTGAGAAGAGTAGAGCTGCAGAGAGAGAAGTTAGCAGAGAAAGAAAAATAAGAGTTGGGCAGCAAATATTAGTTGTTGTCGTTGGTTATTTTTCTTTTCTCTAAAATTGTACTCAATTTGTATTGTCCTTATATTCTTGAGTGTGTGAGCTTGGGTATATTTGGGGCTTGGGTTTTTTAGTGTTAAACACTATTGTATTCTCTCATTGATTATAGTGGAATACTCCGTCGTCTCCAAACTGGATGTAGGCATTGCCGAACCAGTATAAATCTTGGTGTTCTTGTTGATGTTGTTTTGTGTTCATTATTTTATCTCCTGCCAGTTGTTAATTTTTCACTTCGAAATTAGTTGACGCTTCCGTACAACACTATGGACTGTCATCTGATGCTGATGCTAACAGTGTAGCAGACTACCTATGGAACAACTTCTTAGGGGGCCAATCAAACTCACGGCCTCTAGGCAACGCCGTTTTGGACGGCATAGAATTCGACATCGAGAAAGGTGGACCTTACTATGCTACACTTGCTAGGAGTTTGTCTGACTACAGCAAAAGAGGCAAAAAGGTCTACTTAAGTGCAGCACCACAATGCCCATTTCCTGACCAGTATCTCAATGGTGCTTTGTCCACTGGCCTCTTTGACTATGTTTGGGTTCAATTCTACAACAACCCTCAATGTGAATTTACCACCAGCAACCCCAATGCCTTCAAGAACTCATGGAACAAATGGACCTCGTCCCTAAAAGCCGGCCAGTTCTTCGTCGGGCTTCCGGCTTCCAGTCAAGCTGCTGGCAGTGGCTTTGTGAATCCAAATGATCTGAAAAACCAAGTGTTGCCTTTTGTTAAGGGATCTCCCAAGTATGGAGGTGTCATGCTCTATGATAAGTTCAACGATGACAGGAGTGGCTATAGTTCTCAAATTCGAGGCAGCGTGTAACTTCAGCCCTGACTATCAGAAGGCTTAAAATAAGTAAAATAAAGCAGTAATGCTCTTTCATCGTTTTTAATTATAATAAAAGTTGATGATGTCAAAATCTTGAGCTTATCGTCTTATATAAAGTTATTAGTATATTACTATAGCACAATCTTTAGAGTGTATGATTTTCAAAAATAATAATAATAATCCTCTATTTGTCTTGTTGCTCTCAAATCTCGATCACACCAATCTTCTAATCACTTACTTAAACTACAAGTTTTCTTGCACAGCGACCAAAATTTTAGTCATATACCCTTAGATCAAATTAAGAAAATTAGTGTTAGAAAACAAAAAGAAGAACTCTCCGATGACTAAATTAGTATCAAGGCGATCCTTTGCTTCAAGTCAATCATTGAATTTCGATCTAACACTGGGGATTCGTAAATTCTCACAGTCAAATATGTTGACCAAACGACGTAATCCAAAGCCTATAAAAAAAAATGTTTAGCTCTAAAACCAAGACAGTCTTGGGCCTCGACTAAACCAGGCCTGTTACAGATTGATAGCCCAAACTGCGGCTAAAGCAATTATAGTCGTCGTCTTGTCCTTCTTCCTGTCTGCCCAGCCAGACTAACCGACCCAAGTGAGAAGTTGAGCTCTCTCTCTATTTGTTGGTTTTCGTAGGGTTTATTAGGGACAAAGTAAAAGATTTTAGGGTTCTGCGCAATCCCAAATTTGCAAGCTTGTTTTGCTCTGTGATCAACAAAGAGATGGGGAGGGCACGAAAAAGCCCTAAGTTCGCAGTCATGAAGAAGGTGGTTACCTCCAAAGCGATTAAAAGGTGAGCCTTTTGAGAAAATCTTTCTTATTTGTGTTTATTTCTTCGATTTTCTTCTTAAGGAACTTTATAAGTTCATCCTTTTTTGTTGTATGTTTTAAATTCAGCTACAAAGAGGAGGTTTTGAACCCAAACAAGAAAGATCTCACCAAAGAAAAGCTACCAAGAAATGTGTAAGTTTTTTTATCAAGTCTTTTTCAATTTGTTTCTTTTGTTTATTGGTTTAGGCATAATTATATTGTCTTTGTAATTTAGGCCAAATGTTTCGTCGGCGCTTTTCTTCAAATACAACACTGCGTTGGGGCCGCCTTACCGGGTTTTGGTCGATACTAACTTCATCAATTTCTCTATTCAGAATAAGGTGAGTGTTCAATACTATGCATATAGCCGTCTTACCTGGAATTTTGTGCATACTCTTTGATAAGTTTAAGCTCGTTTTGTTCTTTTTGATGAGCCAAAGCTTCGGTTAGAAGCTGTATGTATTAGGCATAGTTTGACTTCTGTTTTTCCCTTTCACTTTATGCAGTTGGATTTGGAGAAGGCAATGATGGATTGCCTATACGCAAAGTGTGAGTCTTCAATCACTCGTTTATTCACTTTTATGTGTAAAATGTTTATGGGGAACTGGTTTTGAATCTTGAATTTTCAATACAAGAAATCAGAACCTCGTCTTGATTGCAGACACTCCTCTGTTGGTGGTTTATAATGGTCGCCAAAACATCATTTTGGTTTTCTGTACAATGAATGCTGGGAAGTGTTCCATCATTCAGTTTCTCTTCTGTTTTATAACAACTTGCGTATCTTTTGAATTTATAGGCACTCCTTGTATCACGGATTGTGTAATGGCAGAGCTTGAGAAGTTAGGTCAGAAATATCGTGTGGCTCTGAGGTATTTTCTCATGTTCTCTACTAATATATTTCATGGCGAAATGGTTTGCAATTGGTGGATGCATGGATGCATGTCCTGTACTACCATCCCTCTTCATTGTTCTGTCTAGCAGTTTTGTACTGTTTGTTTTTACATATTCTATTTGTTCAATTGTGTTTTTTCTTCTTCTTTTTCTGTTGGTCGGGTTCTAACCAATGAGTTTACTCCAGCTTCACTCATTAGCCTTGATAATTTGTTTGCTTGAAGTGACAAAAATATTGTATCCTAACAAAGAAATTATTGTATCCTGACAGGATTGCCAAGGATCCTCGTTTTGAGAGACTACCCTGCACTCATAAAGGAACCTACGCTGATGACTGTCTCGTTGAAAGAGTTACTCAGGTATGATTTACACCCAGTGACTGCACTTTCCCGGTTTGTTTTTTGGAGTCTTTACCCCCTCTCTTTTCATTTGGGGGTAGGGGGAGTTGGGAGGGTGAAGTATAGAGGCTTTATAGCCTATCTTCTACTGTACAATTAAGTTTCCAATTTGTAGTATAATCAGTAAGTTGCTGCCTAGACTGGCTGAATGTGCTTGATTTTTCCTTGCCAAGTAGTCGTAGCTCAACCTGGCATTTGAGAGGCACAAGATTCTGCTGATGTGAACAGATACCCTGTTCACTTTTTGCAAATAACACTCTCCCAGTTTGCTCTATTTAAGTTTAAAAGGAAAATTTCAGGTTGGAAAAAAGCCACAAATTGCATCCAACCCTTCTTAGAAGGCATTGAACTATGGATATTGCTTTATAACTAAAATGGTGGATGTTTGCTACTGCGTGAATGTTAAATTTGTATACTAGTTATTTGCTACAGTGTGTCTGGACTGTCACACGTTTCATTCACATTCTTCTATGTTTATGTAAGCGACTACAGTCTGCATGTAATGTTTAGACTTGGGATAGTCAATCTCATCAACAAGAAATCAGGTGGCTTTTGAAGAAAAAAGAAAATGCATCTTTTCTCTCCTGCAACAGTTCACTTCAGACTATAATTTCAAAGTTTGTCCATTGCATAGAGTGGTTGTGCATTATGGGTTTTGTATATTCTTTCTGTTAACATACCAGCAAAGTTACTGGCCAGATTGTGGTGTTTTGGTGATTTCTGTTTCAGCTTATGAGAATTTGCTGGAGCACCTGGGTGTAATTTTCTTATGACTGATATTGACTGACCACCTTGTTTTGTTGGGTACAGCACAAATGCTACATTGTTGCTACATGCGATCGAGATTTAAAGCGAAGGATCCGAAAGGTGGAATAGGAATTTCTAACAATGTTATGTGACATTACGACGTTAATGTGTAACAACTGTGTAACTTTTCTTGTTTAAGTGCAGATACCTGGTGTGCCAATCATGTACATCACTCAACACAAGTATTCAATTGAGCGGTTGCCAGAAGCAACAATTGGTGGAGGTAGGCGTTAGATACCAGTCACAAAAGTATTGTTAATGGTCAATGCTGTTTTATAGTATTCATAAAGTTTATGGGCTCCAGTCATAGATCTTGTCACTGAGGTGTTCCTAAAAAGAACGCAAGATGATTATGGCCGGTTCTTTTTAATGAATAGGAAGATGAGAGCCAAACTTTTGGGATTTTATTTGAATGGGATATGCTATATTCAGTGTTTTAAAAAACTAGTTTACTTCAGGTAAGATACTTATTGATACTTGTATTTTCTGTTTTGGTGCAGCTCCAAGATTTTGATGATGGGGATGTGACCTTTACAAAGCAAAGCAAAGGCTAGTTCCACCATGTGATGCGAATCACATGCTGAGAGACCAGCAACAAAAACGTCTCTGGCTTTTTTTAAATCTTTGGTAATGCTCTTCATCAAGGCTAAGTTATCTGTTTTCGAGTTAGATGAATTTTGTTTCGGTTAGAACTTGTTAACTTTTTCATTCATGCTATCATTAAAGAAGAAATGGATAGTTACTCATGCAACTCTGTTAACTTTTGTAGTTAACTGGGTAATTATATCCATTACATAGCTATTCTTTTGGGATCATCAAATGCTAATGTGCCAAGCTGCATGATCGATTCTGAATTCGCTTCAGATAATGATGGTTCTTTATTACAAATCAACTCAAAATCCAAACGAAAAGAAACAAAAATAACAAAACCCAGAAACAGAGCACACAAACAACGCACAAAACACAACTTGCCACACATACCGACAACTATTTTATTTAAACAAAGATATATTACGTTTTTTTTTCTGTAATTACTTCAATAAAGTTTGATGAGTTTGACTCGAAGAAACACTCCAAAATGCAACGGGTACAGGCTGATTAGGATCAAAGGCTCAAGGTTTTTTTTAAGTAGCGTACTCGTCTCTGACTTTTTCAACCGGCACATTCCGCTATTGTATGGCAGCTGATAATAATATTACCATTATCTTCAAGTTTCTACAAAGACCATAATTATAAATGCCTCGAATCAAAGCCATCAACCCCTTTATTTGTAAAGCTCCTAAACCCAGAAGCCTGTAATTTTAAACCAAATCAAATAACGAACAGTGAGCAACTTCGAAAAAATATATCAACAGAAAATTTTCTGTAAACGTGGCTTGAAAAAACAAAGGACAAAAGAATAACCAAATCAAACTGCAAGCTTCAAATGCACGAAGAATGCTTGGTGTAACCGCACATCACCATCCCAACAGGGGTAGTCTTCTGGGATTACAGCTAGTGCCCTACACATTGGGCAAAGGTTGTTCTTCAGAAGCCACTCCTTTATGCAGTCTGCATGATATTCATGAGAGCAGTAATATAAACTCGCAATCTTGTCTTGGTCCTTGTATTCAATCTGCAGAGATTCAACAAAAGATGAGCAAATGCTGCAAGAAAACAAAATAAGGACGGAGTTGGGACAGTTTATCAGAGAACATTATAGCATACCATGCAAATGCTGCAACTATCGGGTTCGCGAACTGTTTCTGATACATGGAGTCTTGTTCTTAAACGGTTCATAATGGTCGTCTCTGACAACCCAGCTTTCTCCTTGGAAAGCTGTTCCTCCAAGAAACAACGTAGATCCTGCAAGGATACGCGACCTGTTATGTACTTGATTTTCATGACAGTATGTTTACCTTCATCCCCACTTATTACGTAACATAAAACTGAAGATCACACCCCTCACCTCATCATTCAAGTTATCGGCCAAATTCAAAACGCGGTAATAATTCATCACTTGCTCCATGCTCGACAAACTCAACATATGAGACACTGTCCACTTTGGCCATTGCATCTTAGATGCTTGTGTTGGTTTTGTACTCGTGTAACTTCCCTAAGGAGAGATTCCAAAGGAAGCAAGCAGAAAAATTAGTTATATAACGAAGACCAAAATACTGAACTAAATTGAAGTGGATTGTTTTGAAGATTGACTATAAACATGAGAACATACCTTATTAGTCCTATCCGATGATAAGCTGTTGCTTACTCTCTCTACACAGCCACCTTCCCCGACATTACTCCCTGAAAAGAGAAATAAGAAATTCACCACTTGTTTTCTAAATTGCAATAGTCCTCGCTAAGAATCATGCACTTCAACAAATAATTGATGAGAAGAGGATTTCAAAACGATAGGCACGCATTAATTTTCTAGGATAGAAGAGACAGAATGGAACACATACGTAGAAGTTTGTGCATACAACCCAAAACCAAATGGCAATGAGTGAAGACGTACAATATATTGCAAAATATGTCATAAATTCCCAATGTGCAATTTTACACACACAAGCACGCCCCAACACAAGCCGGTACTAAGTTAACCACGTCATCAATTACGTTAACTGACGGGAAGCATATGTGGCCATATGACCTTACTTATGGATAGCCCCCTCTGATACCCTAGAGGCCTAACATTTTAAGTATTGCTATGTAATGCTTAGAATTTACAACGTGAAATTCTATACTCACAAACACAACCCTCGCGTATGGTGGGACAGAGGTGAACACGTCGTCAACTTTATCGATTGACGAGAAGCCAATGTGAGCATACGGCATTACATGCGTATTGCACAATATGATACCCTGTTAAAATTAGACAATCTGACCCAAAATCACATGATAATAGGTGGAGAGACTTAAGATGTTATATCTCATTATGGGATGCTTTATTTTCCCGCCGTGGAATTCTATACTAGCCAACACGATCCTAACGTGCAACGGGGCTAAGTGAAACATGTCGTTAATTATATTGCGTGACATGAAGCATATGCGGCCACAGGGCAATTCATCTGCGCTGACACCATTTTAAAGTAAAAGCTTCCAACCCAAAACCAATGGGCAATTCATCTGCGCTGACACCATTTTAAAGTAAAAGCTTCCAGCCCAAAACCAATTGACAATGCGCGGACTGAAAACATTTATACAGTGTGGCGCAAAGCTTGAGATACCTGAGATAGTACTTATATTCTCAACATCATGAAGATTATCTCTGCTCTCTAGTCTTCCTTGGGTAGACAGAGGGGCATCCTCATGAGCACCTAAAGAAACATGGTTGGAAGATTCATTTGCAATATCTACTGAACTTGAACTTGAACTTGAACTTGAGCCCGTTGAAACCTCAACTTCCACACACTTGCTGGTTGTAATTTGTGCCTTACTTTGGCTACCTATAAAGGAGACCTATGTCAAATATATTTCAGCTCCCAAAATGAAAACTCACCATACCATACCATACCATACCATATACCATGAAACACAGACATAGACATCAAATTGACAAATTGATTAGTAACCTGCATAAGAAGCATCTTGTGAACAATTGGTCTCATTATCCTCATCATCCAATTTTCTCCTCAAATTCCTTTCACTACAACCTGATACACATTCTAAATTCTTCCCTTTGCATGAACCATTAGCATCATCCGTGAAGCGGTCCTTGCTGAAATCATCATGTTGGTCATGATGATTGCTAATCGATAGTATCACTCGGGATTTAGAAGAGCTTGGCATGCTAGAAATTTCAGGACAATTAACGAACAGCTGAATTCGAAATTGAACATAAAGTTTACAGAGAAAACCCTCAACTGATTTACTTGAAAATCCAAATCTACTCTTAAATAAATATGCAAAAATTGAGTCAACGTTTGGGAAGCAAGACTTACTCAGAAATTTCCGCTGGGTCTCGACGCAATTTCCACAGATTCGGCAGCCAAGCTGGACCGATTCGCTTTGTGAAGGAGACAATTAGTGGCGGTGGATCGAATAATGCTTTCTGTCCTTGTCAATCTCTAACCCCCCTCGTTTTCTTCAACCAGCGGCTACCTACCGCACACGTCATTCATGACAGATTGACGGCTGAGATTGTGCCGCGAAACTTGGTATAGCTCAGATCTTATATTGGCCGTTCAAATATAAAAGGACTTTTTGGATATTATATTTTTCTTCGTTGATAAAAGTTAGAGGAGGGCATGCTTGTCTTGTCACCCAATTGAATAGTAGCCTTACTCTATTATATTTGATGGTGCCATTTCATTTAGAGAGCGACTTCTATTGACTTTTCTGTTTTGTGTTTTGAAATTTTGTTACATCTCGACAAAAGTCACAAAATTATTGGGACCCACAATAATTAATTAGTGCCCGCATTCTACGGCCAAATTTGAAAGCTCATGGAAAATATAATAATGATAATAATATTAATTTGTTTCGTTGTTGAGAAATGGTTACTATAAATACTCTAAGAAGCAAAGCTAAAACTCACTTTGCGGGGAGCAGCCTTCCTTTTACAACGCGAAAGGAAAGACATTCTGACCCCAAAAAAAACATGGAAGGAAGACATCTTGCAAGAATGGTTCATTCAAACTTGCTCTTAATCTTTTCTTCTTCTCTTTTCTTTCACATTCCCTTCCTCAAGATTACTACCATTAATTCTTTTGTGAATGCTGCAAAGGCAGCTCATCCTTGAAGGTTATTGTTAGCTACAATAAATAAATAAAAGCTGTTGTTTTAAACTACGTTACAAGAAAATACATTTATAATTAAAAACTCTATTATTGCACTATATAAAACAATCCAAAGTTTTTTGGATATTGGATTAAGTGGTTCAATATATATATATATATATATATGCGCGCGTGTGCACGTGTTCGTCTTAGAAGATTAGATATCCTCAAATCCTTCTCAAATAATATATTATCACTCTTTATAAAGAAATTAATGATATTCTTGCACCTAGAAAAATATTCTTATACAGAGTAAAGAGATTCTTAGGTAAATTGGAAATCTAGGATGTATAATGTCATTCTCAAATCATCAATCTTACGCTATTTGAGGTAAAACTCATGGAAAAAAGAACTTGACTCTTTGAAATTAAGAGGAGCTCCTCATTATATGCATCCCTCGTTATGTTATTCAAACGTGATACAAAATGTACTCAAAAAAAGTTATTGTTTCATCGTCAACCAACAAACCAATCAATTCGTATGCAGGTAGCATATAGAGTGACAGTGGCACACCAAAAATCTGCTCAGCTTATTAATAAAATATCCAAAAACAAAAAGAAACAAACACTTCCATGCAAAACCATAAAACTCGACAAATATTTCTCAACTGAGCAAAGTGCGAAATTAAACCATCAATCAAAACTCATCAAGGTGTTTCATCAGTCAGTTGTTTTGGGGACACCTCAGCCTGTACTTCCTCTCCAGCAGCCTTCCTTTTCTTGGCTTTGTTTCCCTCCCCCTCACCAACACTACTTTTATCAGTCTCCTCCTCTTCCTCCTGAAATTATCGTGTCATAATTAAGATTCAATCGATGCAAGAATTAATGTATATATATTTACCAAAGAAAAACAGAGAATATATATATATACCAGTAGGTCCACCGTAACTTGGTTGAGGTCTGTAATGCAAGGCCTGGGCTTCAACCCTTCAGCGGAAGAGCAACCCGCCTTCCACCCCAATGCCCGCGGAGTTGGGTGGGTCATGGAGGCGGTGGATGGCATATCAATGTCTATGGGCATTTTCATAAACAGCCCGACTCGGACGCTTTCCATCACTCGGGCCTGCAGAGTCAACATGTGCCATATCTTCACCGAGTCCAAACTTCCCAGTCCACTCCAAGTCAACATCTTCAGGTACTCGGCTTTCTTCTCCTCGCCGAATTTGGTGTCCACGTAGTCACCCACACGACCCAAAAATTCGGCGAGGTTGATATCCATCTCGGACGACACCAGTGCCTTCATCGCGGGCGAACTCGCGAGGCTTTTTATGATGTTCGGGTCTGGCATTTTGGAGTTGCTGACCCGATCCACATCAATCAACGTGCGGTCTCCATCGTCACTCGATATCACGCAAAGTTTCATGAAGTCGAATTTTTCCGCCGCAGAGAAATTGAAGTTGAAGGCGACACCGGAGCAAACGGCGCGAGCTTTGACCATACAGCCGTTCGGAATCAGGTCGGTGACGTCGATCACCGGGATGATTTCTGGGCTAAGAGCTTTGTCTCCGGCGGTCAGGAGGACCGTGTAGTATCGGGTTGTTGGATAAATAAAGTTGGCACCACGGTCAACCGGGTCACCGATTTTTGATTTGGGTCGAAAAGCTCCCGCCGAAGGTTTGGTTCCAAGCGCAACCGGGTTACCCGCTACGAGGTCACGGTTCATTTTGGGGTAGAGGGGAAGCAGATGAAATCCGAGTTCTTTGAGGAACGTATCGGCTAAACTGTGACAATTAGAGGGAGCAATTGGAGAAGACGACGACATGGATGGTTAGCGATGAAATCAGGTGTGGATTATTAATTAGTTCAAGAGATGAAAGAGATTATGATAATTTGGGGACGTTTTCGTTTTGTAAATTTGAAGGATATATATAGAGATTAGATTGGTGTGTTGGTGTGTTGGTGTGTTGGTGAGGATGAGGAGTGGGTCACGCTTTGTTAGTTTTGCTGAGGAGGTTCATAGGGGATCAGTTATTCATACGCTTGTGGGTCTCTCTAGATGTTATATAAAAGTCAATGCTAAGGATTTGAAATTGTGTACTACATTTGAGTTTTAGATCGCGTTGTGACAACGCGATAAAAGAAGCGACAACATCTTTCCTTACTTAGCTAAGGAAAGAGTCTCTATCTATCTATGCCATCCACTTAGTAATAATTGAATAGTATTATTACGTATATTGCTCCCATTAGCTAAGAAGGAAAGTCAAGGATAGCAAATAAAGATAAAAAGTGCAATACTGCTTCCTTACGCTTCCTTCAATATATGGACAATGCTCGGCTCTTGATAGCCCTTTTTCTCCTCTACATTCGACCTGCTCTCTTTATAAAAAGACACATGTTTCCTTTTTACTTCTGTTTTTGTTTTGCTTTTTGTTTCTTTCTACTATCTGACGCAAGCCTTGTTGGCTGGTTTTAACTTAACTCAAGCTTCCTCAACAGCAAACTCCAACTGTTTTAAACTCCAGACCCTTATAATAAAGGGATATTTATTGAAATGTCACCTAAACTTATACCTTAGTTTCAATTTGTCACATGAAAAAAAAAATTAAGTGAAATGTCACCTTAACTTTTCAAAATTGATGATTTGTCACCTGACTTTAACATCATCCAATTTTCCATCCATTTTGAAGGGTATTTTAGTCTTTTCATTTTTAAGGTTATTTTTCAAATAGAAAAATCATTATAAAAAAAATTATATATCTTTTAAATAATTAAAAATGAAAATAAAAATTATGAAAAAAAACTTCTCTCTTCCCCCTCTTTATCTTTGACACCCACCATCACCACTCTATTTGAATACAATTTAAAACAAATAAATAAGAGTAAACTTAATAAATAAATAATTGTTAAAAGAAGCATAAAACTAAAAATATCAAAAATATATAAAACTAAAAACAGAGCTTTTTATATTTAACCCCCCAGCCATTTTTACATTTAGGCTTTATTTTTTAATAATAATTTTTTTCCATTTTTTAAATACCCTTGAAAATGAAAAAACTAAAATATCCTTCAAACTAGATGGAAAATTGAATGATTTTAAAGTCAGGTGACAAATCATGAATTTTGAAAAGTTCAGGTGACATTTCACTTAATTTTTTTTTCAGGTGACACATTAAAACTAAGGTATAAGTTCAAGTGACATTTCAACAAATATCCTTATAATAAACTTATGTTGATTAAAAAAAATTAAAAGGTATTTAATTTGTTATATAAATTTCTCCTCCCCTTGCAAGCTAACTGGTTTTCATATTTTCTGACCCCAAAAAAAATAAATTGTTTTTCATATCTTTTGCTAAAGTAAATTGGTTGTATAGGTTGCATCCAACCTTTTCAAAGAAAAAAAGAGATTTTCATCAGTGGCGGAGCCATGAATTCAATCAATGAGGGTCAACTTTAAATAGCTTTATAATTACAATGAACTTAGTTTTTATTTATTTATTTATAGAAAAATATATATAAGAACTCATTATAATGATTAAATTTCAATATCACAAATTTAATATCTTAGTAAGTATAACCCAAATTCTAGCAACCTAAAAATAATGAAAGAGCATCAAAAGTTGATTTTAGATAGAATGAGAAAATCAAATAAAATCCATTACACACACATATAAATGACATATGAAGACATGAAAACAAATATAGATCATATTTATGTTCATTGTAGACAATTTACATTTGTGAGAAGGGTCAATAGTAAGTATAGCTATAAAACAATTTGGATAACATAGATAAATATAATATTTTCAAAATGTTGAGAAGGGTCAAATGACCCTTGTGGGCCTTAATTGGTTCCGCCCCTGCTTTTCATTAAGCCATTTCGTTGTCACCAATTAAGCAATAATAGTATATATACAACTTTTATCCTTCACTTCAATGATGTTGCACAATCAAAAAACAAAATGTGCAATTTTTATTAACCCAATTCTCATGTGCTATAAAAAAAATGTACAAGTATGATCTCATTTGATATGTTGCACGACCGACAAAGAACTTGTGCAATCTCCGTCAGTTAAATATTTCATAGCTGCACTATCTAAAAAATATCCAGCAAAACATGCAAAAAGATCTTACTCAACCTCCCAATTCTTGGTCTTGAGAAAAAACATCCATATGTACTTGTTCCTACAAAGTACCCAAACTTCAAGTTAATAAGGTAAATTTAGACAGAAATAGTAAAATCATGAATATACCTACATGAAGTAATTGAGTGAAAGAAAGTTTGTGTTGCCAACTTGTCATCATATTAGAATTTTCCTATATTGAAAATGGCATATAGGTTCATTTTCCATACTAGATTCCTATTAAAGGCATAAAGAAAAATAGAAGTTTAAATTAATTATTTATATGTAAAACTGAAAAGGTAATTTCCTTGAACAACAAAATGCTTGAACCTCATTGTGAACTGTGAAATCAATTTCCTACAAATAGGTTTTTGGCAGAAAAACTAAACGTAGTGTATAAAGTACTATGCACTTAGTATATTCAATATCATTGGTGTTCTAATCAAAGCGTTATTATGGGTTCCTTTAAACGATGTAACCTTAAAACTCCAATTGTTTTTGAAGTAAGCAAGTTATATGTGCTGCACAACCCACCCCTTGAAATTGGTTGAGAATAAGGTACTTTTGCACGCCGTTTGTCATGTCTTCGATGAACTTCTTTTGAACAACAATAAGTTACTCGTGTCATAATACTCAATTTGTTTTTCCTCTAATGTTGTTTCTCGCATTAAAAACCTCTTTCACCACCATAATGTATATAAAACTTGTATGCATTCGCATGAGAACTAAACTCTCTACTAGCAAATCATCCTCAATTTTCTCTTGATTTTTCTTATTCAATTCATCCAGATCATTAGTAAGTGAAAAATGAGTAAGCCTCATTTGGTGGATTGGGCTAGACTTCGAGTCCTATTGAATTGTTTGGTAGAGCACTAGACCCAAATGGACTTAAGTCCAGTCCATTGTTTGGTACAAGGCCACACTGAACAACAATGGACTTCATTTTTTTTAATTTCAAAATGAATTTACTGTTTATTAGATTATTTAACATCATAAAAATAAATAAAAAATTGTTGTTGGAATCATAATTTTTTTTATTAAAAAAAAAGAGACATCAAATTACAGAATCAATATTTATAAATTAAAAAAACTATAGAACCAATACATTCAACGAGATTGGGACTTCAATAAAAATAATATATATAAAGACATTGGATCGCGAACACTTAGAGAAAAAAAACTACAATACAAACTGCAATTTACAAACTTTTTGCTATCATTTATTTTATTTACTAAATTTTCTGAACAAATAAACAGAAACCATATTTGATAATATATATATATATAGTCTCATTTTATTGAGGAATCCCTCAAATAATTTTATTTGAGGGACGCTATTTAGGGTATCCTACAATTTTTTTTTCCAATGATCCAAACCATTTATTTTTTAGGTCTTCATTCATAGATCATCCTTACAAAAAATTAGACAAATCGGAAACCATTTCGATATCCAATTGTGTCCTACAGAATTAATGAACACGTGCTACAAGAAAGTATTAAAATTTCAATAACTCAATTAAGTGGTCAAATGATATCGCATTCAAGTAATCTTTTGTAGAGATGATTGTTGAGGCCCAAAAAAATCCATGGTTAGGCCCAAATAAATTCCCGACCCAGGACGACACCTTATTAAGAACATATCCGATTTAGAGCACGCAAAAATTCGTCACACGCGCTCGCACGAGCCACAGTCCACGTGACATGCCAAATAAATGATCCGTCATGCTAAGAATCGAGATGAGCCTATAAAATACCCTAACCCCTAACTCTACGAGCCCATGCTAATTACCCCGTCAAGCATTACGATAAAAAAGCATGTCATGCCAAGTGAGAAATCATTATTTCACACCCGACCATGCTACGAGCTTAAGTGGGCCCAAGCCACTTCGATGTCTGGAGCTTGCTTGAGTGGATTGTGGTATGGATGGTAATGAGTTGTCATGAGGCCCATTGATGGGTCGAGAAATGGAAGTCCCGGGTTGCTTGGGAGCCCTGGAACTCAAGCTCATTTCTTATGCCTAAACGTGGGTAAGCACAAGAAAGAAAATAGCCCAATATCTTGGAGAAATTAACCCAATCACCTCAACAAAATTGCCCAACACTTGGTGAAGTTAGCCTATCTACTTGATAAACCAACCAAACAACTAAAATAAAGATCTGCAAAAGCCCCAACACGTGGCTGAAGAACAAAGCCACGAAAGGATCTTGGAGGACCACGTGCGGAGAGCTGCTGGGAGGCTTCAGCACATAGGAGGAACAAGTTTCAAGCAAAAAACATTCAAGGAACCAAGAGGTAATTGGCGCGCAGATTGCTAGGAAGGGAGGCACCTTTCAAACCAGCGTGCATGTCCATTTCTTTCTCCTCATCAAATCTAGCCATGAAAAATGGGATAAATTAATGTGAGGATATGAAGAGTTATCACAAATCGGAAAGTAATAAACTTTGAAATGACTTATAAAGAGTTAGGTTATTTCTCAATTGGCAATTTGTTTTGGAATTGAAGTACTTGAACTTTTACAACAACAACAAAAGTTAAATGATAGACGGCGACATGACAAACTAGTTCATCGACTGCTGCGATGCCATTGCCATTAGGTATTCTATCATATGGTAAAGCATGTGCAAGGGAGGGGAGATGTTAAATCCAATTTTGACATTTTTAGCATATAGCAAAAATAAATGAGACTCACTCTAACCGAATGTTAAATCTCACGTGGAATAACATTTTATTTTTTGTTGTTTGACTTGGTGATGTTATTTCATTATTATTATTTTCAATTATTTTTTATTTCATTACTTTGAACTTTCGTTAAAAGTAAAAGGTCACTTTTGATCCCTATGATTTACCATTTTTACAACTAAGGTCTCTGTGGTTTTAATTTGATCATTTTTGCCCTCATGGTTTTTAATTTAAGCAATTCAAGAATAATTCTCAATTTCTATCACATTAGACTAATTGTCATTAGTTGTTGATGGGCATTCCGGTCCAAAAACAAAAGCTTTAAAAAAAAAATTAAAAAAAAAAGAGAGAAGGGAGAGAGAGAGAAGACGAAGATAAAAAACAAAAGCTGAAACCCAACAACCCATTGAAAACCAGCCACAACCCAAATCCAACTCTCCTCTTCACATCAAAATTGAAACCAAGCAATCTTGAGTATGAGCCTTTAAATCTAGCCTCTATAGGGAAGTTGGTTATGAGAATACAACCAAGAATCCGAAAATGAAGAAGAAATTTGTGCTTATGGGTGTCTTTGCCGCGAGTATACAAGCCAACCTCAAATTTGGAGGCTGGCAAGGTTGCGGCCTCCATCTGTTCTTGGATTCCTGTTTCAATGATATTATCACCTTGTCGACCAAAACCTCGACCCCATGTACAAAGAATATACTTTTTTTATTACTCAAAATACAAAACAATTCAACATCATTACAATATTAACTAAACGGCTAATATAGTCAGCTAATTGCTAATGCAAAAGACTAAAACACCCTTAGCATCCTATTATTACACTTGCCACAAAAACAATTCTTGTCCTCCAGGATGGAAATTTGAAAATCATATGTATTAGTTACTGCCTGGAAGATGGCTGGTCAGGAGATGAGAAATGAAACATTGATGCAACCTGACAAGGCCTAGAAACTTCAGGCAAGTCAATGGGCCTAGCAAGAGCTTGAAAGAGAACTTCCAACTGAGCATGTGAAGAGAACTTCCAAATTAACATGTTTGTCAGGACTTGCAAATCCAGAATTTGAACCAACCAGGGGCGGATCCAGAGAGGAGCAAGGGTGGTCAATTGACCCCTGCAACCTCTGAAATCCTCCATTAGAGCCCTGCAACTTGACCCTCGCAAGCTGTTCGACGAAATACCCCAATGGGGCACCGTGCAGCTGGAGTTTGCGCAGCCTGCGCGCAGCGCGCGCGCGCCTTTTTTTTTTGTTCGCTCGACGTCAAAACGACGTCGTTACACTTTTTTTTTTTTTTTGCGCTGGACGTCAAACGACGTCGTTTCACTTACGTTTTTTTTTTAATAAAAAAACCTGGCCAAAACGACGTCGTTTTGGCACAGGATTTTTTTTTTAAAAAAAGAAAAAAAGCTGTTCGATAATTCCCTCTCCCCAATTAGTTTTAATTCATTTCTAACTTCTCAATCTCAAGTTCTCAACCCTAAATTCCTAACCTCAACTAAAACAACCAACCTCCAATTCAACGGTGGCTTTTCCTCCCCCTAAAAATCCGGCGGCAACGGCAGCAAAGTGGCGACGGCGGTGGTGGGCAGCAGAAAATTGAATAGCTCTTGTCCCCCAAATTCAATTTGATTTCAAAGTTGGATTGGATTTGTCTCTCAAATTTGAAAGTATGTTATCTTAATTTCTTTATGCTTTAATAATTAGTAAAGATTCTTATATTCTTGATTAGTTGTTGTTGTTTGTTGTTGAGATTTGATTTTGGTTTGTTAGTTTGAATAAATTATGGCTATACTTTGTCTCTCAAATTTGAAAGTATGTTATCTTAATTTCTTTATGCTTTAATAATTAGTAAAAATTCTTATATTCTTGATTAGTTGTGCTTGTGGTTGTTTGTTGTTGAGATTTGATTTTGGTTTGTTAGTTTGAATAAATTATGGCTATACTTTTTATGTTAGTTTGAATAAATTATGGCTATACTTTTATGTCAGTTTGAATAAATTAGGGCTTTTGGTTTTGGTTAGTTAGTTTGAATAAATTAGTGTTTTATGTTAGATTATATTTGGTAAATTTGATTGGTTGTTGGGATTTTATTTTGGTTACTTTGCATAAGTATGAGTTTTTATTATATTGGTTATTTCTATGAATATAGTTATGGAACGCTATTTTAAGAGAAGGTTCGCATCAACTACTTCTAGTTCGGATAATGTGGGTAGTTCGAGTTCGAGGGATGTGGAAATTTCAAGAGATGTGGATAGTTAGAAAGAAAGTGAGTTGCAAGATATCTTGGCTAATCTTATTGGAGACCCCTGGACTTCGGCCTCAAATGTTAGACTATGATCCTAACATTAGAGACGAAGTTCGAAGAGCATATCTACAAAAAGGTCCATGTCAACCTAAGGATCATACATTTCCACAAACTGATCTTTCAGGGGTATGATCGACGCTTTAATGTCAAGTGGTTTGATGAGTTTGACTGGTTGGAGTACAGGATTAGTAAAGATGCTGCATTTTGCCTTTATTGTTATCTCTTCAAATCCAATTTCAGAATTGGTCAATGGTGTAGTGACGCCTTCACAGAAAATGGGTTTTAGGAATTGGAAGAAGAAAGAGAAGATTAGGCAACATGTTGGACATGTTGGAAGTGTTCATAATCAATCTAGACAATATTGTGTGGATCTTATGAATCAAAAGCAACACATCCGAACAGTTTTGATAAAGCAATCAGAGCAAGCTCGTATTGATTATCGTATTTGCTTGACAGCTTCTCTTGACTGCGTGAGATTTTTGTTGAGGCAAGGTCTTCCTTTTCGTGGGCATGATGAGAGTGACACTTCAAGCAACAAGGGGAATTATTTGGAGCTCTTACAATTTCTTGCTGATCATGATGAGAAAGTTAAAGCCGTTGTATTAGAAAATGATCCCAGGAATCTCAAGTTAATTGCTCCAACAATTCAAAAAGATCTTGTGAATGCTTGTGCCACTGAAACTATTAAGAAAATCATTAAGGATATGGATGGTGCATTCTTCTCTTTATTAGTTGATGAATCACGTGATGTGTCATTGAGAGAGATACAATTGTTTGAGTTTGTATTTCACCTATTTTTCATGAGATGTATATTGGGAGCCACAAATGACTTGTCACAAGCATTACAAAGGAAAGACCAAGATATTGGGAATGCAATGACTTTAGTGAAAGTTTGCAAGGACCAACTACAACACATGAGAGAGAATGCATTTGAAGCCTTGCTTGATCAAGTATCTTCCTTTTGTGGCAAACATGATATATTGGTTCCAAACATGGATGATGCGTATGTAGCTCAATGGAGATCACATCGGAGAGCACCTGTAATAACGCATCTCCATCATTATCGTGTGGACATCTTTATTCAAATCATTGAGTGGCAACTTGCGGAATTAAATCATCGCTTCAGTGAGGTAAATACTGAGTTGCTTCTTTGTTTGACATGTTTGAGTCCGGATGATTCATTCATAGCTTTTAACAAACAAAAGCTACTTCGGTTTGCTGAATTTTATCCTCAAGATTTTACTTCCCGAAATCTTTTGGCATTTGAAGATCAACTTGAGATTTATATTAATCATATGCGTACGATGACCGATTTTTCTCAATTGAAAGGGATTGGTAGCCTTGCAAGAAAATTGGTGGAGAAAGGGTTGCATAGAACATATAATTATGTTTATTTGCTTCTCACATTAGCCTTAACATTACCCTTGCACCTTCTTCTGGAGACGCATTTTTCTGCTATGAATATTGTGAAAGGTCCACTTCTAAACCGAATGGGAGATCAATGGTTGAGTGATAGCTTACTTGTTTATATTGAGAAAGATGTATTTGCTTGTATTGATAATGAAACTATAATGCTACGTTTTCAGAATATGAAAACTCGTCGTGGACAATTGTAATGTGGTTTTTTCTATCAATTATGAATGATAATATTATCGTTTCATTTTTATGGGTTTATTTTGTATAAATTATTTTTACCCTTTAAACGTTAACCCCTGAAGGAAATTTCCTGAATCCCCCATCCTGAACCAACTCAATTTTTTTTCATCTGAGGAGAGATGTGCACCAACGTGTACTTGATTGGTACTGAAGGACCCAACATGACCACAAACAAAAAGGTCAGCCTTTTCCAAGTGAGCTTGTAAAGTCAAAAAACAGCTACTGGAGAAAGGAAAAGAACGAATCGGACCCCAACTGTTGCCACCTATGGATACCATCATCAACCAAATAGCAAGATCCACTACTCTTGGGCAAATGCAAACGTATTCATACAAGAAAAAATGGAAGTAAACTGGGAAAAATAGACAATTGTCGAACCCAATAGGTGCCAAGAGCTCTGAACTTGTTGACCGTAACCAACATGCCCATTATCAACTTGAAAACCACCACCCATGTCCCGTATGGCCAATATGGTAGCCAATGTCTAAATCATACAATTCAAGCCAAGAAAAAGGAAGCATTGGAGTAATATTGTACCTGAACCTCCGCACTTCTTGCCACCAAATCCACCCTAGCAAGCCTCCACCTTTGTCACGAATACCCATATGATAGTTAAACTCAAAATCATCGGCATAGCCACCTGATAGGTTTCCAATGGTGTTTTAGTCTTTTGCAATCAAGCTAACCTACTATATTAGGAGGCTAGTTAGTATTAGTTGGGATTTTGAATTGCATTGTGTTTTGAGTAATAAAATAATATATTTTCTGTATATTGGGTCAAGGTTGAACAGGGTCTAACACCACCATGGAAAAGCCCACATGAGCTCGGAATTTCATCACATAGTTGGAGCGGCAAATCCGCCGCGAGACTCTTGGACCCAATACTAAGTAGGAACCCCAATTTCTGCGATCGTGGAAGCATTCCCATATGCAGAAACAACACTTGACACAATAATGGTGTCAACTTCCTCCAAATATTGCTTATTGGGACTGACGAAATCCAAGAAGCCGCCTTCTAAATTCAAATAGTTCCAGCGTACAGCAGCTCGTCTTCAGAGTTTTTGACCACTTCCAAGGAACCTGATTTCAGTTTAATGAAGATTTTGAAATTTCAATTTTGCCCATTGTACTTTAGGAAAACCACGGCATTGCCCCTTCATATAAACTCCCTAAGAAATCTTTAATTTTTCAAAATCGTTCAAACGCCGCACCCTCCACAAATGTTGCTCCGTATGGAACTTTGGATCTTATTGTCTTTGCTGTTGGTTTTGGTGACCAGATTCACATTCTGGGAGTTACACAGCCAGCCCAAACCAAGATCTTAGTGCTCCTATGGCTGATCATAAATGCCTTGGTAAATCGAAATCGAACCCAACAACCACCGAATTATGGCGGGTTCAGCTGCCACAATGAGGTGAAGAATTTGATATGTAATTAATGTAAGTTGAATCTGACAATGCTGTTGAATTTTACTTGCTGTAACCCTCTTGATTCTGTGTTCAGCAATGGCTTGAACTTTCTGGGTTTGCAGATATCGTCTGAGAGGCTCAGGGGTTCTTCATAACTGTTCACAGTAATGCAGATTCAATATTAATGTGTAAGTTCTGCAATCACTCAATCTTGATGGAAAAAGTTGTATTTAGTTTCAAATGATTAATCTTATGATGGATATTCTTACATTTATGAATATAGTAAGCAAAGAAATTATTATAGATGTAGGTCTAGATTTCTTATTTTGGGCATGAATTTTGCTTTATTCAATGACAAGCTATATGCTTTCAGAGAGGCAAAGAACCTTTTTTTTTCATAACAGAATTTGTGCTTTGTCCCGCTTTCCAAATAGGCTACATATATATTCCCTAGTATTTGCTAGCATTGGCTTCTATCACTGCCTTGTGAGCTGACAGGAAAAGGGTTTTCCCAAATTGTCTTGAGAGCTTTTCTTTCTTTTTTGGGTAATAGAATATGGGGCCACACAAGCGAGTACTTGTGTTCGTGGGTGTTTGGGTTTGAGACGTAAACAAAAGTGTCTGTACTCTGTACTAAACTAAAGAGGATTTGGGTGTCGGGCATGCATTTGTCTTTTGGAATGGTGGATATTCTACTTTCCAAAAGTAACGAGGCAAATGATAAAATATGGCGATTTGGAACATTTGTGTGGCATATTGATAAGCAGTTGTATTTAGTATGTACATATTAAGCTGCAAGATTCATACGAATCACTATCTTTAATCTGGTTTTATACCAGTGTAAAACCATGGCATTTTTCCAGATTCTGCAAAAATGGACTCGATATGCTATAGGAAGGTTCAATTTAGTAAGCTAGAGGCACCTTTCAACTTCATCCCATCTCTGAAATAGACTCAATATGCTATAGGAATGGGGATTTCTGGGTTTTAAAAACGAGCAGGGGAATATGCTAAAGGAAGGTTTCAGTTAACAACAATGTATGGTTGATATATGAGCAGTCAAATATAGGAAATCTTGCAAGTTGTTCTAAGAGGATGAATCTGGTTGCTACCTTTCTAACCTAGGAAATATGCTTGGTGTTGTAAGAAATTCCATCAGGGAAGGAAATTGTTACCTTGTAGCTTAATCTGTTTTCACAAATAGATACATATTAGTGGTTTGCATGCCATATATACATGCAACCATAGCATGGAATAAAAAGATGATGCAAAGATTCAAGAGTACCAGCACTAGATTCCTATAGAATTGGATCTAATGTTATAGTCATAGTAACACATGACGGTAACATTTGTGCCTAGAACCAGTTTGTAAGGACAATTTCAGGAGATAATGGAAACAATCTTACAGGGCAACATATATATAGAGGATTGATTATCATGCTGAGAAAACAGAACTAAACTTGTATCGTGTTATCATTATAATACAGATGTGTGAATTATACATCCATATTCAAATGCAGAATTCAATAACACCCAAGATCTTCATGAATCAAGCAGCCAATGACTATATATAAGGTACATGCACTGGTTTGGGACTTATCATGCTTCCTAGAAATTATAGTAAATCTTGGTTCTCACTGAAATTTATAATGCATTCTCAGGTACTAAACAGAGTGCAATTGTGCAAGTGGCGGGTCATCAGTTTATATCAAGACAGCATTCACATCAGGATCAGCCAATCCTAAAAAGATGTCCAAACATAAACAAGGAGGCATATCCCTTGCAGCAAGTACAGATGCAAAAGGAATGCATGAAGTCATGGCTCAAAACTGAGCTCCTAACATATACCACAAGTGTAGATCGAATCATTCTAATGCCACAAGTATGGTAAGAAATCTGAAATTAACACACCAGATTAAAACCAGGACAATTGTAGTCTTCAAAGAAAAAAGAAAGAAAATAGGATAGATGTGTAATGCTTAGTCTGTGCCAGAAGAGACTCCACTTCCATCACCCCCTTCTTCTTCTTGTCTTCAGCTGCAGCATCCATCATAGACCGGTCTGTAACCTCACCAATGTGAAGAACTAGTCCAACTGAGTTAGGCTCCACGGCTGTTGAAGGGTTGTCATCGGTCTCAGGCACAATGCCAGCCTCATCCTGAAGCAAGATTGAAACATAGGTATTCATCTTTCAACAACAAAATAGATCACATACATAAGAATTTCATACAATTAATCTTAACTACGCTTTATTTTACGAAAGAAGCAGTCTCTTTACTTTACATAGAGGACTGTGTACTGCACACCAACTAGTACTCCAAAGAGAGAAATCATGCTTTTGGCCACAGTTTACTCAATGCTATGCTACATCCTGTCATGCTCTGTTACTCGATGCTAAAACATATATATATAAACGTAATTATTGACTAAGCACGTACATTTATACAGACAAATTCTTCTCATTACCCAAGTAAACCCAAATCAACAAAGTTCTTACAGTTAAAGTAGACCCAAATATTTTACAAAAAACTTAAAAAGGCTTGCTGTAAAAGTAAAACTCGAAATTGTTTACCAAGCTGTCAATTAGGCCTCTAATACAAGGTAACGGAATGTTACCGTCGGCAGTAGCCTTGCCGGGGCTCCAGCCCGGTGCCGGAGTGGGAAAAACCTCAGGTGGTGCTGGAGGCATGCAGAAACTCAAAGGGTTTGTGCATAATCCCATATCTTCCATTACCTTGAGCACCTGGAATGGCAGAGTAAGGTAATTCCACATCTTGACGGACTCCAAGTGATCGACCCAGGATGCAGGGCTCGCCTTTTCGAGGTACTCTTGCGCTTCTTTCTCCTTGCCAGCTTTGAGCAGGTAGCAATGCACAATTTTGATGAAGCGTTTGTTGCTGGCCACCCGAACCTGCGCCACGCAGTCCTTGAGAAGAGCAGAGTCAACTGGACTGGGGTTAATCTTATCGGCTGAATCGCTTTTATCGACAGCAGTTTGTTCTGCAAGAGCCTTCTCCAGGCAAGAGTGTGAGAAGCACTTTTCCAGTATGAGAAGCATTTCTTCTTTGTTCAGGAGAAACAGTTCCGGGATCAGATCGAGTTCTTTGAAGTGATATTCCATTAGGCTTGCAAGAACATAAGCGTCTGGCTTGAGAGGGGTCGACATCACTGTTGAATTCTTAGGTTTTGGATGGAGAAGAAAGGCAATGGTGGTGGGGTTTCAAGAAGGCACACGCTGAGGCTTTGTATTTGTAGAAAGAGTCATATTATTATAAACTTTGAGAATCAACTTTGATCCCTGTCCTCATCAAAGAGAGAGACACTTCTGGGCCTACCTCTGCTCTCTCCCTCCTCGAATCAAATAAATTACTTTATTGTTTTGAATTTTTTTTTATTTAAAATGATTTTGGCATTTGAGATAGCTTTGTCGGAGAAGAAAGAAAACTAAAACAATAATAATACAGATGGTCATCTTCTTGAACAAATAAAAATAGAAGGCTAATTTTCATTTTACTACTCTGAAATTTACCAAGTTTCAATCTTTCATACACGAAATTATTTTCATCTAAGTCTCGTGCCTAATTTTTTTTTTCTCAATCTCATGCCTAATGTTCATTTTCATAACACTTTCATATATCCATTAGTGCTTATGTTAATCCCTCTGTTAAAACGCTTATGTGGCAATCAATGAATCCACATGGACCATACATATTGCGCCATGTGAACTGGAAAAAGAAAAAGGAAGCAAAATCATCTAATTAAAAATATATATATAATGGTAAAAGACAAAGATTTATTTTTAAAAAAAATAGATGGACAAACTATAAAAGACCCCCCAAATTATAAGGTCATTTCAAGTTCATACACACATTTAGGGATATTTATAAGTACATACTAACTCATGAAAAACCTACAATTTCAAAATATGTTTTGTTTTTCCATAGTAAAATTAAATGTTTCGAAAAGACAATGTCAACTTATCAGTCTTGAAAAGAAACCAAGATATTGCAGCTTTGATGATTGAGTTTGATAAAGGTGGTGTTGGAGATAGTTTTGATGATATGATGACTTATTTTAGCATTTCAAAGTTGTTAAAGAGACTATTGAATATGATAATGAGGAATTGTATTATTCAACACAAGTCCGTAAATTACACAAATTAAAATTTAAAAAATTGCTCCCATAGACAATGTAATTTGTGCTATAAATGAGGAGACAAAATCATATGTTGCTGATGATTTTCAGATTGTGCAGAAATATGACATCTAGCATGCTTCATGGGTTTCGGGAGACTTTTATTGTACGAAGAAAACAAAAAAGGAATTCCGATGACTGCCACGTGACCAGGGCAGATGGTGTGCTGTAATAAGGCTCGTGAGCCTAAGGGACCAAGCTGAACCGTCCTGATACCGCCACGTCGCCAAGGTAGAGTGGGTGACTATATTCTTTGCTCTTTTGTTCAATATGTAATTGCAAATTGCAAATGCGAGCTCCAGACCGCCGACTCTTGTCTGCATTCGCAACTTGCACAATGCTCGTGTCCTCCATCCAACGTTTGGTGGATGATTTCTCAAGCGCGCGCAACCGTTAAAATGACAGCGGGTCCCGCTGGTACCAGTGCGCTGCCCGTTCACACCAAAAGCCAGAAAAAGATTCGTCCTGAATAGTTAGGCAATCCTAGTCCCCCTGTCCTATTTATTTGGGATCATATAAATAACAAAAACACTTCCCTCTTTCCGTTATAGGCAGGAACTTATACATTTCTGTTAATGAAAATTTGATATGTATTTAAAAGTTTTTCTTATTTATATTTTTTATAAATTATTTTTACACATGTGTGTGTCACACCGTGATTTACAAAAATGAGTAATATCTCATTCCAAAGAATAAGGCAAGCAGTCCTTTATTTATAGATACGGTAAATGAATATCAAAATTATCATAGATGATATGATTCACTTGTATTTTTGATATTTTTAAATAAATAAAAAAAAGTGTTTCACTTATGTTTATATCTGAACTAAACATGATATGGGAGAAATTTTGAGAAATAGGTGAATGGTTCTTGGTTTCTCTATCAAGAATGAGTTAGAAACAAGTGCGATGGATTTTTTACCAATTATAATTGAAAGCGGAGACAACCGTCTTATTCTTCGCAACAACCCAACCAAATCAATAAAATATACCCAACAAAATTCAGGTCAGCATCAAAGACAAAAAACCATTTGTCAAAGTAATCATGATATGATGATAAGATTCATAGTCTAGTACAATTTTAGAGTTGGCAAAATCAATCAAAAAGTACATAAACAAATTCAACAACAAGTGGACAGGATCTTCTATGGATTCAGGCTGCTGGATTTATCAAACTATCAACCACCTATCCAAATTTCAGTTTCAAAGAAAAGTTTGTGAAACAATGCTTCTCTCAATTAATTATTTTCTCTATGATCAAGAGCATACATAACATATTTGGATGTTTTGCAATTATTTCACACTTTTATTAAACTTGATTCAATAAAGTGGCAACAATAAATAATTTGTTCTCTCCTTTTCTCTCCAACCATCCTCTCCCTCCACAACCCAGAAGCCTCTTCAACTCCTCTTGTCTTTTGAATATGAGGGTTTGCCACCAAATCTTCGGAAAAATAAAGAATCGATTGATTCCCCGGCTCCTTTCCCCCTCGTAATGTTGTGGAGAGCTTTTCCGAACCAATTTTTAACACTGATACTGCTGGTTATACTTGTTTTGTCTAAATTTGACTTCTGTTGAGCAGTTATTTCTGTTTCAATTGTTAGCTCATTGTTCTGGCATGTGTGATTCTGTTGTATACTTCTAATTAAAGGCTAGAACCGTTCTTTTTGGGGTGTATTTGTAATTCAATTCTATGTAATTGCCCTTGTTCAATCAATTCCTATGTTCACGCAAAAAAATAAAATAAAATATACAAGCCCAATTGCAAATTACAAATTACAATACATATGGAAAGTGGAGGAGACAAGACAACTCCATCACTCTCTTCTTGTACCCAAACCTCTATACAATACAAACAACCCCAGCAAAGCAAAACGAACACGGGGATTTTCAAGCCTTGAAAGACCATAGTTACACACATAAAAACCTTCCAGTATATAAAATTAAATTAAACCAAAAGGGACCATTCGGAGGATTGATTCAGTATGATGAGTCAGAATCACAGGACATGTCCTCCTCCTCTGCTTCATCAATAGGAGCCTTGTCCCGAGCCAGCGTTTTATCCTCATCCATACAAAGAACCCCGCCGACGCCCGACGCCGTCGCTGGGGTTCTTCATCGGCTGAACATAGGGACAGGGGTCGTCCTC
This sequence comes from Prunus fruticosa, assembly GCA_018703695.1. Lineage (NCBI taxonomy): Eukaryota > Viridiplantae > Streptophyta > Magnoliopsida > Rosales > Rosaceae > Prunus > Prunus fruticosa. The sequence continues at coordinate 47,921,549 of CM031918.1, read as the reverse complement.
GTCCACACCACCAAACGCCACTGCCTTGCGCTTCGCCACGTTGCTCTGCTTCTCATAACTAACATCATAGTTGCGACCATCGGACTGAAAATTTTGAGTGAACAGAGCATAAAAACAAGGAAAACAAGATAGCCAATGCAATCAAGTTGAAGTTTACCAACTAGTAATTAGAGAGTGTACCAAAGTTTCGTTGTTGCCGTTATAATTGGCGCCTGCACCGCATGCAGCAGCAGCAGTGACATGACAACCAATATGAGCATGGTTACGGGCGGCCGTCCACCCTTGTTGTGGAATGGGAAGCAGCTGCTGCGGCGGCGGGAATTGAACATCATCGGATTCGGAGCCGATTGGAGCCTCAACAAGGCCTTTCGCAACGAGCGCCTTCAGAATTTCGGCTCTCAGGGTGAGAATATTCCAGATACGAATCGAATCAAGGTTTTCAATTTCGGCTTCACTTTTGCTGCTCATAATCTTCCTGTACTCCGCCACATCATTATCACTCCCGTACTCGCCCAGGTACCACACCACGTAATCAGTGAACCTGGAGATGTTCTGGCTCTTGATTTGTCCGACGAACTCCGTCGCTGGCGCCGTCTCATCCGGTGGCGAGACATTGAGATCCGGGATATAATTGGGTCCCCTGTTTGGTGCCCGATCCACAAAATTCTGGTCACCACCCTCAGCCGGCACCAGAAAACAGAAATCCACCACTTGCGGGCGGCTGCTGCTGCTTTGGCGTAAGGCCCTTTTCAACCGGAACGCCATGATTGCAGACATAGCGTCTTGTCGGTTAGGTCCATTGACTGGCAGAGCAGTCAGAAGGACCTCCTCCGGCCACAAACTAACACCTCCGCCGTTGCCGCTGCCGTGTACCGCCGCGTACACCGTCATCTGTGGTCCCCCGAAGCTGAAAGCAGCATTTGGCGCCACGATAGCAGGTGAGGCTCGACTGGTTGGCGTTTCGGTTCCAGCCCCTCCAATTCTACTGCTTGCTTCAACCTCTGCAGCTCGGATCGTTGGCAAACGGACTTCTCTTAGGTGGTGGAGGAGTAAATTGGCAGAAGAAAGTCTGAGAAGAGAAGCCATGGCCATTGTTGCTATAGCTAACTAGCGCAGAGAGAGAGGCGAGATGCGGTTGGGGTGAAGAAGATGGAGCTTGTTTGTTTATATAGAGCAAGGTGGGTCCCACTGGGTGCGCCGGTCTCATTTGTAGGAAACGTCAAGGATTGGATGTTGCCGACCATTTGCTTTGCTTAGTATCGTTAACTCACTGATTGGGAACCACGTGAGGATTGGAGAAATTGGTTTTGGAACCCACTAATCTGCAACCATTAGTACTAGATGATGTCAAATAAATAACAATTCCATCATTAAGTTAATGTAATTACCTAAGTTTTATTAGTGTGTGTTACGACTGCAGCAATTGTACAAGTTTCCTCAACTTGGATGACTGCAGTTAATGGGGTTGAGCTCGATGAAAAGGGATATTGATTTGCAAATTAAAGGTTTTATATTATAATTTCTACCCATCATAGTTGTGTGTGTGGAAAATCATATTCCCTATAGATTATACCATTGCTTATACTAAAAAAAAATTAAAAACTTGGTTGATTTCTGCACACACAAATTATGTTCCGCCACCCTTCTCTCAAAAGTTGACCACAAACTTATTAGTCATTTTTCTAGAACATGATGAGGAGCCCCAACACCAAACCTCAAGTAGGTGGCAATTTGTTTCTATCACTTTTAGAACAAGCTCAACTTCAATTGGGAAGCCGGAACATGAAAGTCAGTCAGCCACAATCAAGTCAAAAATGGTTCAAAAAGCTCACTTTCAATTGGGAAGAGAGAGAAATAGTTTGATACGACGGTAAGCTGTAAGATGTGTCAAATTGTATCCCAAGCATATTCTTTTGTTATGTGATCATGTGTCTATTACGCGTCAAAACCCATTTTAATAGTTTAATGAATTGATGAAAGCAAGCGTATTGCATATGCAATCTCTAGATTCCCTACAAAAGTGATGCTCTTGTATTCTGTTAATTATTTCTGTAACCTGAATATGCGCTTATTTCGCCTGGGTTTTATAAATATAATAGTAGAGATGATCGACAAATATTCTGTATAATAAATAAATAGATTAAAACATAAAATATAGGATTAGCTATTTCTGTTTGTATGGTTGGCGACAAATCAAATTGCATAAACGCCATTTTTAAATGATGAGTGTCCTTTTCTTCACAAAGGACCTAAGCTTTGTTTTCTTTTCATTTTATTTATTTATTTATTTATGTATTTATAATGAGTAAGGCAACCAATAAAATAGCAACCAAATGCATGGTGATTTATCGGACGGTCCTACCATCACTTTCGATAACTGGAGGAGGTGATGGTAGCATCTTCAATTGATGGGGTTAAAGACGAGTTCTTTTTTAGGTCAAATTAAAGAAAGGCCCTTTAGATATGGGATTTTTTTTCTTCTTCTATATTTATTTGTCGCTTATTATTTAAAAATAATTAAGCACCATGGTTGATTTAATTAAAACTAATAATAATAAATAAATAAATAAAAGAGAGAGTACAACCTGCTATAAAGTCCAAATTTTTTATTTATTTATAATTTTCTTTAACATGTTTACTTTTTTATAATTTCAAATTGTAAGAGTACAACTTGCTAGTGCCTCTCACATGGAGCTGTAAACATTTCCTAAGATACCATCACTTTTTTATCATCTTTAAACATTTCCTAATATCTTTGATCATGTCCTTTTTTCGTGTTTTATTATTGTTATTATATTAGGATCAATTAAATTATTAATTTAAGGTTGACCGCCGCAAACTTAGAAATGTATCCCAAAGAGAGACACACCTCTCTACAATGATTTTAGCATTTTCATTCAACCAAGCAATTAAGACGGAATACGAATCCTCGTAGAAAAGCAAAATGAGAAAGCCTGATAGCCACACTACTACAAGTTGTAGGCACAAACTTTTCTTTGAAACTGAAATTTGGATCAATCCAGCAGCCTGAATCCACAGAAGATCCTGTCCCACTTGTTGTTGAATTTGTTTATCTACGTTTTGATTGATTTTGCCACTCTAAAATTGTACTAGACTATGAATCTTATCATCATATCATGATTACTTTGACAAATGGTTTTTTGTCTTGATGCTGACAAAAGGAAATCACAGTCAGCGAAAAGAATTGAGACAAAAGGAAATCACAGAAGACGAAAAGAATTGAGACAGAAGGAAATCACAGAAGACGAACCCGTAGCAGACCCATGAGCGATCTCATTCCACGCACCGAATATTTTCTTTTCTAAGCTAGTTTTCGTTTTTATGTTTACAACTCTCCCAAGTCAAATTACATCTAGAAGTTCCACGACTGCATGATTACATCTCCCTCACTGCCGTCCACGTGTATACACCACACATACCCTTCTTTTTTCTCTAGTTTCGGAAGAGCCGCACTTTCCATTATTACCCTTTCTCTGAATTTCACCTTTGGATTTTAATATTAAGTAACGCATTCAAACAAGAAATTAAATCATACAAATAAAAATAAAAATATATGTCGGCTAACCAAGAGTGTTAAAATGGCTTGTCAAATCCAAGACCCACGGATGACCAAACTTAATTTGACTGGAACCTCGTCAGCAATTTCGTTCTAAAGTTTAGTCGAAGAATTGTTTTAGGAGCATCTCCGAAGAATTGTTTTTGGTTCGCAGGCAGCTCAGATCAATTCGATCATTTTAGCTACATCAGTTGTTAGAGGTGGGGTTCAAAAGTACACGTCACAACTTCAGATTGGTGAGAAAAATTCCAGCTCAGTTGAATTGACCAATATACCCCTGAACGTCATCATTTTAACATAATTTGAGATGGCGTTGACGGAAAGTGGTTAAGTGACACACGAAACATTGGTCAAATGGGCAAAGTGGGTCACTTTAACTTTAAATGGGTTAAGTGAGAATTGACCAATGTTTCAGAAAGTCACTCTACAGAAAAACGCAGGTGGAGATCTAATACCAAGATACATACATCTGTGATGAGTGGAGGAAAATAATAACAAAACAAAGAAAAATATGAGAAACCTTATGTCTTTGAAAATGGGGGAAGAGAGAAGCAAGGAAGGGAGAAAGGGAGGGTGGAGGAAGCCCGTCAAAGTGAAAACGGGTCTAGAGTGTTTTTTAGGAGAGGGGACTAGGGTTTTTGGGGGAAATAAGTATATATTAGTTTAAACACCTCAAACTAATATTGATATTTCTTAAAACATTAACAAAGTAAGCACACCATATTCATATTCAATTCTACCACGAGGCCTATAGAGAAGAAGGCTTTGTAGTTGGGCCACTTGGGTGAGATAACGAGACCCTATTTGTAGAATAAGTAAAAAGAGAGGAAGAAGACTCATCTAAGACTTTTGTTGCTCTAAATTCTTTTACTAGAATACAGACACTTACCTTACCTCAAACTGCTCAACAAGACAATAATGATTTTAGCATTTTTTTAATTTACCAATCAGTATCTTTAATCTGGTTTTATACCAGATAAACCAATACCAGAGTAAAACCATGGCGTTTTTGCAGATTCTGCAAAAATAGACTGAATATGCTACAGGAGGTTTTTTTTTTTGGGGTTTTAAAAACGAGAAGGGGAATATGCTAAAGGAAGGTTTCAGTTAATAACAATGCATGGTTGAGATATGGGCAGTCAAATATAGGGAATCTTGCAAGTTATTTTTAAGAGGGTGAATCTGGTTGCTACCTTTCTAACCTAGGAAATATGCTTGGTGTGTTGTACGAAATTCCATCAGGGAAGGAAATTGTTACCTCGTAGCTTAATCTGTTTTCACAAATAGATACATATTAGTGATTTGTAAAAAGATGATGCAAAGATTCAAGAGTACCAGCACTATATTCCTATAGAATTGGATCTAATGTTATAGTCATAGTAACACATGACGGTAACATTTGTGCTTAGAACCAGTTTGTAAGGACAATTTCAGGAGATAATGGAAACAATCTTACAGGGCAATATATATATATATAGATAGAGAGAGAGAGAGAGAGAGAGAGAGAGAGAGAGAGAGAGAGAGAGAGGATTGATTATCATGCTGAGAAAACAGAACTAAACATGTATCATGTTATCACTATAATACAGATGTGTGAATTATACATTCATATGCAACTGCAGAAACCAATAACACCCTAGAACTTCATGCATCAACAGAAAACAGCCGATGACTAGATATAGTGAATCTTGCTTCCTAGAATGTATAGTGAATCTTGGTTTTCTGAAATTTATAATGCATTCTCAGGTACCAAATAGATTGTAATTGTGCAAGTGGCGGGTCGTCAGTTTATATCAAAGCAGCATTCATAAGAGGATCAACCAACCTGAAAAAGATGTCCGAACATAAACAAGGATGCATATTTTGTGCAGCAAGTACATATGCAAAAGGATTATATATCGAATCATTCTAATGCCGCAAGAGCAAACCAAGGACGATTGTGCTCTTCAAAGTAAAAAGAAAGAAAACAGGATAACTGGGTGATGCTTAGTCTGTGTCAGAGACCTCCACTTCCATCACTCCCTTCTTCTGCTTGTCTTCAGCTGCAACATCCATCATAGACCGGTTTGTAACCTCACCAACGTGAAGAACTAGTCCAACAGGGTTAGGCTCCACGGCTGTTGAAGGGCTGTCCTCGGTCTCAGGAACAATGCCAGCCTCATCCTGACGCAAGATTGAAACATAGGTCTCAGGAATTTCATTCAGCACAATTAATCATAACAGTCTCTTTACTATATATAGAGAATTACAAAGAGCGGGCACTCCACATCATAACTCCAATGATAGAAATCATGCTTTTGGCCACAGTTTACTCAATGCTAAAACATACATATAAACGTAATTATTGACTAAGCATGTACGTTTATACAGACAAATTCTTCTCATTACCCAAGTAAACCCAAATCAACAAAGTTCTTACAGTAAAAGTAAACCCCAAATATTTTACGAAAAACAGAAAAAGTGTTGCTGTAAAAGTAAAACTCCAAATTTATTTACCAAGCTGTCAATTAAGCCTCTAAAGCAAGGTCACGGAACGTTACCGTCGGCCATAGGCTGGCCGGGCCCCCAGTCCGGTGCCGGAGTGGGAAAAACCTCATGTGGTGCTGGAGGCATGAAGAAACTCGAAGGATTTATGCCTAATCCCATATCTTCCATTACCATGAACACCTGGAATGGCAGAGTAAGGTAATTCCACATCTTGATGGACTCCAAGTGTTCGACCCGAGATGCAGGGCTCACCTTTTGCAGGTACTCTTCAGCTTGTGTCTCCTTGCCAGCTTCAAGCAGGTAGCAATGCACAATTTTGATGAAGCGTTTGTTGCTGGCCACCAGAACCTGCGCCACGCAGTCCTTGAGAAGAGCAGAGTCAACCGGACCGGGTTTAATCCGATGGGCTGAATCGCTTGTATCGACAGCAATTTGTTCAGCAAGACCCTCTTTCAGGAAAGTGAGTGATAAGCACTTTTGCAGAATGGGAAGCATTTCTTCTTTGTTGAGGAGAAGCTGTTCGGGGATCAGATCGAGGTCTTTGAAGTGAAGTTCCATTATGCTAGCAAAACCAGAGGCGTCTGGATTCGGAGAGGTTGACATGACTATTAAATTTTTGTTGGGTTTGGATTTTGGGGTTTTGGAGAAGGCGGGCGTTGGTGGTGGTGGGATTGGAGAAAGAGTCGTATCGTTATAATTTTTTCTTAAAAATTCAGCTTTTGGAGAATCAACCTTGGTCACTGTCCTGAATCCTGATCAAAGAGAAAAGAAAGAAACGCGTCTGGGCCCAGCTCTTCTCTCCCTCCCTCTATTTTTTTTTATATATAATATATTTCAGTAGGCAGAAATGGTTCAATCAAATTGTTATTTGCAGCTTTGTCGGAGAAAAAAGAAAATTTAAATTAGAAAGTAGATGGATAGTAATTTGATTGAAAAAACAATGGAGCTTAAGCAAGTAAATGAGTTTGATTCTAGTTCTAGAAAGAAAACAAAAATGGAATTCCAGGTCAGGATTTGAGTTGAAGCACTTTCATGTCATAACTTTCAGAAAATGATGTCCCTTATCCGATACAACCAATACAAGCAATACACAGAGACAGAGATGTTGGGCATCGGATCAAAATTTCTACAATTTGAATGGTCAGAAACTTCCTCAAACAAATTATGAGCTGTTCAGGCAAACACTGTCGCTTATTTTAATACATTTACGAACTTTCTATTATTATTATTCAGGCAAACTTTGATGAAGAAAAAGGAAAAGGGAAAAGTAGAAAGTTTAATGAAGAATGATTATACTTTTGTACTCTTCTGTGGCAGTTTTGTGCGAGTGCTTTGAAAATGGAAAAAGGGAACACTGTCCCTCCCAAGCATAAATAGAATTTGAGAAGAAGAATAAATATTTTTTATTGAACGTGCCTAAATTAAATATTAATATTCAATTCTTTAATGTTCAATATTTAATTGGAAATTGCAATGGGTCATGTGAGCTCGCGGTCGCGACCGCCAGGCCTTGTCCGCATCCAAACTTGCACGTGTGCTCCATCCAACTTTGATGGATGATTCATCAAGCGCGCGCAACCGCTAAAATGGTGCGGGTCCCGCGCAGGCCCCCTCCCTCCGTTCACACCAAAATCAACCATGAAACAATAACATAAGCATTAATTTGATCGAATAAAGTGCGGGAGGAAACTTGCCCATTCAAACTGGACACACAACCGTCTTATTCTTCCCAACAGACAACAGCTTTACTAGGAGTCTAGGAACCAACCAAATCCAAGCAAATGATTCGTAATGTATCAAATTCAGGTCAGCATCCATGCTATGCTATGCTAGCAACTATTTTTCAAAGTCATCATGATTATGATTATGATGATGATGATGATAAGATTCATAAATCTAGCACCAACTTTAGACTGGCAACAAGTATATAAGCAAATTCAACAACAACTTGACAGGGGCTGTCGAGGCTAGTAGCATAATTTATAACTAACAAGGGCATTGAAGTAATTGGTTGTTTGAGCTAAACCTTGTCAAATTACCGGGGCATTTGGTCTTGTACCACCTATCCAAGTTTCAATTTGAAAGACAAATTTGTGACCAAGAGCATAATAATTATACATTTTTATTGTAATACTTGATTTAATAAAGTGGCCACACACAATATCCAAGCCCTATTACAAATTACAATACATATGGAAGGAACACAAACCCTTACTCTTTTCTACAAACAAACCCAGCAGCAAAAGCAAAGCAAAGCAACAAAACAAACACACAAAGTTTCACACACAAAAAGTCTTCCGGTATAAAAAACAAATAAACAAAAGAACCTATAAATGAAACAATCAAAGAGGACAAGGATTGATTCAGTATGACGAGTCAATCAGAGGACACGCCCTCCTCCTCTGCTTCATCAATAGGCGCCTTGTCCCGAGCCAGGGCTTTAGCCTCATCGATCCAAACAACACCGCCTACGCCGTGGCTGGGCTTCTTCATCGGCAGATCATAAGGATAACATGGGTCGTCCTCGTCCACACCACCAACAGCCACCGCCTTGCGCTTCGCCACGTTGCTCTGCTTCTCATCACCAATACCATAATTGCGACCATCAGACTGAAAACAAAGAAAACAGATATTCAATGCAATCAAGTTGAACTTACCCATCTACTAATAACTAAATAGTACCATAGTTTCGTCGTTGCCGTTCAAATTGGCGCCGGTGCCGGCGGCAGCAGCAATGACATGACAATGAATATGAGCATGGTTAAGGGCGGCCGTCCACCCTTGTTGTGGAATGGGAAGCAGCTGCTGCAGCGCCGGGAATTGAACATCATCGGAGCCGATTGGAGCCTCAACGAGGCCTTTCGCAACGAGCGCCTTCTGAATTTCGGCTCTCAGGGTGAGAATATTCCAGATACGAATCGAGTCCAGGCTTCCGATTTCGGCTTCACTTTTGCCGCTCAGAATCTTCCTGTACTCCTCCACCTCATCATCACTCCAGTACTTGTCCAGATACCACACCACGTAATCAGTGAACCGGGAGATGTTCTGTCTCTTGATTTCTCCGATGAACTCCGTCGCGGGGGCCGTCGCATCCGGCGGCGAGACATTAAGATCCGGGATATAATTGGGTCCCGTGTTTGGTGCGGGGTCCACAAAATTCTGGTCACCACCCTCAGCGGGCACCAGAAAACAGAAATCCACCACTTGCCGGCCGCTGCTGTTGTGGCGTAAGGCCATGTTCAACCGGAACGCCATGATTGCAGCCATAGCGTCTTGTCGGGTGGGTCCATTGACCGGGAGAGGAGTCAGAAAAACCTCCCCCGGGCACAAACTAGTACCTCCACCGCCACCATAGACAGCCGCGTACACCGTCGTCTGTGGGCCCTTGAAGCTGAAAGCAGCATTTGAAGCCACGATAGCAGCTGAGGCTCGACTGGTTCCAGCCCCTCCAAAGTTACTGCTTTCTTCGACCTCTGCACCTCGGATCGTTGGGAGACGGACTTCTCTTAGGTGGTGGAGGAGTAAATTGGAAGAAGAAGGCCCGAGAAGAGAAGCCATGGCCATTGCTGCTATAGCTAGCGAGGTCTGAATCTGATGGTGAGAGAGAGAGAGAGAGAGAGAGAGAGAGAATGTGGTTGGGTTGAAGGAGATGGAGCTTTGGAATATATAGAGCATAGGAAGGTGGGTCCCACTGGACTGGGTGCGCCCGTCTCATTTTCATGAAAAGTCAAGGAGTGGATGTTGCCGACCATTTGAGTTGGTTAGCATCGTTAACTCACTGAAGCGTGATGACTGCCTGGAAAGTTCCATGTGAGAATTGGAGAAATTAGTTTTGGAACCCACTAATCATCAGCAATTAGATGATAAAATAAATAACAATTCCACACCTAAGTTTTATTAGCGTGAGTCAGCACTTGTGCAAGTTTCCTCTGCACAAACAAATTATGTTCCGCCCGCCTTCTCTCAAAACTTGACCCAATACCAAGTATACATGAAAAGGATGAACGACAAAGACATGACATGATTGTGAATTGGCAAGGCGTTCTCGGATGAGATGGACCAACAGCTGTCACCGAACCAACGATCCTAAGAGTGCCATGTCGCGGGTCTGTTGATTTGGTTCAGCATAAGGCCATGGATGGATGCGTATGCAATCCTTACCTGAGCCAATGAGATGAGAGAGAGCGGAACGAAAACGACCAAAACAAAGTTTGAAAGCAACGAACTAGGAAAAAGATAAACAGAAAAAGATAAAGTTATAGTTGATATGTAAATGGTAGACAAAAGATGGTACTCTTTATTATTATTATTTTAGGCAAAGAAAAACTGAAGAAACAAACAAACAAAGAGTTGAATTGTTTTAGCTTTAATCAAGTCATTAAAGTATAGTTTTAAGGAAATCATGAAAGCAAAGCAAGCAAGCATTACCACCAAGTACCAACTACCACATACAATCTTTAGATCCTCTACAAATGTTGTCCTCTTCTTTAATGATATCTTCAATCTTACCTTTTTCCAAGTTGGCACAGTATTATACTATCGCTATTTTTTTTCTTTTCTCTACCATGTTCTGTATAATAAATAAATAGATTAAAACAAAACACTCAATATTCAGGAAAAAACATAAAATACAGGATTAGCTATTTTGTATGGCAATGGCAACCAAAAATGATGATCTATTTCATTTACACGGTTGATTTGCCAAAAAAGATAATGTAGTAGTAGGTTGTTCAAATATGGCCTTTAAATATGGGATTTCTATTCTTCTTCTTTCTTTATTTGTCACTTATTATTTAAAAATAATTGAGCATCATCACCACGGTTGATTTGCCAAAAAAGAGAGAGTCCAACTTTGCTATAAAGTCCAAATGTTTTTTCACAACTTGCTGTGCCTTTTTTCACATGAAGCTGTAACACTTTCATTAGTTTATCATCTTTAAACATTCCTAATCAATTGAGTATACTACCAGTCCACTCAAATTGGACTGGCTTGCTTATTTGTGCTCTTTTTGGCTCAAAAGAAAAAAACCCCTTAAAAGAAAAAGATGAAAAAGCCACTGAAAAACTAAGAAAATATTAAACAAACTTTTTTACTTGCAAAAGTCTTCGACACGTGTCTCCCCAAAACCGGTTTTGGGCATTTGTCAAACGTAGGCCACCACTGATGATAACTAGTTCGCAATCAAAATAGATTATGCAATCCAATCCGACTACAGATTTCCTAGTCCATTTTCTTGTTTGCATCGTTTGAAATACCAGAATTAATATTACTAATTAAAATATATAGTATAAAATTATCATGGATGATCATATCCCTAATTCACAAGATGGATTGCATTTATAAATAGAAAATCACAAGATTGACTTGACTTTAGTTTCTCCTTTGGAGAGGATTTCTCCGTATATAGGACTTCACTGATCTTATTACTACGTATATTCAATTTGAACAATATTAATAATGCTTATGAACAATGCTTATGAAGTGGCTATATAGGACTTCACTGATCTTATTACTACGTATATTCAATTTGAACAATTATAATGTGACCTAATTTTAGGTGTGATTTTTTTTAGTCTTATTACCTTGTACCGAATATATACGTAAAATTGTCTGCAGAATAAATTAATTTGTTGGGGCTTGAATCTTAAAGAATTAAGCACCATGGTTGGTTAATTTAGGAGACATTGAGATGAGGAGAGAGACTAAGCATAAGGCGACATTGACAGATATTTTTGGACATGTGCTTGATAGGATCCCAAGGGATTAGTCGGTAAAACGTTGAATTGTAATGTGTTTGTTGAGTAATAAATATAGTTATATATGTACATTTGAGTTAAGGTTGAATGGGTTCTATCAGTGTTTTTCTATTATATTATAAATTTATAATTAAGGAGGCTTAAACTTTGTTTGCACCAATAATAATAATAATAATAGGAAAGTTTCCCATTCATATTGGACGCAACCGTTTCCCACTCTTTTTACTACCAACAGCTGTAATCTAACAGCGATGATAACTGCTGCCAGCCAAGCAAAGGATTGGGTTAAAACTTCATCCAAATCAACCCAAAGCAACTCTAACAACCAAACAAAGCTATAATCAGGAGAACGATTGTATACATAATCAACCACCTCCGCACCTAAAATTTTCTCCTGCATCCATTCAGATTCACGCCAGCAGCAAATTTATGAAATTGCTAAAATCATAAATACAGAAATTCCACATGGAATTCCAAACTTGCAGAGAAAGCAGAGCAAGTTATTCACACAAACAAACACATTCTAGTTTAAAACAAATAAAACAAAAGGTACAAGAGGGGGTTTCTCGGTATTGGCGATCAGTTTGAAGAGTCAGAGTCCCCTGCTTCAGGAATTGGTGATTTGGCCTCATCCATACCAAAAACTCCACAGTACCGGGCCTTCTTGGCGCCCTTCCTGCCTTTTTCAGGAATTGGAAGCAGCTCCTGCGGCGGCGGGAACTCAAGGTCGTCGAAGCGCATTGGGGTCTCCACGAGGCCTTTCGCTATGAGCGCGTTCTGAATTTCGGCTTCCAGGGTGAGAATATTCCAAATCCGAATCGAATCCAGGTTTCCGATTTCGGCTTCACTTTTGGTACTCAGAATCTTCCTGTACTCCGCCACCTCCTCCTTACTCCCGTGCTCGCCCAGGTACCGAACCACATAATCAGTCAGCCGGGAGATGCTCTGGCTCTTGATTACTCCGACGAACTCCTTGGCCGGCGCCGTCTCATCAGGCGGCGAGACATTGAGATCCGGGATGTAATTGGGTGCTCCACCGTCGCCGACAGCGGCTCCGTTTTCGAGAAAACAGAATTGGTGGTGGCTGGTGCTGCTGTTTAAGGCCAAATTCAGGCGGAATTGGATAATTGCAGCGGCGACGTCTTCTGGAGTGCACCCAGTGAGGAGAGGGATGCGAGTCAGGAAGACCCTTTCTGGGCACAAACAACTACTTGTCCAGGTTCCGTTGACAGCTGCCGAGTAGAGTCTCGGTGGCCTGAGACTGCCTATGTTCTGTACGGCTTGGATCGCAATCAAACGGATTTCTTCAAGATGGAAATGGACAAAATTGGCAAGAGAGTTGGTGCTCATTTTGAAAGGTTTTTTGAGAAAAGTAGAGAGTAAAGATAAAGATAGAGAGAGAGAGAGAGAGAGAGAGAGAGAGAGAGAGAGAGGGAAGTTGAAGTTGAAGTTGAGTTTTCAATTGCTCTTTCTTTTATAGGCAAGACAGCAGGTGGGGTGTGGTGCCACCGTGCCAAGCTCCATCGCTTAGCAACGGCTCCAAGCCTCCTCCATGCCTAGCTGGGCTTAGGCAACGGTGGTCGGGAAAGTCAATAGTTAGGATTTTCTTTTCTTCGGGAAAGTCTATTTTTTTCGCCTTTTTTATCTTTTTCTTTTATAATTTTATGATATTTACCTCATTCACTCATTCAAACTCAAAGTAAAAGAAAAATGAAGATATTTACCTCATATTCCACGCACGGCGCCAAAACCTTGTGTTCCTCCACTCCACTCCGCCACAGAAAAGGTAGCTTGTTTTCGTTTTTATTGTTACAAGTTTACAACTCTCACAAGTCAAATTACATCTAGAAGTTCTACTAATTGCTTGACTACATCATCATCCCATCTCCCATCACTGCCGTCCACGTGTATACACCGCACATGCCCTTCTTTTCTCTTTTTCTCCTTTTTTTTTTTTTTTTTTCCATAGTGTGGGAAGAAGAACCCCACTTTCCATTATCACCCATTCTCTAAATTTCACCTTTGGATTTTAATATTAAGTTACACACATTCAAACAATAAATTAAATCATAAAAATAATAATAATGTTAGTATAATGTTGGCTGACCCACGGCTGACCAAACTTAATTTAACTAGAACCTCGTGAGCAATTGGGTCTGACCGTCTGAAGACGAAGAAAGAAAAACTACTCCTTGGACCGGAAAATGACGTGGCAGTGGAATGGTAACAACTCACACTTATAGTTGAAGTTGAAAAAAAAAACCAATGGAACTGCTAGTGACCGCTCCTAACCTATTTAACTTGAGCGATTCTTCAGGTCGAACACGTTACAGCCACACAGGTCGAACACGCGTCAGAATGTTTAAAACAGCCCTCACCGCGCACCAATCTCATCGCCAAAAAGTGCCCCCACAAATCTAATTGTAGGTAGCAATTGGGTCTCAAGTTTTCATAACATGCTCAACCGAAAGTCCAAACCTGAAGACCACCCGCAGTTAAAATTGAAATTGTTTTAAAAAGCTCAAATGAAATTCTATATATAACCAAATAACAAGAATTTAGTTGATACTATTTGTAAAATCATTAAATTAATACATAAATACAGGTGGAGATCCGACATCAAGAACGAATTCACTTGTGATGAGTAGAGGAAAATCATAATAAAGCGAAGAAAAATAGAGAAAACCTTACATCTATGAAAATGGGGGAAGTGAGAAGGGAGGAAGAGAGGGAGGAAGAAAAGTGACTTCTTCCCCCTTCGAAGTGAAACGGCGCTAGAGTGTTGTTTGAGAGAGAGGGCTAGGGTTTTGGGGAAATACGTATATATGAATATTAAACACCTGAAACTAATATTAAAATTAACAAAGCAAGCATACCATATTCAATTCTACCATGAGGCGTTTAAGAAGAAGGCGTTGTGGTTGGGCCACTTGGGTGAGAGACACATTATGAGACCTTTTTATTTGTAGAATTAGTCGTATGAACAATTTTTTGGAGCTGTCCTTATAAGGAAAAAGAGAGGAGAAGACTCATCTAAGACTTTTGTTGCTTTAAATTATTTTATTAAAATACAAACACTACCTTACCTCAAACTGCTCTACAAGACTAATGATTTTACCCTTTTTTTTTTCTTCTTTTTTTTACCAATCCGTATCTTTAATATGGTTTTATACCAGTGTAAAATCACGGCGTTTTTGCATATTCTGCAAAAATAGACTGAATTTTCTATAGGAAGGTCCAATTTAGTGAGCTAGGCATCTTTCAACTTCATCCCATCTCTGAAATAGACTCAATATGCTACAGGAAGGGGGTTTTTTGGGTTTTAAAAACAAGCATGGGAATATGTGTTAGTATGAAAATTGTATTGTCATTTCCTAGACTCTAGTCTATGTTGAGAGTTAGTGTGTGATAGTGTTTACTGGAAGTTTTGGCACAACACATTCAATCTCGAATCTTTCGAAGCATGACTTGACCAAGATGAGAAACTTGCTTTCACGTACTCACACACTCATCCTAGACACATTCTAGATAATGTTTACCGACTTCTTCATAACCGAATTTTTGTCACGGGTACCTCTTCGACACTCCTTATATTGAACGCAATACTGATCACGATTGCTTGAAGCTCGCTGGGGCTAGAGTTTTTTTGAGAATACGTGTGCATTAATATTAAGCACCTGAAACTAATATTAATATTTCTTAAAACATTAACAAAGCAAGCATACCATATTCAATTATACCATGAGGCCTTTAGAGAAGAAGGCTTTGTGGTTGGGCCACATGGGTGAAAGACACATAATGAGACCTTATTTGTAGAATAAGGAAAAAGAGGGGAAGAAGACTCATCTAAGACTTTTGTTGCTTTAAATTCTTTTATTAAAACACAGACACTTACCTTACCTCAAACTGCTCTACAAGACAATAATGATTGTACCATTTTTTTGAATCAGATAGTTAGTCATATACTCATTCTTAGCATTAAAATTATAAATAAATCATATACCATTTAATTTTTATAAACAAACAAAAAAAAAACCCAAAAAATGACATCTGGTTCTATTGAATTTAATTTTGATTATTAAATTACTTTCGATGCCCTATTAAGTGTTTTGGGTTTTTTTTAATGAGGTTTTGGGGTTTGTTTGTTTTAAGAAATCAATGACAGTTTTGTAATTTAAAAGAAGTTAAAAAGCCTTTTTGGTATGTTGTAAATAAGCTTTGAGTGTGTTTCTAAAGTCCATTTCATATAAGGTTTTTATTTATTTATTTATAATTTAAGCTCCTATGTTGGGTATAATAGTGAATCTCCCTTTTTTATTTACCAATCAGTATCTTTAATCTGGTTTTATACCAGATAAACCAATACCAGAGTAAAACCACGGCGTTTTCGCAGATTCTGCAAAAATAGACTGAATCTGGAAGGGGTTTTTTTTGGGATTTTAAAATCGAGCAGGGGAATATGCTAAAGGAAGGTTTCAGTTAATAACAATGCATGGTTGAGATATGGGAGGTCAAATATAGGGAATCTTGCAAGTTGTTCTAAGAGGATGAATCTGGTTGCTACCTTTCTAACCTAGGAAATATGCGAAGGAAATTGTTACCTTGTAGCTTAATCTGTTTTCACAAATGGATACACGTTAGTGATTTGCATATATATCATGCCATACAGACAAGCAACTATAGCATGGAATGCGAAGATGATGCAAAGATTCAAAGAGTACCAGCACTAGATTCCTAAAGAATTGATCTAATGTTATAGTCATAGTAACACAATGAATCTTGATTTTCTGAAATTTATAATGCATTCTCAGGCACCAAACAGTGTGCAATTGTGCAAGTGGCGGGTCCTCAGTTTATATCAAAGCAGCATTCATAAGAGGATCAACCAATGTTAAAAAGATGTCCAAACATCAACAAGGATGCATATCCCGAGCAGCAAGTACATATGCAAAAGGATTACAAATAAAATTTGTATTATGATGTGAGTCAAAGAACCTTTTAATATCATATACTTTTTAAAATCATCTATAGAAATATTCATTGGGTGTCTTGGGGTTTCAAACTTCTGCCCACATAGATGGAGGAAGAAGAGCTCAACCAACCAAGAAAAACCCTAAACGCTCTCTCTCTGAGATAATCCTAAAGAAAAATCTCAACCACCTCCTCCTTTTGGGGTCGGTTGAAGTCTGAACTATTTGATAGAGGTTTGAAACCCCTTCGTCCAAACTGTTGGATATTAGCGATTTATGTCAACTAGTTCGGTTCAGGTGAACCAACGATTAGGCATTTAATCAATCAAATTGGAAATTTTTGGGGATATTTAGCAATTTATGTCAATTGGTTTCATTCAAGTGAATCGGCATTTTGTGAATCAGACCTCAATTTGAATGCAAATTTATTTTATGGTTAGAACATAAACTTCCTTTAAAATTCAAATTGACGATAGAGGGGGATTGGACAAACTAGTTCATCAGCTGCTATTAGCGTTAGTACTAGATCAGCTGGTATTTTGCCCGAAAAAGTTAAACTCGAAAATAACGACTTTTTGAAAAAGTCGAAACTGAAGCTCAGCTTAACGGGAAGCTGATTTCGGTTTAGTGATTCTGAAATTTCAATTTTGGCCATTGTACTTCGGAAAAATCACGGAAATGGCCCTTTATATATAATCCGTAAGAAATCTTTAAAATCATTCAAACGCCGCACCGTCCACAAATGTTGCTCCATATGGAATTATGGATGTGGTTTTCGACACCAGCTTCACGTTCTGGGAATTGTAGACAGCCGCCCAAAGCAAGATCTTAGTGCTCCTATGGCTGATGACAATGAGGTGAAAATTTTGACATGGAATTGATGATTTTTGAATCTGACATTTCTGTTGAATTTTACCTTCTGTAACCCTCTTGCTTCTGTGCGTAGCTTGAACTTTTGTTTTGCAGCTATCTTCTGAGAGGCTCAGGGGTTCTTCATAACTGTTCACAGTAATGCAGATTCAATTAATGTGTAAGTTCTGAAATCACTCAATCTAGATGGAAAAAGTTGTATTATTTTCAAAAGATTAATATTATGATGGATGTTCTTACATTTATGAATATAGTACGCAATGAAATTATGGATGTAGGGTCTGGATTTCTTATTTTTGGGCAAGAATTTTGCTTTATTCAATGAAAAGCTATATGATATCAGAGAGGCGAAGAACCTTTTATTTTCATTACAGAATATGTGCTTTGTCCCCCTTTCCAAATAGGCTATATATACCCTTAGTATTTGCTAACATTGGCTTCTGTCACTGCCTTGTGAGCTGACAGGAAAAGGGTTTTCCCAAATTGTCTTGAGAGCTTTTCTATCTTTTTTGAGTAATAAAATATGGGCCACAAGCAAGTACTTGTGTTCGTGGGTGTTTGGGTTTGAGACGTAAACAAAAGTGTCTGTACTAAACTACACTAAGGAGGATTTGGGTGTGGGTGGGGCATGCATTTGGCTTTTGGAATGGTAGATATTCTACTTTCCAGAAGTAACGAGGCAAATGATAGAACATTTTTAGTATTTAGTATGTACAGATTAAGCTGCAAGATTCATAC
Source organism: Prunus fruticosa (assembly GCA_018703695.1). NCBI lineage: Eukaryota > Viridiplantae > Streptophyta > Magnoliopsida > Rosales > Rosaceae > Prunus > Prunus fruticosa. Next base: position 47,903,150 of record CM031918.1, on the reverse strand, counting down.
CAATCAGTATCTTTAATCTGGTTTTATACCAGATAAACCAATACCATGGCATTTTTGCACCTTTCAACTTCATCCCTTCTCTGAAATAGACTCAATATGCTATAGGAAGGGGGTCTTTTGGGTTTTAAAAACGAGCAGGGAAATATGCTAAAGGAAGGTTTCAGTTAATAACAATGCATGGTTGAGATATGGGCAGTCAAATATAGGGAATCTTGCAAGTTGTTCCAAGAGGATGAATCTGGTTGCTACCTTTCTAACCAAGGAAATATGCTTGGTGTTGTAAGAAATTCCATCAGGGAAGGAAATTGTTACCTTGTAGCTTAATCTGTTTTCACAAATAGATACATATTAGTGATTTGCATATACATCATGCCATACAGACAAGCAACTATAGCATGGAAAGATTACCAGCACTAGATTCCTAAAGAATTGGATGTAATGTCATAGTAACACGTGACGGTAACATTTGTGCTTAGAACCAGTTTGTAAGGACAATTTCAGTTCAGGAGATAATGGGAACAATCTTACAGGGCAATATATATATAGAGGATTGATTATCATGCTGAGAAAACAGAACTAAACATGTATCATGTTATCATTGTAATACAGGTGTGTGAATTATACCTTCATGTTCAGATGCAGGATCCAATAACACCCAAGGACTTCATGCATCAACAGAAAACAGCCGATGACTAGATATAAGGTGCATGCTGTAGTTTGGACTTATCATGCTTCCTATTTATAGTGAATCTTGGTTTTCTGAAATTTATAATGCATTCTCAGGTACCAAACAGAGTGCAATTGTGCAAGTGGCGGGTCGTCAGTTTATATCAAAACAGCATTCATAAGAGGATCAACCAATGTTAAAAAGATGTCCAAACATAAACAAGGATGCATATCCCGTGCAGCAAGTACATATGCAAAAGGATTGCATAAAGTCATGGCTCATAACCAAGCTCCTAATACATACTGCAAGTATATACCGAATCATTCTAATACTGCAAGAGCAAAACCAGGATGATTGTAGTCTTCAAAGTAAAAAGAAGGAAAACAGGATAACTGGGTGATGCTTAGTCCGTGTTAGAGACCTCCACTTCCATCACCCCCTTCTTCTGCTTGTGTTCAGCTGCAGCATCCATCATAGACCGGTCTGTAACCTCACCAACGTGAAGAACTAATCCAACAGGGTTAGGCTCCACGGCTGTTAAAGGGCTGTCCTCGGTCTCAGGCACAATGCCAGCCTCATCCTGAAACAAGATTGAAACATAGGTATTCATCTTTCAACAATAAAATAGATCAGATCACAACATAAGAATTTCATACAATTAATCTTAACTACGTTTAGCCTCTTTACTACATAGAGAATTACAAGGACCGGGTACTGGACACCAACTGGTACTCCAAAGATAGAAATCATGCTTTTGGCCACGGTTTACTCAATGCTCTGTTATATCTCTGTCATGCTCTATTACTCGATGCTAAAACATATACATAAACGTAATTATATGTGCACATACAACATTCTTATCATTACCCAAGTAAACCCAAATCAACAAATTTCTTACAGAAAAAATATTTACGAAAAACAAAACAGAAAAAGGCTTGCTGTAAAGTAAAACTCCAAATTTATTTACCGAGTTGTCAATTAAGCCTCTAAAGCAAGGTCACGGAACTTTACCGTCGGCCATAGCCTGGCTGGGCCTCCAGCCCTGTGCCGGAGTGGGAAAAACCTCATGTGGTGCTGGAGGCATGAAGAAACTCGAAGGATTTGGGCCTAATCCCATGTCCTCCATTACCTTGAGCACCTGGAATGGCAGAGTAAGGTAATTCCACATCTTGATGGACTCAAAGTGCTCGACCCGGGATGCAGGGCTCACCTTTTCGAGGTACTCTTCAGCTTGTTTCTCCTTGCCAGCTTGTTTAAGGTAGCAATGCATAATTTTTATGAAGCGTTTGTTGCTGGCCATCAGAACCTGCGCCACGCAGTCCTTGATGAAAGCAGAGTCGACTGGAGCAGGGTTAATCCGATCGGCTGAATCGCTTTCATCGACAGCAATATGTTCTGCAAGACCCTCTTCAAGGCAAGAGTGTGACAAGCAGTTTTCCAGTATGGGAACCATTTCTTCTTTCTTCGGGAGAAACTGTTCTGGGATCAGATCGAGTTCTTTGAAGTGAGGTCCCATAAGGCTTGCAAGAACAGAGGCCTCTGGGTCCGGAGAGGTGGAGGACATCACTGTTGAAGTTTAGTTGGGTTTTTGGAGAAGGAAGGCGTTGGTGGTGGTGGGATTGGAGGTCACACGCCAAGTCAGCTTTGTGTTTGTAGAAAGAAAAGAGGTATTATTATAATTGTTTTTGACAAAAATCAGAGCTTTTTGAAATCGAACTTGCTTCTGGGCCTACTTCTGCTCTCCCTCCCTCCCTCCTCCCTCTCGTCGAATCAAATAAACAATTTTTTATTTTGATTTTTTTATTTATAATGATTTTGGCATTTGATAGTTCTAGCTTTGTCGGAGAAAAAAGAAAACTCAAATCATAATTAATAATAATACAGATAGTCATCTTCTTCGGTTTCAAATGCAACGTGAGTTTAGATTCTCATAATCCATGTGTTTTAGTAATTTTTTTGTGATTTGAGAAAGTTAAAGAAGACATGAGTATTATTGGCCTGGGTGTGGCTTTGCATATTTCCTTTCCTCAACTTGAACAAATAAAAAATAGGGAGTAGATGGGTATGAATTGAAAATATAATTTCATTGAAAAAAAAAAAATGAAGCTTACTCAAATGCATGCAAGAGTAGAATAATTTTATTCTTTTATTTAAGTAAATAAATAATTATTTAAAAAAAGAAAGAAAGAAAAATAAATTTTACATAACAATATTCATTAATTGATATGACATGACCATGTCATATAAGATGCTCAATTAATGTGATCAATTTTATGTTATTAAATAACATTACTCTAAAATCATATGTTGATGATTTCAAGATCGTGCAGAAATATGGCATCTAGCATGGTTCATGGGTTTCAGGAGACTTTTATTCTACGAAGAACACAAAAAAGGAATTCTTTTTTTTTTTTTTTGGTCAACAACAAAAAAGCAATTCCAGGTCGGGATTTTAGGAGAAGTACTTTTATGACATAACTTTTAGAAAAATCATGTCCTATCAGATACAACCAATACAAACAGAGATAGAGATGTTTGGCCATCTGATAAAAAAATCGACAATTTGAAAGGTCAGAAACTGCCCCACACAAATAGATGAGTCGTCATGTATGAGCTGTTCAATGGCAAACACTCAGCTTATTTTAATACATCCACTAAATCTTTTTATAATTTTAAATCTCTTGGAATGAGACGTTGCATGCTCGAAGATGAAAACTTTGAACGCAAAAATGACGCAGGACTATTCGAATTTGGAAATGAGAAATTCCAATTACCGCCACGTGGGGCAGATGGTGTGTTGTAATAAGGCTCGTGCTCCTAAGGACCAAGCTGAACTGTCCTCATATCGCCACGTTGCCAAGCTAGAGTGGGGGACTATATTATTTGCTCATTTTTTATTCAACAAGGCGACAGATAAGGAAACTTATTATTGAAGCCCCACCGGAAAAGGAAACTTATTATTGAAGCCCCACCGGAAAAAAGGAACCCACCAATGAATACGGAAAATGTTATTTCTTGCTTCGTATCATTTTTAAACCCGATTTCTCATTGAAAAAGAAAATATAGATAATAAAAATTTAGAGAAAGGAAAAAAAGGGTATATGTCTGGACTAGGCATCCAGAACTTGCACGTGTCCTCCATCCAACTTTGATGGATGATTTATCAAGCGCACGCAACCGCTAAAATGGGAGCGGGCCCCTTTAGACCCCACCCCGTTCACACCAAAAGCCAGAAAGAAGATTCATCCTCCTAAATAATTAGGCAATCCTAGTCCCCTGTCTTACTTGGACCATATATGATATATCTCATAGAGACTAAAACGAATAACAAAACTGTACGTATCAAAATTATCGTAGATGATCTGATTAACTTTTATTTTCGATAATTTTTTTTTTATAAAAAAAAGTGTCATTTGTATATCACAAGTATAATGTCAAATTTGTGCGGAAGGCCAAATTTGATTAAACTCGATTACTTTACAAATTGATTAAACTTGATTGAATAAAGTGTTGGAGGCCAAATTTGATAAAACTTGATTACTTTACAAATTAATTAAACTTGATTGAATAAAATGCAGGAGGGCACCAATTTTAATGTCAAATTTGAAGTCCCAAAGAAGATTACCGGTAGTTGATTCAACTAGATTCAAGAAAATTATGGCAGTTGAGATGATTATAGAAAATTTATTTTTGAAAGTAACTGTCCCGTCTCCAGATTGTTTCAGCTTTTCTATAGTCTCAAGTCACCAGAGAAGTTTTACTCATGTCTGCCATATTGTTATGGAGATGACTCCCTTTACAATATGTGTCCTTTGTAATGTTATTATATTGATCTAATAAAATTCTATCGTATTTTTGTCAAATAAAAAAATTTCACTGAACTGTGATGGTGGCTGAGAACCACGTGAGGATTGAACTAAATTGGCTTCGAAACCCACTAAGAAACCCACTAATCAGCAATTAAATGATGTCAAATAAATAATAATTCCATCTTTAAGTTAAGTTAATTATCTCACTGTCACTAATCTAAACTAAGATGACATAATTATCTCACAGGGACAAAATGTCTTAACAAACTTAAAAGTTAAATTTAAGACTAACCAGTATATGTTTGTAAGTAAGGCGAGTACCATACCACATTTACCAGCATTCGAAAATTTTGTGTGAAAACTGAAAAAGAGGTGATGGAAAAAAAAAACTTTACCACAATTTTTGTAGAGGGCATGTAGTGGAGAAGAAGAAGATACCCTTGGATTGGATTGGATCCTGGAGGGCATGATTTGCAGCCAAACCTCTAACGTTTCACCCCCCAATCCAATTTGGCCATTTGTCAAAGCATGCAACGACGAATGGGATGGGGTCCCAATCAAGCCTGTTCACACGCAAAAAATAGATTCATGTTAAATTATCATAGATATACAAAGCTAGAATTGTAAAGTTAGGAGGATCCAAAGGAGAGAAATACAAGTATATAAAACACTTAAGTATTCAATAATTACACGTTTAGAGCTAAATATTTATAATTTAATTATGTCTAATTTATTTTTGAGGGAATTATAATTAAATTTTAAGTTATTTATTACAAATTCTATATATTTTATGTAATATAATATAGAAAAGATAAAAATATTAGAGAACCAAGGCCACTCCAGACCCAGAAATGACTCCGCCACTGAATAATTACCCTAATTCACATCATGGACCTCGTAATAAAATTAAAATCCAACAATTTAAATACATGGTATGAGCTGTAGAGGCACAGAATGGATGGAACTTGTAATAATATATCATATCATCGTCACGCATGCTAAGCATTTTTTTTAATCTTACATCCAATGAAATCCAAGTACAGGAAAAAGGATGACTAAGACATGATTGAGAGCCGAAAACAACCAAAACAAAGTCCAAAGACCAACGACCTTCGGAAAAAGATAAACAGAAAAGAAAATGTTAGTTTGATAAATGGACAACAGAAGAGATAGATTTGTGGGACATTATTTCCTCCATAAGTACTTCTTGTGGCATTTTTCATGAAAAATATTTGTCTTCAAATATCAGTAATTATGCTGAGAATAGTTAATTCCGTGCGTACAGCAACTTAACTTGTTGTGGTTTAATCTTAAATTAATGCAGGCTTCATCAAACACATATGAACATTCATATTGGAACTCATTAATTATATGGTATCCTTAATTCATCATAATCTTAATGCATACTTCCTTCAAAGATCATCTCTTTAAAAATTCACTTGAATCTTAAACCATTTGACCACTCAATTAGATTTTTGTTATTATAGTCTTTTCTTAAAGCACTACGTTTGTATATTTTGTCGATACCAATTAGATGCCTTAATGATTTTCAATTTGCATGATTTTTTATAAGGATAATCTAGGAATGTAAATTTGAAAAATAGACAATTTAAATATTTAAATTTATAGGGAATCCTAAAATGTGTCCCTCGATGACAAAACTTAATTTAACTAGACCTTGGTGAGTATTATTACCACTCTAATTGTCGTTGAATAAATGTAATTCAATTTACTTGCTACACAAATCTAAAAAATTCCACTCATCTAACGGCCATTAATATGGTGGTAATGCTCACGACCAATTAAGAGTGGTGACAACCGAATAAAAAAGGTATATAAAAAAGCAAAAGCAAAAACAAATGTTATAAATAAAGCCACAAATAGAAATTGCACTTGAACTAAAACCTTAGTATTCACCGTAAAATAGAATTATGTGTTAGATTTTCCATCAATATATATAAATTCAAGCAAGACGAATCAAAGAAATTTGACACAAACCGACGAGAAAGGATCGTTTTCAGCACACGAGGACAAGTTCATTGCAAGTATGTGTCTATTACGCGTTCAACGCCATTTCAATATATGTATAAAGAATGATTATGGGTCCCACTTTACGAAGCTTGAAACATATATCAAGGTGGCTGATTTTTAAAAACAAAAAAACGAAAGTGATGCTCTTATATTTTCTATTTAGTGGTAAATTTACTGCTGTTAAAACAAAACGATTATCTTTGTATTACTCACAATTCAGGTATAATTATAAACATAGAATATAGGATTAGCCATGACTATCTTTTTTATTTTATTTTAGATACAAACGATATGAGTGTCCTTTTCTTCATTTCATTTATTTATTTATAATAAGTAAGATAATGCTAATTAGTTGTTAACGGATGCCAACCAGAATGCGTGGTGGGACAGGTGATTGAAAAGGCAAACATTCTTTTTCTAGTTGTGTTGACCAATTTCCACATGTGTGGCCCTGCGTTGACCAGATTGGACTTTGAACTGAGCCTTCATTTCTTCTTCACATGTTAGGAGATTTTGGGCAATCATCATGGGCCTTGTTGGGCCTGCTATGCGTTGGGGCCCTTCTCTGATGGGGTTAAAAGCTTTAATTTATCTTCTTCAATACAGCGTATAGATGGTTTAGAATTTTAGATTTTTTTCTCGAAAATAACGACTTTTTGAAAAAGTCCAAACTGAAGCACAGCTTAACGGGAAGCTGATTTCGGTTTAGTGAAGATTCTAAAATTTCAATTTTGGCCATTGTACTTTCTGAAAATCACGGAAATGCCCCTTCCTATATAATCCTTAAGAAATCTTATTTTTCGAAAATCATTCAAACGCCGCACTGTCCACAAATGTTGCTCCATATGGAATTTTGGATGTGGCTGGCTTGCTGTTGGTTTTCGACACCAGCTTCACGTTCTGGGAGTTGTAGACAGCCAGCCCAAAGCAAGATCTTAGTGCTCCTATGGTTGATGACAATGAGGTGAAAATTTTGACATGGAATTGATGAGTTTTGAATCTGACAATTCTGTTGAATTTTACTTGCTGTAACCCTCTTGCTTCTGTGTGTAGCTTGAACTTTTTGGGTTTGCAGATATCTTCTGAGAGGCTCAGGGGTTCTTCATAACTGTTCACAGTAATGCAGAATCAATTAATGTGTAAGTTCTGCAATCACTCAATCTAGATGGAAAAAGTTGTATTATTTTCAAAAGATTAATATTATGATGGATATTCTTACATTTATGAATATAGTACGCAATGAAATTACGGATGTAGGGTCTGGATTTCTTATTTTTGGGCAAGAATTTTGCTTTATTCAATGAAAAGCTATATGATATCAGAGAGGCAAAGAACCTTATTTTTTTCATTACAGAATATGTGCTTTGTCCCCCTTTCCAAATAGGCTATATATACCCTTAGTATTGAGAGCTGACAGGAAAAGGGTTTTCCCAAATTGTCTTGAGAGCTTTTCTATCTTTTTTGGGTAATAAAATATGGGGCCACAAGCAAGTACTTGTGTTCGTGGGTGTTTGGGTTTGAGACGTAAACACAAGTGTCTGTACTAAACTACACTAAGGAGGATTTGGGTGTGGGTGGGGCATGAAATTGTCTTTTGGAATGGTAGATATTCTACTTTCCAAAAGTAACGAGGCAAATGATAGAACATTTTTAGTATTTAGTATGTACAGATTAAGCTGCAAGATTCATACCAATCAGTATCTTTAATCTGGTTTTATACCAGATAAACCAATACCATGGCATTTTTGCACCTTTCAACTTCATCCCATCCCTGAAATAGACTCAATATGCTATAGGAATGGGGATTTATCGGTTATAAAAACGAGCAGGGGAATATGCTAAAGGAAGGTTTCAGTTAATAACAATGCATGGTTGAGATATGGGAGGTCAAATATAGGGAATCTTGCAAGTTGTTCTAAGAGGATGAATCTGGTTGCTACCTTTCTAACCTAGGAAATATGCTTGGTGTTGTAAGAAATTCCATCAGGGAAGGAAATTGTTGCCTTGTAGCTTAATATGTTTTCACAAATAGATGCATATTAGTGATTTGCATGCCATACATACATGTAACTGTAGCATGGAATAAAAAGACGATGCAAAGATTCAAGAGTACCAGCACTAGATTCCTACAGAATTGGATCTAATGTTATAGTAACACTTTGTAAGGACAATTTCAGGAGATAATGGAAACAATCTTACAGGGCAACATATATATATATATAGAGAGAGAGAGAGAGAGGATTGATTATCATGCTGAGAAAACAGAACTAAACATGTATCATGTTATCATTATAATACAGATGTGTGAATTATACATTCATATTCAAAACAGCCGATGACTAGATATAAGGTGCATGCTGTAGTTTGGACTTATCATGCTTCCTAGAATTTATAGTGAATCTTGGTTTTCTGAAATTTATAATGCATTCTCAGGTACCAAACAGAGTGCAATTGTGAAAGTGGCGGGTCGTCAGTTTATATCAAAGCAGCATTCATAAGAGGATCATCAACCAATGTGAAAAAGATGTCCAAACATAAACAAGGATGCATATCCCGTGCAGCAAGTACTTAAGCAAAAGGATTGCATGAAGTCATGGCTCATAACCAAGCTCCTAATACATACTCCAAGTATATATCGAATCATTCTAATGCCGCAAGGACGATTGTACTCTTCAAAGTAAAAAGAAAGAAAAAAAGATAACTGGGTGATGCTTAGTCTGTGTCAGAGACCTCCACTTCCATCACCCCCTTCTTCTGCTTGTGTTCAGCTGCAGCATCCATCATAGACCGGTCTGTAACCTCACCAACGTGAAGAACTAACTCGGTCTCAGGCACAATGCCAGCCTCATCCTGAAACAAGATTCAAACATAGGTATTCATCTTTCATCAATAAAATAGATCAGATCACAACATAAGAATTTCATACAATTAATCTTAACTACGTTTAGTCTCTTTACTATACATAGAGAATTACAAAGACCGGGTTCTGGACACCAACTAGTACTCCAAAGATAGAAATCATGCTTTTGGCCACGGTTTACTCAATGCTCTCTTATATCTCTGTCATGCTCTATTACTCGATGCTAAAACATATACATAAACGTAATTATATGTGCACATACAACATTCTTATCATTACCCAAGTAAACCCAAATCAACAAATTTCTTACAGAAAAAATATTTACAAAACACAAAACAGAAAAAGGATTGCAGTAAAAGTAAAACTCCAAATTTATTTAACCCAAGTTGTCAATTAGGCCTCTAAAGCAAGGTCACGGAACGTTACCGTCGGTCATAGCTTGGCCGGGCCTCCAGCCCGGTGCCGGGGTGGGAAAAACCTCGGGTGGTGCTGGAGGCATGAAGAAACTCGCAGGATTTGTGCCTAATCCCATATCCTCCATTACCTTGAGCACCTGGAATGGCAGAGTAAGGTAATTCCACATCTTGATGGACTCGAAGTGCTTGACCCGAGATGCAGGGCTCACCTTTTCGAGGTACTCTTGAGCTTCTTTCTCCTTGCCAGCTTGGACAAGGGAGCAATGCATAATTTTGATGAAGCGTTTGTTGCTGGCCACCAGAACCTGCGCCACGCAGTCCTTGATGAAAGCAGAGTCGACCGGACCGTGTTTAATCCGATGGGCTGAATTGCTTTTATCCACAGCAATTTGTACTGCAAGACCCTCTTCAAGGCAACAGTGTGACAAGCAGTTTTCCAGTATGGGAACCATTTCTTCTTTCTTCTGGAGAAACTGTTCTGGGATCAGATCGAGTTCCTTGACGTGAGATTCCATTACGCTTGCAAGAGCAGAGGCGTCTAGATTGAGAGGGGTCGACATCACTGTTGAATTCTTGGGTTTAGGATTTTGGGTTTTTGGAGAAGAAAGGCTTTGGTAGACGGTGGTGAGCTTTGAATTCACAGCTGAGGCTTTGTATTATAATTTTTTATGATCCATGTCATCATCAAAGAGAAAAGAAAGAAACAATTGTGGGCCTTCCACTGCTCTCTCCCTCCTCCCTCTCGTCGAATCAAATAAACAACTTCATAATTAATAATAATACAGATGGTCATCTTCTTCGCTTTCAAATGCAACGCAAGTTTAGATTCTCATTTCCATGTGTTTTAGTTATTTGAGAAAATTAAAGACATGAGTATTTTATTGGGTGTGCCTTAGAAGTAAGTAACCAATAAAAGAAAGTAGATGGATATTAATAAATAAAAAATGTAATTCCATTGAAAAGACAATGGAGCTTAAGCAAATGCATGTGCAGGAGTGTAAATAGAAATTTTTTATTCTTCTATTCAAGTAATATTAGAAGAGTGAGGAATTGTACTATGAACATATAGTGGTAAATGCTCTTATACACAAATTTGTCTAAAAAGAAAAAAGGAAAAATTGCTCCTATACACAAAATGTATTTTGTGCTATAACTTGCAACTGCTGAGGAGAAAAAAATCATACGTTGATGATTTCAATATTGTGCATCTGATTCTCTAGCATGGTTCATGGGTTTGAGGAGACTTTTATTCAAGGAAGAAAACGAAAAGGAAATATTTTTGCTCACCACTTTAACCGAATGTGTATTCTCATTATCCTTTTTAATACTTGATATATGTCCGTAGACATAATCATAATTAACTTTTTACTTTGTATTTATGGAACCATAATTATGTATTTGGACACGTATCAAGTATTAAGAAGAATAATAGATACAACTTGGATTGAAGTGGTGAATAAAAATACTTCCGTACGAAAATGAAATTCCAGGTCAAAATTATAGTTAGTTGAAGCTCGTATAACTTTCAGAAAACCATGTCCTATCCGATACAACCAATACACAGATATATGTGGCCATCAGATAAAAAAATTATACAATTTAAATCCAGACAAATTATGAGCTGTTTATTTTAATACATGAACATTATAATTTTAAATCTCTTCGAATGAGACGTTTAAAATCAACATGCATGCTAAAAGATGAAAACTTTGAACGCAAGGAAGTTATTATGGTTAAAATGTGAGTGGGTCCTACTGGGACCAGTGCGCAGACCGTTCACACCAAAAGCCAGAAAAAGATTCAACCTGAATAATTAGGCAATCCTAGTCACCTGTCTTATTTGGATAATATATTTATATATAGATACCAAAACAAATATCAAAATTATCATAGATGATCTGATGAACTTTTATTTACGATCTGCTAAAAAAACCATTATTATTTTCGATAATGGAAAAAATGAGTGTTTCATTTGTGTTGTGTATATATATAAAAGATGAATTAATATATAAAATAAACATGATATGGGAGAAATAAGACACACATGCATTGGGGTACAAATATGTTGTATTATATGGATGATGTTTTGCACAATTATGTTATAAACTTATAATTATACATTTTTATTAAAGTTGATTCTAAATACACGTGTCGCCATCTATTGATTTTTCACCATTTAGCAAACGGGGTCAACAACTCACCGGATGTAGAATGAAAGCAAACCTGTTCACACCAGCAAAAGCGACAGGAGAGACTCAAAGACTGAGTTGAGTAGTATTACTATTAGGCATCCTAGGCTAGCTAGTCCCCTCTGTCTTATTTGAATCATGTCATTAGTTAGAAAGTACGTATTAAATTATCATAAGATGATCTGAGTATATTTAGCATTTTCTATAGAAAAATGGCATTTATATCAAACATAAAAAAGATTCACATTCAAAATGAATAATGAAAACAAATAACAACAAGACAATTTGAAACAGCATTCACACCGTCAGTCTCACCCGCAATTTCAGTGGAAGGGTCGGAAGTGTTTCATTTTATCCTTATTACTATAATAAATACGATAGATCAAGTGATGCTCTTATATTTTCTATTTAATCCTATATATTTCTTTTTGCTGCTGTTAATTTAATTCTGTAATTAGGTAATTCTGAAAATTTCTTCACCATGAGTGCTATGATGTTTTGATAATAAATAAATAGATTAAAACACAAGTATTATCTTTGTGTTTTTTATTTGCACATTCACACTATTTAGGGTTAGCAATTTGTATTCAAATTGCATAAAATTCATTTTTAAATTGTGAGTCTCCTTTTCTTCACGAGGAGAAGCATATATAACCTTTAATTAAAGCTTCATTTGGTTTAGTTTTTATTCTTTTATGGTGAAAGAGAAGAAGATAACCTTTGAATTTTTATGCATTGGAGATGTTGTATCCGGATCAATTAATTTGGTCATTCGAGATGTTGTATCCATTTCGGCATTTTTGTAGTTTTGTAGTATGTTCTATTTCTTCAATAAATGCCATCGCTTTGTTTCCAAAGAAGAAATAAAAAGACCACTCTTTTATCAATTTTAGCCCTTTTTTCTTCAAAATAATCAATTTCATGCAACTGTGTGCAGCTACCTCACATGATTAATTGGTCATATATATATTTCCTTGGCAAAAAAGAAGAAAATTGGTCCATATTTCCAAAAAGGATGAATATATATATATATATATATAAAGCAGTACAAATTGACTATTCTGAGAATTGCAATAACAAACCACAATCCAGGACACGTATATATATATATGTCTCTGATAATACAACATCGGAACATCCGTATATAATAATACCCGAAAAACTTCCAGCCTGCATCAAATTTATTAATTACTAAAGTCATAGATTCGAGTATATATAATTGCACACAAAAAATTAAAGAAAAAAGTGGATGGATGGGGCCATTTGGACTGGTAGGTTGAGGCCGATGATGATGAGTCCTCTCCTCTGCAGCTTCAGCCTCATGGATTGGCGTTGTTGGGCTCATCAATACGAAGAGCTCCACCGTGCCTGGCCTTCTTCATCTGAAGATGCCGATCATACGGATCCTGGTCGTCCATTACAGCCACCGCCTTGCGCTTCTGGTCCTGATGATGATCAGCCTCATCACCGCTGCTCTCGTCCTCCTCCTCATCAACATCATAATTACCACTGCTCTGGTCCTCTTCTTCGTCATCAACAACATCATAATTGCGGGCATCCGAGGACTGAAAATTGGGTTTAACAAATAAAAATCGATGACAATCAAAGCTAATTAGACGACAGTCTGAGAGAGTTGGATGCATAAATAATTTATAAATACCAAAGTCTCTTCGAACGAAGTTGATGCTTGATTGTACTTGTAATCAATCCTGGCATCTTGGTTGAAGGAGGCCTTATAGTGATATGGCAGAGCGAGGACCAGCTCCAGCGGCGATGGAAGATCCTCGACGCGAATTAGGGCTTCGATGAGGCCTTCCTCCATCAGCTCCTTCTCAATTTCACCTCCCCGGGAGAGGGACAGCATATTCCAGATCCGGATAGAATCAAGATTCCAAAGCTGGGGTTCGGTCAAGCTGCTCTTGTTCTTCATGTACTCCGCCAGCTCCTCGGGGCTTCCGTGTTTGACAACCAACGAACGCACAGCATCAATAAATCGGAGGATGTTTCTGTTCTTGATTCCTAGGACCAGCTCCGAAGCTGAGACATCTGATGGTGGCAAGTTAAGGTCTGGGATGCACCTCATATTCCACGCACGGAGCCAAAACTGTGTGTTCCTCCACTCCACCACTTGTCTCCACACAAAAAAAGTCACTTACGTTACGTGTATAAGGCCATCCCCAATGAGGCCTCTATTTAGAGCCCCAATGGTGGGACAGGTGATTGATTGATTGACCAATCACATGGTCTTAGCTTTTCCATGTTAATTTTCATTGGAAGGGTAGGTAGTGTTTCATTTTATGAAGCTCCAAATGTCCAAGTTGGCCCCTTATTACTATAATAAATCAAGTGATGCTCTTATATTTTCTATTTAATCCTATTTTTAAAACCCTATACATTGCAAAGACAAACACTTTGGTCACTGATATTTTAAACCTTATACAGGAATTTTATTTTATTTGTATTTTTCAACAAAGGTTCCATTTCATCATCCACTTGTTTAATTAGGTTTTAAAAGTAGATACTGTAGACAGAGGCTTCGCCTGGAGAAGAAGACAATACGGTGTCAGAAACAATTCCCAGAAAGTAACCCAAATGGCGCCGGTGGCCACGGGCCTTCCTTTTATGCCTCTGAGTTTGACAATTATTCCAGTATTTCACTTTTGTGTCTTGGGGGGATAGGTAGTTTTTTTTAGGTCGAGTAGGGGGATAGGTAATGTTAACGATTGGATAAGTGGTATCGTGTTCATTTCCTTTTATGCCTTCGGGGCACTAATCGTGTTCATTTCCTTTTATGCCTTTGGGGCACTAATCGTATTGTATAAATTGTATTGCGTGTTATTTAGATAAGGCGTTGAGGACATCACAGAGTATGGCGTATTAATATTATAAAGTTGGTAATAATGCATAATGTTCGAGTTCAATGACATTTTAATTATTTTAATTATTTTTTGAAATCCAAGTACAAAAAAAAAAGGAAGAGTAACTAAGATATGATTGAGAGCCGAAAACAACCAAAACAAAGTCCAAACCAACGAGCTTCGGAAAAAGATAAACAGAAAAGAAAATGTCAGTTTGATAAATGGACAACAGAAGAGATAAATTTGTGGGACATTACTCCCTCCATAAGTACTTCTTGTGGCATTTTTAATGAAAAATATTTGTCTTCAAATATCATTAGTTATGCTGAGAATAAGTTAATTCCATGGTTCATTCTTTTATATGTTTCTAGCTTGTTCTAGTTCATAATTTTTATCATTAATTTCAAGTAAATAAAGATGTCACAAACATATACAATTCCAGCATTAAGTTAAATTAGATTGTTGTTATTATAGTCTTTTCTTGAAGCAATGCGTTCATTTATTTTGTTAGATTGTTGTTATATACAATTCCAGCCTTAATGATTTTCAATTTGCATGATTTTTTTATAAGGATAATCTATGAATGTAAATTTGAGTATTTGAATATTTTTTTTTCTAAAGGATCCTAAAAGATGTCCTTCAAATAATTTTATATATACAAATATATATATATATATATATATGGGGTATAGTCAATTAGTCCAAAATGAAAAGAACTAGCTAGCAATAATTTAATTGTCATGTGAGAAAGAAATGTTCTGGATAGAGAAGGGACCAGTACGACTACGGCCATGAGTAGCTACCCCCCAACCTTCCCTTCTCTTCTATTCATATATATATGAATAGTTCTTCCCTTCATAATTCAATACAGATTGAGTATAAACAAAAAATCATTGAACTAAATCACAGAAGATAGTGTAGTATATAAAAAGTGTAAAAAGTGGCTTGTAAGATCGAAGTTCAATGGATGGCCACACTTAATTTGACTAGACCTTGGTGAGCATTATTACCACTCTAATTGTCGTTGGATGAGTATAATTTAATTTACTTACTACACAAATTTAAAAATTCTACTCATCTAAGAGCATCCGCAATGATGCTTTCTATTTCTTAGCTAAAATTTAGTTAAAATATATAAGAAAGCTATTTTAGGAGCTCTCTAAAAAATTTCAACTCCAATCATACTCCCTAATTTGAAGAGTCATAAATGCTATAACTCTTTTTTAATTGGTCCATCTCTATTAGAAAATAAAATAAAAAATAGTTAGCATTAAATAAAGGTTTGAATACTCATTAAATAAGGCATCATTAAATTATAGGGAGCCACTAGGAGTCCTTTCTCTCTCCTTAGATTTAGGAGCTCCTAAAGGACTTCCTATTTTAGGAGGTGGATAGGGAGTATGGTTGGAGTTGCATTTTTACAATTTCTCCCTAAAATTTGTCTAAGGAGGTGGTTTAGAGAGCCCATTGCGGATGCTCTAACGGCAATTAATATAATGATAATACTAACGACCAATTAAGAGTTAAGAGTAGTGACAACCGAAAAGAAAAGGTATATAAAAAAGCAAAAGCAAAAACAAATGTTATAAATAAAGCCACAAATAGAAATAGTACTTGAACTAAAACCTTAGTATATTCACCATAAAATAGAATTATGTTTAAAATAAATAAATAAACCTAGTTTGTAGACACGCATGGTGTTAGATTTTCCATCAATATAAATTCAAGCAAGAAGAATCAAAGAAATTTGACACAAACCGCACCTTCACTGTTCCGTGACAGAACCCTAGCTCTCTCAGTTTCACCATTCCAAATTCTCCAAAACTGCCCGATAGATAATAAAATTTAAAGAAAAAAAGAGGAAAGAGATTCCTCAGATCTGGACATGTGTTTTACTTTTATATTATAACAAGGTAATTTGCATAAATAATAATATGAAAATTTTCCATTCATAGCGGCCGCGACGCAATCTTTATAGTTTATACTACCAACCAAACAGAACCAAACAGCCAAGAGCCAAGGATTTGGTTCAACTTTATCCCAACCAAACAGAAGCAACTCTAATAATAACAACACAACCAAACAAAGCTATACGCAAAAACAAAACTTATATGGCCTGGACGTTTGCCTGGAGAAAAACTTCCCTATCATCGGTTGTATACATAACCAATACATCTCATCTAAACTTTTCTCCAGCATTGATCTAATCTAGGCCAGCAGCAAATTTATGAAATTCCAAAGATAGTAAATACACAAATTCCACTGGGAATTTCCAAACTTGCACAAAACAGAGCAAGTTATTCACACATAAACATACTATTTTTTAAATAAAAATTAAAAAGCGAAAAGTACAAAAGGCAGTGTTCGGATTGGTGATCACTCTGAAGAGTCAGAGTCCCCTGCTTCAGGAATTGGTGACTTGGGCTCATCGATACCAACAACTCCACAGTACCTGGCCCTCTTGGCGGCCTTCCCGCCTTTTTCCGGAATTGGAAGCAGCTCTTCCGGCGCCGGAAACTGAAGATCGTCGAAGCGCATTGGGGCCTCGACGAGGCCTTTCGTTACGAGCGCCTTCTGAATTTCGGCTTCCAGGGTGAGAATATTCCAGATCTGAATCGAATCCAGGTTTCCGATTTCTCCTTCACTTTTGCTGCTCAGAATCTTCCTGTACTCCGCCACCCCCTCATCACTCCCGTACTCGCCCAGGTACCACACCACGTAATCAGTGAACCGGGAGATGTTCTGGCTCTTGATTACTCCGACGAATTCCGTCGTCGGGGCCGTCTCATCCGGCTGCGATACGTTGAGATCCGGGATGTAATTGGGTCCTCTATTTGGTGCGGGGTCCACGTAATTCTGGCCACCGTTGTCGGCAGCGGTCCCGTTTCCGAGGAAACAGAACTGGTGGTGGCTGCTGCTACTGTTTAGGGCCAAATTCAATCGGAACTGGATGACTGCAGCAGCGGCGTCTTCTGGAGTGGGCCCAGTCAGAAGAGGGATGCGAGTGACGAAGACCCTTTCTGGGCACAAACTAGTATTCCCGGTTCCGTTGACAGCTGCCGAGTATAGTCTCGGTGGCCTGCAACCGCCATTTGGTGAGGCTCGATTGAATGGGTGGTCAGGGAGCAGCACACGGACTTCTTCTAGGTGGAAGTGGACTAAATTGACACGAGAGTTAGGGCTCATTTTGAAGGGTTTTTTCAGAAAATTCGCCATACCCGCCGTATCTAGTAGCTCTGTGAGTTTGCAGAGACAGAGAGAGAGTTTTGAAGTTGAAAGTGGAGAGTGGTTAAGATGGTGAAGTGGGTTCTTTCAGGGCTAAGAGAGAGAGAGAGAGAGAGAGAGAGAGAGAGAGAGAGAGAGAGAGAGTTGAAAGTGAAGAGTAAAGGTTAAGATGGTGAAGTGGATTTTTTGAGGGCTGGGAGAGGAGGTCTTTTTATAACCCTCCTCCTGGAGTTGAAGTCGCCCTGCCTGTTCCTTCCCAGTTTTTCTTAATATTTGATCTGTCTTTTTTTGGATCTCCTCCCTCTCTCTCTCTCTCTCCGAATTTTGGATCTGTCTTTATAATTGGCCGATGTTGACAGAGTGATTGAGGAGAATGTAGCGCTTTTCTCGGACGTTGAATATAATTCATCCACTGCTTTAATTGAACAAATAAAAAAGGTGGTTGGGATTGGGAGTCTCCTTCCAGGACCAAAGGGCTTTAATTGAACAAATAAGCTTACCTCTCCCAAACTCACATTTTTCCGTCAATCTTTAATAATTAGGTTGTTGTGACAGAAGAAGATTTTAGTAATCCAAACACACATCTATTTATTACTTTCTAGACAAAGATTGCACAAATAAACAAACAACCAAACGGAAAGGGTATGAAAAAACAAGAAAATGTTGTTAAATATAAATAGGTTACCGAAAAAGAAAGGTTATGGATTAAATACAACAGGTATTTACGTTGATAGCCGGTTGGTGTCAAATCATTGGCGCGACGATAACCTGGGACATGTCAAATGATTTTGCCTACTATAATTGACCTTAACTTTTCCATGTTATTTTAAATCTCACCCGCAATTTCAGTGGAAGGCTTCAAGGCTAGGTAGTGTTTCATTTTATCAAACTCCAAAATATCACAATAAATATAATGCATGCTCTTATTCGGTTTAGGGTTTGAATTTTTATACACATCATGTTTGGAGTAGGCGTCAACCACACTCATGTAATTTTTAACATTCCAGAAAACGACAGCCTAAAAAAGAATGCCGGGCCGGGAGACGTATCATCGTTGGCCTTCATTCATGTCTTCACAGTTGCAGAAGTGCATTCTTGACTTTGTTTACTGAGAGGATTTGCCCAACTAGTATTTTCATTTCTATACAACTTTTTCGTATTAATTCTTTCAATTCGCACAGGCCACACATGTACAACTTTCTCTATTCCATTCTCTTAATTTCACCG
This sequence comes from Prunus fruticosa, assembly GCA_018703695.1. Classification (NCBI taxonomy): domain Eukaryota; kingdom Viridiplantae; phylum Streptophyta; class Magnoliopsida; order Rosales; family Rosaceae; genus Prunus; species Prunus fruticosa. The sequence goes on along the minus strand of CM031918.1, from coordinate 47,883,868 downwards.
TCGGATTTTAATATTATATTAAGTTGCACCTTTAAATAATGGCTCGTTAAATAATTGAAGTCCCAGGGAAAGCAAGCGAGCAAGCACAGGCCACCACACTTTTTGTCATCTTCTCTCAGAATATTAGTCCATGGAAAATCGTTGTCACACCTACAATTGACAAATCACATGCCCTTAACTTTTCAATTCTCATCCAGAATTTTAATGAAAGGGTTTTCATGGAGCTCCAAATTAATATCCAAGTGATCTTGCTCATATATTTTTATTTAATTTTAAAAGTTCCTGCTTTAAATTCTATAACTGGCTACTCTAAAATTCTGAGAGTTGTTTGCCAACAGAGTTGTCTACAAATCATTATTGGTAGACGCTTCCTTTAAAAAGTTACCAAAAAAAAAGAAAAAAGAAAAAGACGCTTCCTTTAAAATTGAAAATGAAACAATTATTCTTCAGGTAATGGATGGATGGATGGATTTATTAATTACTTAAGTCATAGATTCGTGTATATACAATTGTACATAAAAAATTAAAGAAAAAAGTAGATGGATATGGGGGCATTTGGACTGGTGGGTTGAGGCTGATGATGATGTGTTGGAATAATTGCTCTGATTAATGCTCACCTATATTACCGTTGGACCAAGGCTCTCAACTGTACCACTATATTGGAATTGGAACAGTCTTCTTGGGACTGCATACTAAGAGAGTTTTGCATATATATGTACTACTGAACCTCTTGTAATTCTTATGATGAATAAGAGCAAACAACTCTCTTCTAAGTGGACGTAGGCTATATCAAGTAGCTGAACCACTATAATTCTGTGTCTTATTCTACTTATTTCTCTCTATCTATTTCTTTATGGTATCAGAGCAGGACTCTTGAGTATCCTGTCTCTTTGACTTCTCATGGGCGTTTCATCTGACAAGGCTTCTGTCTCTACCATGGAGGTTGATGGTAATCCTAATCTTCGTCTTTGTTCAGTACTTTTAAATGGGTTTAATTATATTACTTGGTCAAGAGCTATTATGTTGGCTCTTGGAGGAAGATCAAAGCTTGGTTTCATCAATGGAACCATTCGAGCACCAGAGGGTAGCGATCCAAAGTTTGAGGACTGGTTCTGTAAAGACCAGCTTGTTATGTCTTGGCTACTTAACTCCATGGAACCTCAAGTGGCTGAGATTTTTAGCTTTTCAGATTCCGCACATCACCTTTGGGAATCTGTGGAAGAAATGTATGGGCAACAAAATAATGCTGCCAGGATTTTTCAGTTAAAGAAAGATATTGCTGGGTGTTATCAAGATGGGAAACCATTCATTGAGCATCTTGGGAAGCTTAAGAGCATGTGGAATGAGCTGTCTCTTTATAGACCTCATACTACAGATTCTGCTACTCTTCTGAAACGAGCAGAGGAGGATAAAATTTTTCAGCTCTTAGCAAGTTTAGATCAAGAATATGAAGATCTTCGTAGTCATATATTGATGAGTGCTGAGATACCTTCTTTGAACAACGTGTGCACAACAATACATCGAGAAGAAATCAGGAAGAAAGTCATGAACATGGAAACAAAAACAAATGCTGAAAGTTCAGATTCTCGTGCATTTGTGGCTAGTTCCAAAATGTCAGAAAGCAGGTCATTCAAAAGTAAGAAACCAAATGTTACTTGCAGTTATTGTGGGCAAAAGAAGCACACCAGGGATAGATGTTGGGTTCTCCATCCGCATTTGAAGCCTAAATTCAGCAAAGATAAAGGTTCACAAAATTCTGAAGCCAATGCTGCAGTATGTTCTAATTCTGTACCCAATGATATCATGGCAAATTTCACGTCAAATCCTTCTGCCTTGCTTGGTCAATTTGCTACTTATCTTCAACAACATGGTCCATCTGGAAACATAACTCAGAATGGTGGTGCAAGTCAAACTGATGCTCATGCAAATATTGCTACAAATCCATCGGCTCTTCTTGGCCATTTTGCGTCATATCTTCAACATCTGGGCAAATCAGAGAATTCTCCTCTTGGTGGAACTGTCGCTTCAGGTATTTTCTGTGCCTTCATGTCTGCACTAATATCTAATTCAAACTCAAATTTTTGGATCATTGATACGGGTGCTACCGATCACATGACAAATCAAAGGAATCATCTTCATAACTTTAAGGCACCAGCAGAGACGCAATCTGTTTCTGTGGCAAATGGTATGAATGTTCAGGTTATGGGTCAAGGAAAGATTAAATTCTTTAATTCAAAAACTGACTCTACTGCTCTTTATGTGCCTTCCTTTCCATTCCAGCTCATGTCAGTTGGAAGGGTAACTAATTCTCTAAATTGCAATGCTATTTTTTCGCCTCATGATGTGATTTTTCAGGATCGAGTCACATTGAGGACGATTGGTAGAGGACATTATTTGAATGGCTTGTACATCTTAGATCAAATGCCCTCAAAATCTACAACAGGGGTGTTCCAAGCCAGTTCTTGTCCAAATGGAGTTTTGTGGCATCAACGTCTCGGTCATCCTTCCGATATTGTTTTATCAAATCTGTTTTCCTCCTTGAATAACGCCTCTCATGGCTGTGAAGTTTGTCGGTTCTCAAAGCAAACTCGGTTGTCTTTTAGCTCATCAGTGACTCAAACAAGTAGACCTTTTGAGCTGGTTCACTCAGATGTATGGGGGCCAGCTCCATTAGAATCGCATGATGGTTTCAAATATTTTGTCATTTTTGTTGATGATTATTCTCGAGCAACTTGGTTGTATTTGTTGAAATCAAAGGGTGAAGTTGCTTCTGTTTTCCAGGATTTTCACAAACTTGTCATGAATCAATTTGACTCTCAAATTAAAGTTTTAAGAACTGATAATGGCACCGAATTCGTAAATAGCTCCATGACTCAGTACTTGAGCTCTTATGGTATCATGCATCAAACAAGTTGTGTTGGAACCCCACAACAAAATGGAATAGCCGAGAGGAAGAATCGTGATCTTCTTGAAAAAACAAGGTCTATTATGTTGAATATGAATGTTCCAAAAAAATTATGGTCACATGGTGTTCTTACAGCAGCCTATCTAATCAATAGGCTACCCAGTCGCATTCTCAAGCTTAAGTCTCCCTTGGAAATTCTCAAGAAAAGGAAGATTGATTTATCTCATTTACGGGTCTTCGGTTGTGTGTGTTATGTTCATGTTCAAGCTTCAAACCGTGACAAACTTGATTCTCGAGCTGTTAAGTGTGCTTTTATTGGTTATTCCACAACTCAAAAGGGTTACAAATGTTATGATGTAAAAACAAGACGGGTTCTGATCTCGCGAGATGTCAAGTTTGATGAATCCAAATCTTTTTTTGAAAAGACTTCAGAGAATAATCCTCAGGGGGAACAATTATCTGATGGTATTCCATTACCATTGTTAGAAACAGATTTATTTCCTTGTTCATCAAATGATATTCCAAGTGAGAATTTTCTTCCTGAGCATAATGATGAGCATAGGGCTGAAAGTCCTAATGATGTTCAAACTGAAATAAATGGTGAGTCTGAAATTACTGCCATTTGCTCGCTGCACCACGACGCAATCCTATAAGAGAACGACATCAGCCAGCAAGACTGAAAGATTACATTACTTTTGCATCCAGGTATCCTATAGAGAACTACATCTCTCCTGCAAATGTATCTTTGTCTCATGCTGCCTTTTTAATCAATATTTCAAAGTATTGTGAACCATCTTCCTTTGAAGAAGCGAATTCTCAGTCCATTTGGAGAGATGCTATGAGGGAAGAACTTCAGGCTCTGGATGAAAATTGCACTTGGAGTATTGTCAAATTGCCACAAGGAAAAAGGGCAGTTGGATGTAGGTGGGTTTACAAGACTAAATTTAAAAGTGATGGCTCTCTTGAAAGGCATAAAGCCAGGCTTGTTGCAAAGGGGTTTACTCAAACGTTTGGGGTTGACTACAAAGAAACTTTTGCTCCAGTTGCTAAAATGAATACTGTGAGAGTTCTTTTGTCAGTTGCAGTCAACAATGATTGGCCACTCTCCCAAATGGATGTAAAAAATGCTTTTTTACATGGAGAGTTAGAAGAAGAAGTCTACATGAGCTTACCTCCCGACATCCTCAAGAAAAACAAGAAGGTATGGTCTGCAAGTTACATAAAGCTATCTACGGCCTTAAGCAATCACCAAGAGCTTGGTATGCGAAATTAAGTTCTGTTCTTGAAAGTGTAAAATTTCAGCGGAGTTCTGCTGACTCATCTTTATTTGTTAAGGATGAGAATGGTAGCAAACTAATAGTGCTTATATATGTTGATGACATTATTATCACTGGAAGTAATCTCGGAGAAATCACTAAGCTGAAGTTATTTCTTCACCAGAAGTTTTCTATTAAGGATTTGGGATCCTTAAAATATTTTTTGGGGATCGAAATTGCTGCGTCCAGGAAAGGATTATTTCTTAATCAACGGAAATATGTCCTTGATCTACTTAAAGAAACAAGAATGATGGAGACGAAACCTATTGCCAATCCCATAGATGTCAAAAAAAAACTTGGTCTTGATGGAGACTTGTTATCAGATGTTGGTTACTATCAACGGCTGGTTGGCAAGCTTATCTATCTCACCATTACTCGTCCTGATATTACTCATGCTGTTAGCCTGGTCAGCCAACATATGCATGCTCCAAGAACCACTCACTTGCAAGCTGTCAAGAGAATTCTTCGATATTTAAAGGGCTCCCCTGTCGTGGAATTCTAATGAAAAGAATGGGAACACTAATATTATTGGGTATTCAGATGCCGATTGGGCAGGATGTACAGTCTGATCGAAAGTCCACCACTGGATATTGCACTTTTGTTGGAGGGAATCTGGTTACTTGGAAGAGTAAGAAGCAAAATGTCGTTGCTCGATCTAGTGCCGAAGCCGAGTCAGAGCCATGGCTTCTCTCACTTGCGAATTAATTTGGCTTCGCAGTCTTTTGAATGACTTGGGTTTCACAGATCCTGAACCCATGACCTTGTTTTGTGATAATCAAGCTGCAATCCATATTGCTGCGAATCCTGTCTTTTCATGAACGAACGAAGCATATCGAAGTAGATTGTCATTTTGTTCGAGAAAAGGTGCAATCCAATATTATTCGCACAGCCTTTATTCGAAGCAACAAACAATTGGCTGATGTCTTCACTAAAGGGCTCTCCTTAGCTCAATTTGAAAGTCTTTTGTCCAAGCTTGGTTCGATCAATATTCTCGCACCAGCTTGAGGGGGAATGTTGGAATAATTGCTCTGATTAATGCTCACCTATATTACCGTTGGACCAAGGCTCTCAACTGTACCACTATATTGGAATTGGAACAGTCTTCTTGGGACTGCATACTAAGAGAGTTTTGCATATATATGTACTACTGAACCTCTTGTAATTCTTATGATGAATAAGAGCAAACAACTCTCTTCTAAGTGGACGTAGGCTATATCAAGTAGCTGAACCACTATAATTCTGTGTCTTATTCTACTTATTTCTCTCTATCTATTTCTTTATGATGAGTCCTCTCCTCTGCAGCTTCAGCCTCATGGATTGGCGTTGTTGGGCTCATCAATACGAAGAGCTCCACCGTGCCTGGCCTTCTTCATCTGAAGATGCTGATCATACGGATCCTGGTCGTCCATTACAGCCACCGCCTTGCGCTTCTGGTCCTGATGATGATCAGCCTCATCACCGCTGCTCTGGTCCTCCTCCTCATCAACATCATAATTAACGCTGCTCTGGTCCTCTTCTTCATCATCAACAACATCATAATTGCGGGCATCCGAGGACTGAAAATTGGGTTTAACAAATAAAAATCGATGACAATCAAAGGTAATTAGACGACAGTCTGAGAGAGTTGGATGCATAAATAATTTATAAATACCAAAGTCTCTTCGAACGAAGTTGATGCTTGATTGTACTTGTAATCAATCCTGGCATCTTGGTTGGCGGAGACCTTACAGTGATGTGGCGGAGCGAGGACCAGCTCCAGCGGCGATGGAAGATCCTCGACCCGAATTAGGGCTTCAACGAGGCCTTCCTCCATCAGCTCCTTCTCAATTTCACCTCCCCGGGAGAGGGACAGCATATTCCAGATCCGAATAGAATCAAGATTCCAAAGCTGGGGTATGGTCAAGCTGCTCTTGTTCTTCATGTACTCCGCCAGCTCCTCGAGGCTCCCGTGCTTGACAACCAACGAACGCACAGCATCAATAAATCGGAGGATGTTTCTGTTCTTGGTTCTTAGGGCCAGCCCCGAAGCTGAGACATTTGAGACATCTGATGGTGGCAAGTTGAGGTCCGGGATGTGCCCCGCCGCGTAGTTCATATCGGCAAGCTCAGGTGGAGGCAGAAAACAGAAACCCACGACATGATGGCTGCTGCTGCTGTGTAAGTCCATGTTCAGGCGGTAGCCCGTACTTGCAGCGATTGCATCTTGTCGGCTCGGGCCGTTGACGGGGATTGAAGACAAAAAGACCCTCTCTGGGCTCAAGCTTGTGGTACTGTTTGAGCCGTTGGTTACTGCAGCCGAGTAGAGTCGACTGGCATTTGGTGACATGAAAGCTGGTGAAGAGGGTCGATTGATTGGGCGTGAATGGACCCTTTGAGGTCTGTTACTGCTTTCTTCAACCTCTGCAGCTTTCATTGCATGGAAACGGACTTCTCCTAGGTGGAGACGGACTAAATTGACAGAAGAAGAAGAAGGGATCATTTCAAAGGGGTTTTGAAGAAGAGACGAGATAGTCATAGCTTAGCTCTGTGAGTCTGAGACTAGAGACACAGAGAGGAGAGAGAGGTGAGGAGTGTTTGGATGTTGAAGTGCAGAATTTATAGAGTTATTATTATTTTTTTTTTTCAATGGAAGGACCAATTTCATCTACTTGTAGAAGACAACACGGAAACTCAGAACGTTCCAAAGCAAGACAAAAGAATTCCAATGGTGTTTTGATTTTATGCCCTTTGACAATTCAAGTATTTTTGTCACTGCTGTGTTTTTTTTTTTGGGGTAACAGAGGGGGCTAACGCCCAGGGAAACAAAACAGCAAATTAAAAACAAAGAAGACGAGGCCTGAGGCCTGGAGTCTCCCCTTGAGTCAGCAGCCAGGATGTCAGTAATGCAAACTGGCACCCCATCAAAGATATGCAGACCTGGATTAAAATCAAACCTTTTAGCAGCCAAAGCATCAGCTGCACAGTTCTGTTCACAAAAAATGTGTCTAACTGAGCAATTCTAATTTTTAGTTTTCAGCAATTAATGATGCTGAAGAGGGGTTGGGTAGAAATAGTGAAAGTATTGAGAAGAGTATTTTTATCACTTGTGTGTTTTGAGTTTGGGGGAGTTCAGATGGGCAGGTGGTGGGTGTGGTGGGAAGTTTTTCTGAGTAGTGAGTCCTATTGGTGGGTTTAATGTTTTTTCAATTGTATGGACATATGGCCATTTCTGACTGAGCCACATCTTCAGTTCAAAAGGAGTTCATTTTTCTCCTTCTAGAGCAAACAGTAGTGGACAAGATGTGACCATAAACTGTCGGGCAATAATTTTATGGCTTTGTTTTCTTTGCTTTGTCATGTATAGCCGCCACAAGGCACAACCACTTAGATTAGTTGCTTCTTGGTTTAGGGTGAGTAGCCAGCGACATATATTATGTGTTGGAACTTGGAATGGGCAGATCAAGACCGTCAGACAGTGATTCAGGAACGGTTGAGATCTTCCAAGACACATTTCATCATGCTTTTAAATAATAATAAAAATGATTGAAAATGATGCATGCGCATGTTGCAGATTGTGGCACAACTGAATATCATTGACGCAGTCTTTTTTTGTGAAGGTATTTTTGGTTTCTGTCCAAAAATACAGAATGCGTACTTCTGTAAAGGATGCTTACTTGTTTGGGTTTCCACTCGTGCCGCCATATAGGGCAACAACCACTTTAGATAGTCTTGATTGGCTCTTTGTTTGCTGCTTTAAATCAACCCCTCTTTGTATTTTTGAACAGAATACAATCCTTTACAGTAGTTTGCCTTTTTGCTTTTCTCTTATTCTTTTAAAGAAAAATATACAAGTGAGAGCGATGGTCTAAATTATAAGAGGGAGAAAGGGTTTCTCACACACTACTAGATCCTATGAGAATTTGAATATGTGACTATTGATCAGCAAATTAATATCATTTTTCACTAAACTATATTCCGTTGGTGCATGGACAAGAGTTTAAGAAGACTTTTAGGTCTAGGAGAGAATACGCGTGCTATCGATTGAAGAAGGCAAGGCATACAAGTAAAAAGAGTGAAGCTACTACCCTGTCTTCTACTGAGATAATGATAGGTTCACAATGCACTTTGAATTTTAGGATATTTTCGTTTAAATATTTAATTTCAAATAAAGTGCATGTGATTGGCGCAGGAGGGCGTCATTTCGTTTGCATCCATTCCGAACTCACACGTATCCTCCTCCTCTGCGTGTGATGTGATTTTGAGCTGGATTTTGGCGATAGTGGAGCTCCCTTTGTTACTCGGATACTGGAGCTCCTTTTTGGCTTTGGGCTTTTTCTTGCCTCCAATGGGCCTTGTTGGGACTGTGGCTCCTTTGACGACCTATTTGGGCCTTCTTTCATAAGATATGTTTCTCGTTGACTTGTTTTGATTTCATTTTGCATTTACTGGAAAATGTTTTTGCAGCCATTGTCATATATATTTCGTCGCTGGTCGTATCAGCAACCTTCTGTCCCATCCTTACCACCTTCATTAATTTAATAAACTTTTGCTTCTCTTCTATTACTATTTCTTGTTTTCTCATCCAACGTACTAAGTGGTATTGAGTCCAATTAAAAAGGGATAGAAAACAAAACCATGACCTTGAAATATTCACCATCAATAATATTTTACCAAAACCGTCCAGATTCAAGAAAAAAGTTCAACCACCTACATGTATTATAAAACCTACAATGGTCATCTTGCTTTTCTGCAGAGCCAACCTTTTATTAATTAGCTATCTTAGACTGTATCATCGCCATTGCCACGGCCACCGAGAGAAAAGTACGAGCATCGATCACAAGCAAAACCCACAGACAGACAACCTTTGAGATGGGCCGGTTGAAGGTAGAAGAAAGTATTATTTCACTCGAAATCAAAGTCATGTGAAAGTATTATTTCGGTTGTGCTTGTTTTTTCTTGAGACTTCAAGTCTGGACACTAGGTGCCGATTTCTCCTTGACTTCAAAAAAGGAAAGTAGAAAAAATTCGGATGGCACTCCATTTAATATCTTGAAACACTTGGAAGCATGAGACATGATTAAAGGTCATGGTATGAGAGGCCTTGGCAAGACAACCTTAGCCGAATGCGAAAGGCCTACCCTTAGTCAAGGAGTTGATTTTTCAACTCTTCTTTTGCTCACTTAAACTCTTTTTGTTAAAAATTGTATGTTTTCACTCATCTTTTATCCACTTACACTCCATTGTTAAAAATTGTATGTTATATTAAAAAGTATTGAAAAACAAAAGGAAGTGTAAGTAGATAAAAAAAGAGTGGAAAAATCAACACCCTCAGTAAATCCAAAATTAAAAAGAGCTCAACTAAAAAGAGGCATACTTATTCATTAAACACGTTTTTGAAGCCAATTAACCTAGTTGAATAAATTAAGAAACAAAACACATTCAACATAACATCACATCATGTGTCCGAACTTTTAAATAGTATAATGATTGATGGTTTGTTTCAATTTTGAATATGATACTTTGTTTTTTTTGGTTTATGCCCTAGTGTTGTGGCAGGAATAATATGGATAAAGAATTGATGTATTAGAAATTAGATTTGATAAATATTTTGAGTAAATTTTGTTATTACCTTTCTTGTGTTGTATGGATACATATTATTTTTTGTTTGTTTTTGTTTTTATGTTATATTCTTGAATTTGACTACATATAAAGTTTTTCAATGTATTTATTTATTAAATAATAAAAAAATCACATGAATATATGTAGAAGGTTGAGGGCTATGTTATTGTGGTTCACCTAGGGCATGTAAAACATCATTCCCTGCTTATTCCAAAGAACAAAAGCTATTGTAGTTGCCGAGCACTGAGACATTGAGACGGACATAACAACGCCAGGAAACCCCTTGCATATTTGCAGGCATTTATTTTCATCCAATTATTGCTCATCATCTTCACTGAATTAGTTGTCCTTTGCCCAAATAAAATTAAAAAAAAACTTGCATATGCTTATCACGGTTGTTTCCATGACAATTAAGGATGAATAAAAAACTTGCTAATCCTGTAGTCGTTGTATTGAAGTTGAAAGCCATCAAATGAGTTATGGGTCCAATTTTTTTTTTTTTTTTTTTTTGCACTAGAAAATTGGCAGCTTTTGACAAAAGCAACAAAATAGCGATTGTTTTGGTCGAAAAAGCTACCAAGTTATTACCATCGATCTGTTGGCATAATGCGATTCTGCCAATGTCTAATATTCTTTGGCTTTCCCGTTGCTTACATGACTGCATCGATACACCCCACTGGAAAAACTAACCGTGTCTAATTCCTTGGCTCGCTCCTCCTCCCCCTACATGTTTTCATCGGCACAATCCATGGATAATCTCTTCAAACTTGAGTAAGAGTCAATTGTGTTAGGGATGAATACAACAGCATGGGCCCGTGTAGTTAAGGAATTCTTCTAAAGTCATTCTTAATTTTAAAAAAAATATGTATCATACATGCAATATCAATTACTGAGATTCGAAATATTTATTCAATTCCTTAACATATAATTCTTAATGGAGCCCAACCCAAGTATATATACTTTGTAATTTGTACATCCTTACAATCTAACTGAAGAAAATCTTTATAGTCTTCATTTTAGATTATTAGAAAGATATTTGTGCAAATATATAAAGGATTTTCAATAATTTGGATGAACTATTTTATTTATTTATTTATTTATTTATTAGTTCGAATGAATTATTCATATCATATGTGCTAATAAAATAACGCATAAAAATCTATTTCGCATTTGGGATTTTCAAATTATCATAGAAGAAAATAGGGAGAGTAGTTCTTGTCACTATGTCAACTATACAGCTACATATGCAAAACTAACCTTAATTAATACCCATAAAACTGTATATTTAAGCTTGTAGAGTTACTCCCAACTATGAAACACAAGTTAACTACAAAGTAAATTTAATTTCTAATGACAAACATAAATTAGGTAATTCCTACATAAATGTTGCCTATATATAGAGAAATAACGGTCCGTCAAGCTGCGCATGTCATTATATATCATCTTTGATCGGTCATGTTTATATATTTTATAGAAACGATATTTTCTCTTTTAATATAATCTAAATTATATGCGGAAGGATTCGAACTCCGATGCAAGTGAGAAACACATTTGCTCTAACCAACTTGGCTAAGCTCATGTTTGATGTTCAGTTCGGGTTTATATTAATAGACAGGAATAGTAAGAGAAAAATTTGAATGCATTACATTTTATTTTGTTTTTTTAAAATGGTTTGTAAATTATTATTCTATCCTTACTATATTAGTATATATATATTTATTTATTTATTTATCCACATGTAATTGTAGGGCCATGACTGACACCTTGTCAAAAAAATTTGACAAATAGCATTCTCTTGTATACTATAGATAAGTAGGGCCATAACCCAACAGTTCAAGTTATGGGCATTTTTGTGCGTGCTTGTATCAAGTTTTAAAAGAGTACCCACCCTTTTCTTACTCAAATGGTATGGAGCATAGTCTGAAATATCGACAATATTAACGAAATATTGAGGATATTTTGTTTTTTTAAATTAATCAATATTTTGAACATATTCATTTACATATCGTATAAATATCAACATTATCGACGATAATATTGGAAAATATCGATATCGATAATTTCGCTCACACTTCAGCAATAATAACTTATGTCCAACAGCTTTTTACTGTTTGTTTTCACATATTCTATTTGTTCAATTGTGTTTTTTCTTTTTTTTTTTTTTTTCTCTGTTGGTCGGTTTCCAACCAATGGAGTTGACTCCAGCTTCACTCATTAGCCTTGATAATTTGTTTGCTTGAAGTGACAAAAATAGTGTTTCTAACAAAGAAATTATTGCATCCTGACAGGATTGCCAAGGATCCTCGTTTTGAGAGACTACGCTGCACTCATAAGGGAACCTAAGGTGATGACTGTCTCGTTGAAAGAGTTACTCAGGTATGATTTACACCCAGTAACTGCACTTTCCCGGTTTGTTTTTTGGAGTCTTTACCCACTCTCTTTTCATTTGGGGGTAGGGGGAGTTGGGAGGGTGAAGTATAGAGGCTTTATGGCCTATCTTCTACTGCACAATTAAGTTTCCAATTTGTAGTATAATCGGTAAGTTGCTGCCTAGACTGGCTTGTGTGCTTGATTTTTCCTTGCCAAGTAGTCGTAGCTCAACCTTTGGCATTTGAGAGGCACAAGATTCTGCTCATGTGAACAGATACCCTGTTCTCTTTTTGCAAACAACAGTCTCCCAGTTTGTTCTATTTAAGTATAAAAGGAAAATTTCAGGTTGGAAAAAAGCCACAAATTGCATCTAACCCTTCTGAGAAGGCATTGAACTATGTATAAGCTTTATAATTACAATGGTGGATATTTGCTACTGCGTGAATGTTAAATTTGTATAATAGTTATTTGCTACAGTGTGTCTGGACTGTCACACTCACGTTTCATTCACATTCGTATATGTTTATGTTGTACTTAAGCAAGCGACTACAGTCTACATGTAATGTTTAGACTTGGGATAGTCAATCTCATCAACAAGAAATCAGGTGGCTTTTGAAGAAAAAAGAAAATGCATCTTTTCTCTCCTGCGACATTTCACTTCAGACTATAATTTCGAAGTCTGTCCATTGCATAGAGTGGTTGTGCATTATCGGTTTTCTATATTCTTTCTGTTAACATACTGGCAAAGTTACTTGCCAGATTGCGGTGTTTTGGTGATTTCTGTTGCAGCTTAAGAGAATTTTCTGGTGCACCTGGGTGTAATTTTCTTATGACTGATATTGACCGACCACCTTGTTTTGTTGGGTACAGCACAAATGCTTGATTGTTGCTACATGCGATCGAGATTTAAAGCGAAGGATCCGAAAGGTGGAATAGCAATTTCTAACAGAGTTATGTGACATTACAACGTTAATGTGTAACAACTGTGTAACTTTTCTTGTTTAAGTGCAGATCCCTGGTGTGCCCATCATGTACATCACTCAACACAAGTATTCAATTGAGCGGTTGCCTGAAGCAACAATTGGTGGAGATGAGAGCCAAACTTTTGGGATTTTATTTGAATTGGATATGTTATATTCAGTGTTTTAAAAAACCTAGTTTACTTAAGGTAAGATACTTATTGATACTTGTATGTTCTGTTTTGGTGCAGCTCCAAGATTTTGATGATGGGGATGTGACCTTTGCAAAGCAAAGACTAGTTCCACCATGTGATGCGAATCACATGCTGAGAGACCAGCAACAAAAACGCCTGTGGCTTTTTGTCGATCTTTGATGCTGCACTTCATAAAGGCTAGGTTATCCGTTTTCGAGTTAGGTGAATTTTCTTTCCTTTAGAACTTGTGAACTTTTTTCATTCATACTATCATTAAAGAAGAAATGGATGTCCACATGTAGCAGTAATGGTATTTTGTATTTGCTCATGCAACTCTGTTAACTTTTGTAGTCGACTGGGTGATTATATCCATTATAGAGCTGTTCTTTTGGGACAATAACATTTATGTTTCAGATCATAAAATGCTAGCGTGCCAAGCTGCATGATCGATTCTGAATTCTCTTCAGAGAATGATGGTTCTTTATTACTAATCAAATGAAAATCCAGACGAAAACAAAACCCAGAAATAGAGCGCACACAACACAACTCAACACAACTCGCCACATATTAATTTTCTGTAAATGTGGCTTCACAAAAACAAGGACAAGGAATAACCCTTTTCAAGCTGTAAGCTTCAAATGCACAAAGAATGCTTGGTGTAACCGCACATCACCATCCCAACAGGGATAGTCTTCTGGGATTATAGCTAGTGCCCTGCACATCGGGCAAAGGTTGTTCTTCAGAAGCCACTCCTTTAAGCAGTCTGAATGAAATTCATGAGGGCAGTAATATAAACTCGCAATCTTGTCTTGGTCCTTGTATTCAATCTGCAGAAATTCAACAAAAGATGAGCAAATGCTGCAGGACGGAGTTGGGACAGTTTATCAGAGAACATTTTATCACATACCATGCAAATGCTGCAACTATCGGGTTCGCGCACTGTTTCCGATACATGGAGTTTTGTTCTCAAACGGTTCGTAATGGTTGTCTCTGACAACCCAGCTTTCTCCTTGGAAAGCTGTTCCTCCAAGAAAGAACGTAGATCCTGCAAGGATACACGGCCTGTTACGTACTTGATTTTTATGACAGTATGTTTACCTTCATCCCTACTTATTACGTAACATAAAACTGACAAACAAACTGAAGATCACACCACTCACCTCATCATTCAAGTCATCAGCCAAATTCAAAACACGGTAATAATTCATCACTTTCTCCATGCTTGACAAACTCAACATGTGAGACACTGTGAACTTTGGCCATTGCATCTTAGATGCTTGTGTTAGTTTTGTACTCGTGTAACTTCCCTAGGGAGAGATTCCAAAGGAAGCAAGCAGAAAAATTAGTTATATGAAGAAGACAAAAATACTGAATTAAATTGAAGTGGATAGTTTCGAAGATTGACTATAAACACAAGAACATACCTTATTTGTCCTATCCGATGATAGGCTGTTGCTTACTCTCTCTATACAGCCACCTTCCCTGACATTACTCCCTGAAAAGAGAAATAAGAAATTCACCACTTGTTCTCTAAATTGCAATAGTCCTCGCTAAGAATTATGCACTTCAACAAATAAATTATGAGAAGAGGATTTCAACACAAAAGGCACGCGTTAATTTTCTAGGATAGAAGAGAGAATGGATCTCATACATAGAAGTTATGGCATACAGCCCAAAACCAAATGGCAATGAGTGAAGATGTGCAATATATTGCAAAATATGTCTTAAATTCCCAATGTGGAATTTTACACTCACAAGCACGCCCCAACATGCGTCGGTACTAAGGTAACCACGTCATCAATTACAATAACTGACGGGAAGCATATGCGGCCATATGACCTTACTTCTGGATAGCCCCCACTAATACCATAGAGGCTTTAGGCCCCGTTCGGTTATGTTTTGAGAGCCCATTTTCATTTTGAGAGAACAAAAACAAACAAAAAACCTGTTCGATGGGCAAAAACAGAAAACACATAAAACGTTTTATGAAAACAAAAACAACTTCACGTCTACTTGTAGAAAACAGAAAAAAACTGTTTTCATTCTCACAGGAAACAACACTGAAAACACGTTGCTTCTCTCCCCATCAGACCAAAACCACCATCAAACGTTGCCAACAGAGAACCACACGCAGAGCTTGAACCACCACCATCACCTAATCAAAATCACCACCGCCCCATCGAACTAGATTGACATCATCGCCGCTCAATCGAACCCAATAAAATCTCTACGCAATTGAATCGAACCACCATCGTTGAACAACAAATTGCCAAATCAATTTTCAGTCCAAAAAAAAGGAAAAGGAGCTGGGAAGCTATTGGAAGGTGGGTTGCAGTGAGAAAGAGACAGAGAGAGGGTGCAGCAGCATGAAGAGAAAGTGGAAAAGAGAGGGGTTGGTTTGATTCTTCAATTTTGAGGAGAGAGAGAGAGAGAGAGAGAGAGAATGGGGAATGATAGAATTGGGGCGTGTTTGCAGAGAGTGAAAGCGAAGGTTGGGTTGAGGTTTTTTTTTTTTTTTTTTTATACTAAAGATAATTCTAGTTTTATACTATAGAATTTTATTCTATTTTTTAAATGATATTCTTTTAGATGATTAAAAAATACTTTTTAAAAATAATATACGTACTAATTTTTTTTTTTTAACTCACATATTGATTACAACATTAATTTTTTTTTTAAACTCACATATTGATTACATAATGTTGTATTAAAAAAACATAATGCATTTTAATTAAAGTTACATACATATTCATTATTTTTGTCATTTTTACATACTGACAGACGCGTTTTCACTGTTTTTTGTTCTCTAAAACAATTTTCAACTAAGCTACCAGACACGTTTTTGTTCTTCTGAAAATGCGTTTTCATTTTCTCGTTTTCATTCTATGAAAACATTCTCTAAAAATGCTCTCTGAAAACATTATCAGACGGGCCCTTAACATTTTAAGTATTGTTATGTAATTGTTAGAATTCATGACGTGAAATTCTATATTCAAAAACACGACCCTCACACACGGTGGGACTGAGGCGAACACGTCGTCAATTTTATTGATTGACGTGAAGCCGATGCGGGCATACGGTATTACATGTGGATTGCACTATATAATACCATGTTAAAATTAGAGAATCCGACCCAAAATCGCATGACAATAAGTGGAGAGGCTTAAGATCTTAGAGCAAGTCCAGCCATAGCCCCCAGCCTCGCGGGGAGAGGCCCGAGCCCAGGCAACAGCTTCCAGGAGGCCAAGCTTGCCTGGGCAAGCCGTGGTCCCCATGAGACAGGGGCCAGTCCGCAGCCTGGGTTTGCTGATGTCAGCAACCAAAAAATACTAAAAATTTTAGAATTTTTTTATAATAAATACTTAAGTCATATTCTTCACTTCCCACACCAAAACTCTATACAAATTCCTCTCCTCATATCTCATGTGAATAATGGTTGCCACTGGCAAGAGGTGGAAACACCACAAGCTTTTGCAATGGCTGCCACTATTCATGTGAATAGTAACAGCCCTTGCCTTGCCCTTGCTTTTTGTCATGGCAAATGGGTGGAAGTGCTCTTATATCTCACTATGGGAGACCTTATTTTGCCGATGTGGAATTCTATACCAGCCAACACGATCCTCACGTGCAATGCGACTAAGCCAAACATATTGTCAATTATATTGTGCGATATGAAGCACACGATCCAACCCAAAACCAATTGACAATGTGTGGACGGGCTGAAAACATTTATATATTGTAGCGCAAAGCTTGAGATACCTGTGATAGTACTTATATTCTCAACATCATGAAGATCATCTCTGCTCTCTAGTCTTCCTTGGGTAGATAGAGGGGCATCCTCATGAGCACCTAAAGAAATATGGTTGGAAGATTCATTTGCAATATCTACTCAACTTGAACTTGAACTTGAGCCTGTTGAAACCTCAACTTCCACACACTTGCTGGTTGTAATTTGTGCCTTACTTTGGCTACCTATAAAGGAGACCTATGTCAAATATATTTCAGCTCCCAAAATGAAAACTCACCATACCATACCATACCATATACCATGAAACACAGACATAGACATCAAATTGACAAATTGACAAATTGACTAATTAGTAACCTGCATAACAAGCCTCTTGTGAACAAGTGATCCCATCATCCTCATCATCCAATTTCCCCCTCAAATTCCTTTCACTACAACCTGATACAAATTCTAAATTCTTCCCTTTGCATGATCCATTAGCATCATCCATGCAGCGATCCTTCCTGAAATGATGAGGTTGGTCATGATGATTGCCAATCGATAGTATCACTTGGGATTTAAAAGAGCTCGGCATGCTAGAAATTTCAGGACAATTCAGAGAAAACCCTCAACTGATGTACTTGAAAATCCAAATCTACTCTAAATAAATATACGAAAATTGAGTCAACCGTTTGGGAAGCATGACTTACACAGAAGTTTCCGCTGAGTCTGGATGCGATTTCCACAGATTCGGCAACCAACCTAGACCGATTCGCTTTGTGAAGGAGACAATGGAGTGGCGGTGGATCTAATGCTTGCTGTCCTTGTCAATCTCTAACCCATCGCTTTCTTCAACCAGCTACCTACCGAACACGTCATTGATGGCAGATGGACGGCTGAGATTGTGTCGCGAAACTAGGTACAGCTCAGATCTTATTGCTATTGGCCACTCAAATATAAAAGGAGTTTTTAGAGATTTTATTTTTCTTTGATAAAAGTTAGAGGAGGGCCTGCTTGTCTTGTTACGCAATTGAAAAGTAGTCTTCCTGTATTGGGTCCATTTTATATAGAGAGCGACTTGTATTTGGACATTTTGTTACATGTCGACAAAAGTCACAAAATTATTGGGGACCAGCGATAATTATTGGGACCAGCGATAATTATTGCCCATATTCCATGGCCACATTTGAAAGCTCTTGGAAAATATACAACTTACAAGCAGTGATAATAATATAAAGCAGTGATAATAATATAAATTTGTTTGGTTGTTGAGAAATCCCCCTATAAATACTCTAAGAAAAAGAAATTTTTAAAAATTTCTCCAATGGTAGAATACCACGTGGATTAAATAAAAAATAAATTTTTTAAAATTAAAAACTATATAATAATAAAAACTGTAACTTCTTTCATCTTCTTTCATCTCTCATCTTCCCATCCCAACGAGTAATTTTTGGGTGTTCCAGGGTACACCACGTAGCTGGTACCATCCAATAGACACAAGACACATGGAATATTTCAATGCAACCCACCACATGTCATAAAAAGAAATGCAGTAAATTGGGCGATAATTTCACATGTCATATGTTTATTAGATGATACATCAGCCACGTAGTGTACCCAGAACATATAAAAATTTCTCCATCTGGACCCAGCCCCACCTCTCAGCCTCCACTTTCCGGCCCACCCCCCACCATCACAACTCTCTCTCTCTCTCTCTCTCAACCTGATCCAAGTACTTCCATGGTGGCTGGCCTCTTCGCCGCCACAAACCCCAACCCCATTTATCTCATCCAATCCTCATACCTCACTTGCAAAGCCCCAAATCTGACCCCATTCCATCTTAGTAAATCCAAACAAAAACAGCAACATATCGATGACTGGATTTTAGAGCACAGAGGACCAAGAACAGCAGCACATCGCTTCAAAACCTCCTTCCCAGAACAATTGTTCCTCATGGTTCCTCAAAGCCCAGCAAATCCATCTTTAATTCAGAACCATTGTTCATCATTATAAGATATAGGTACTTGATTGAAGAAGAAACCCAAAATGCCTACACCTTTTTATACATAAATCTTTCAAGATGCAGGCTATACACCCAAAATGAACAAAGACCCAATTTTGCAGACCCCAAACCATCATAGGCTGAGAGGTGGGGTGGGTCGGGGGGAAGATGAGAGGAGAGATGAGAGAGTTGCTGTTTTTTTTTTTGTTTAATTTAGTTTTTTTTTAACATTTTCTGATTTTTAATATATTTTTTAAAATGCATTTTTTAATTAATCCATGTGGCATCATATTATTGGATATGTCAGGTCTACATGTGCGCCACATCATCAATCTAACAAATTTTTGGATGGAACCTAACAGTAAGGAAACTACTTGAGGCACGTATGTTAACCTTAAGGACCACGAATGACAAAACAAAAAAAAGACACAATTTGATAGTTTTGCAAACCTCAGAAACGTTTTGTGATAAAAAGCCTTTTCTTTTTACTTCACTTTTATATTATTTCATCTTTTTTTCCCTTCAATTTTCAAAATCAAAATAAAAAAGAGAAAACAAAAAATATATAAAAAAAACCCAACCCCTCCTTTGTTGTACCCAACTTGTGCCCTCCCCCGCCACCATCCCCAACCACCACCTCCTCTCTTCCTCCATTTATCTTTCTTTCTTTTTCCATACCCACCAATCTCTCCGTCTCTCTCTTTGAGATTTGGGTTTGTTTTTCAACTTTTTTTAATTAATTTTGATTAGTTACCACTGTGGGGGTTTGGATGGGGAGATTAATCTTGGGTGGGTTTGGGGTGATGGGGTTTGGGATTGGATGGGGGTGGCTTTGATGGTGGTTGGAAGGATGTTGTGGTTGAACTGGGGGTAGAGGTTGCGGTGAAACTGATGTTGGGTGTGTAGAGGAAGTTGGGTGGCTGAAGAATGGTTGGGTATGATTTGGTTTGGTGGGTTGGTTTTTGATATGATTCTTTTTTACTCGGTTTGGTTTTATGATTTTATTTTTTGGAAGTTGATTTTCTTAGTTTGATTTAATTTGTTGGGCGAAGAACCAGAAGAAGGCAGGGAGTTGGGATGGTGTTAGCTAGGGCCTCGGCGGAATCCATACAAAGTGAGACATATATGTGTGAAAAGGGGAGTAAAGTGAAACAAAATGAGTTTCAGGGGCCAAAGTGAGACTCAAATATACTTCCAGGGGGTATATCAAAAAATAAGCCAAAACAATATTGAAAAATTAGGGTAAGTGAAAATAAAGTAAAAAGAAAAGAAATTATGTAAAAGTGAAGTAAAAATAAATTAATGCAGGGTAATGGTTGAATAGGAAAGAGAAAGAACAAAGAAGAACAAAATTGATTAAATGATATTAAAAAACAAAAAGGAGTGTAAGTTGAGAAAGATGAAGTAGGAAAATCAGCTCCTTAAAAAAAGAATAAGAAGCAAAGCTCAAAACTCACTTTTCTGTAGTATCCTTTGTGTGTGTGTGTGGAAGAAGATTACAAAAGGATTATAAAGGTATAAAGGCCTAATATTTTAACAGACTTGTTTATGTAAAAGGCTAAGGAAATTATCGTATTTCTCTAATAATTTAATTCCTCTCTAATAATATATTATCGCTCTTTAAAAAGAAAAATAATGATATTCTTGCATCTAGAAAAATACTCTTATACAAAGTAAGGGTTAATGACCGAAATGGTCCCTCAACTATTGCTCCAGGATCATTTTGGTCTACCAACTAAAATTTTCATTTAAACCATCCTTAAACTCTTTATTTTGTATCAAATTGGTCATATCGTCAAAGTTTGTCAATTTTGTTGTTAAATTGAGGGGTAAAATTGTCCATGTAATCCCTCACCTCATCACCCCAAAACCACCCAACTCCCTGCCTTCTTCCTGTTCTTCGCCCAACAGTTCAAATCAAACTAAGAAAATCAACATCTAAGAAATAAAATCAGAAAATTGAACCAAGTAATCAATCAAAAGAATCACATAAAAAACCAACCCACCACCAAACCAAATCATTCCCAACCATTCTTCAGCCACCCAACTTCCTCTACACACCCAACATCAGTTTCACCACAGCCCCCACCCCTGAGTTCAATCGCAACATCCTTCCAACCACCATCGAAGCCACCTCCATCACCCCAAATCCACCCAAGATTAATCACCCCATCCAAACCCCCACTGTGATAACTAATCAAAATCAATCAAAAAATTGAAAAACAAACCCAAATCTCAAAGAGAGAAACGAGAAGATTGATCGGTATGTGGATTGGATATTTGGGAGATGTGTGTTGATTCAAAGGTGTGGGTAGTTTGGCCATATGGGTTTGGATCTGGTATCAGATGATGTAAGTTGTTATGGGGTAGGGGCTATGGCTGGTGAGTGGACTATAGTAGGTGACCGGTGAGATTCAAATTTTTAATTTTCTAAGTTTTATAATATTTTCCTTTAAATTTTAATTCATATGGACAGTTTTACCCTTCAATTTAACGGCAAAATTGACAAACTTTGACGGTAGGACCAATTTGATACAAAATAAAGAGTTTAAGGACGGTTCAAATGAAAATTTTAGTTAGTGGACCAAAATGATACTGGTGCAATAGTTGGGGGAGCATTTCGGTCATTAACCCTACAGAGTAAAAGAGATTCTTATGCACAAGGAAATTAGAATCTAGGATGTCTAATTCACCTCATGCTATTTGCGTTAAGAGGATTATCGTGCAAACAATGCATAAACTATTTCCAATGATATTCTTGAATCTGGTTGCTACCTTTCTAACCTAGGAAATATGCTTGGTGTTGTAAGAAATTCCATCAGGGAAGGAAATTGTTACCTTGTAGCTTAATCTGTTTTCACAAATAGATACATATTAGTGATTTGCATATACATCATGCCATACAGACAAGCAACTATAACATGGAAAGATTATTAGCACTAGATTATCAGCATTCATAAGAGGATCAACCAATGTTAAAAGGATGTCCAAACATAAACAAGGATGCATATCCCGTGCAGCAAGTACATATGCAAAAGGATTGCATAAAGTCATGGCTCATAACCAAGCTCCTAATACATACTGCAATTATATATCGAATCATTCTAATACTGCAGCAAAACCAGGATGATTGTAGTCTTCAAAGTAAAAAGAAAGAAAACAGGATAACTGGGTGATGCTTAGTCTGTTCTTAATGTCTTCAGCTGCAGTATTTATAATAAACCGGTCCGTAACCTCAGGAAATCCAAACAAGAACTTAATCTCCATCTCTATGCTTTTAAGAGATGGGTACTCAGTTATGTTTGACAAACTAAGTTGTTCTTTATATTTGAGCATAACAAATTACACATCCATTCAAATATAAAGAACAACTTAGTTTGTCAAACATAACTGAGTACCCATCTCTTAAAAGCATAGAGATGGAGATTAAGTTCTTAATACAAGCCGGAAAATAAAGACAATTTTTTAATTCTGAAACCTCTCATGATGGTAGTTTGAGAAGGTAGGTGCCAATAGCTTTAGCAGATATTCTTGTGTCGTTTTCAATACGTAGCACCATCTCTCCCTTCTTCAATCTTCTACTTCCCACTAGTCCCTGCAAGGAATTGCAAACATGTTGGCTAGCGCCTGAATCAAATATCCAAGTAGAAGAACTAACTGTTAGAACTGATTCAAGAACAAGAATAGTACCTCATGAAGGTTTGTTGTTGTTCAGGCTTGCAAGATATTTCTTGCAGTTCCTCTTCTAGTGCCCATTTTCATTGCAGTAAAAGCATTTTCCTTTGGGCTCATTTGCCTTCTTTTTGGTGATTTTACCCTTTGGGCTTGACTACAGTTGTCTTCTTCTCATTTCCCTTGCCCTTGCCTTTGGTTTTAGGCTTAGGTTTAGTATAGGAAGAAGAGCCTTTCTCGAAGGCAGCCACAATCCCACTCCCACTTTCCTTTTTGAAAGTCTTTTCAGCCTGTGACCAGCATGTGCAACAACTCAGCAAGAGTTTGGTCCATTTTTCCCATGTTGTAGTTCATAACAAACTGGGAGAACTGGTCTAGAGGGATGCAAGGATAAATTCTTGGGCCAATTCCCATCCAGTGGAGTTCTTAAGTTCTCCAACTGCTCAATGAGTCCAATCATCTTTAGTACATGCTGATGGACCAGTGCTCCCTTGACCATCTTGGTCTTCACAAGCTCACAGACAACACTGAATCGTTTGTTACATGTACCCTCACCATACAGCTCTTGTAGGTGAGCGATCATATCAATTGCACAATTCATGTGCTCATGTTGCTTCTGAAGCTCATAGTTCATTGAAGCAAGGATGTAACATTTAGCTTGTGTGTGTATCTTGTATGTGCTTAACATATTGAGCACGTTCCTCCTTCGGTGACATTATCACCAGGAGGTTGACGAGGGAATGGCTTATCAAGCACGTATGCAATTTTCTCACTGATCAAAATGATCTTGAGATTTCGGAACCATTTCGGGAAATTGTGCCCCTCAAGGAAATGTTTGTCAAGAATTTTGGCGAGCACGGTTCTAGACATATCTACATAACATACAGAAATTTAAATTAGATTGTTTTTAGAAATCCAATGATTCGGGTCTTTTAAATCAAAGGGCACCTCCCACTATTTTTGGCAAATTCCATATCCCTCAAATGGAATCCGAGAGTTTAGTTTCAACTCTTAGTGGGAATGGGAGGCTCATCACCATCAGGCTTGCCAAATCATAATAGAATATTGCATTGGTTTGCTTGACTAATCACTTTGGCCTCTAGCAAATGTGCACCCCCAAATGTTATCGTGAGGTACCATTGTACTAGTTAAGTCATGCTCACCATTCCTGTGAGTGTAGGGGTTTAAGCAACACCTCATCATAATAGAATATTGGCATTACTCCTTGCCTACATTCACAACATCAAATGTTTTGGAATGAGCCCTTTCAAAATAAACACATACTTTGTGTTCCCCATATTAGGGTGAATCACGGTGTATTGGTTATAATTGATGAGGGTCCACAATGGTGGAAGGCCACAAAAAGATATTCAAAATACCTCTCCGTTTATCAACTTAATATTATTATTGGTTAAGGAAGTTCTAGGTCTCATCATACAACATTCATTTCAATCTCATTAAAATAAAATTTGGTCCTATCATAACTATTGGTCCAATTTGTTAGTAGCATATGGTACTCCCACTATTTGATTTATAAATCAAGGAGTAACTGTTTGATCCAACATGAGCCAAATGTTGGATCTTGGTCTAGGGAGGGTGATTCATTTTAGTTAAGCGTTTAACTAATTAAATATGCAATCCTAATCGGGCTTGAGGCCCATCTAACTTGAGCCTTGGACTTCATCTCCTTCTTTCTTCTTCTCCTTTAGCTTACATCATATGAAAAGCAAAGGCATGCAAGCCTTTTAACAATTACATAAGAAAAGAAAAAAGGAGAGACATGCAAGCCTCTTTAACAATTACATAAGAAAAGAAAAGGGAGAGACATGCAAGCCTCTTTAACAAAAGAATTGAACCTTATTAATTACAAGCCCAATGAACTAATAAATCACATCCCAAGGTTCAACCCAATTGATAGTCGGCCAATCACATAGTTCGATTGCAATTTGGGCCTTAGTCCATAATCATCATTTCAACTACTTTAATTAAATTAAAATAATTGAACTTTAGAATGCAACTTAAACATTTTTGGGTTTTTAGTATATGGGCCTAGTTCAAAACGTGGGGTTAAGTATGCAATTAATTAAAGACTCAAGGACCAAACCGCAAAGTAAAGTAATTGCATAGAAGTCCAAAGCAAATAATATAATTGCATGAGGAATCCAAGAGGATTCCAAAGTGGGGCCGACCATGTGAAGTGTGTGTGTATATGTGACATGCATGGGAGTGTTGGTTTGTCCCATAAAATGATCAAACAAGCCTTATCAAGTTCCAAGGAAACATTTCCAAGACCAAGAGTGTGGTCTCCTATGCAAACAAGTTCCTAGGAAAGGAAGAGGGGATAAGGGAATGTTCTTTCAACCAAAGAAACAATCCTAAAGACCAATGGCACACTAGGCATGCCTATGTCTTGAAGTTCTAATTTTCTAAAAACTAGAGGAGCATGCTTTGACTAGGGGGACAAGTGGACATGGAATCTTGGATAACCAAGGTCAATGTCTTCATTCAAATCAAGACCAACACAATTTCGAAATTGAATCCCACCAAAATGGATCAAAAACTAGAACACATGCATTCATCCTATGAACTCACAAGAACATTCATATGAACTCAAGAACACACATAACACACATAACACAAAAATCATATTTTTAAGTGTCAAATTTCATGGAGATGAAAGTGGCTATCAACATAGAAATTTTACAAAGCTCAAGCTAGCATTGAAACATCACAAAACCCCCCAAAATCCAATATGGTCGAAACCCCCTTTTAACCATGTGTTCAAACTTTAATGCCTTCTCTTAAAACATCTATAACACTTAAAGATGCAAGACTTTTCAAAAAATAAACAATCAAAGCTTCACAACACATAACATTTATGCCACAAAGAACTTTTACCCATATTCATAAACAAAAACCCAAAATGGTACAACTTATCACTTGACCTTGGCTCTAATACCACTTGAAGGAAACCTTTAGAAAATCATGAGTTTCATTTGAGCATCAACATAGATAAATAAAATCGTGGTAACGGAAGCTTAAGCATGCATCTATGAGTTCAAAAACAAAAACTTTTCCCATGAATCTTTTAAGCCAAGTGATAGTTGTACTACTTTCCTAGAACATACTTCTAGTAAGATTGAAAGGAGAAGTTACCCTTGGTGCGTGCTTTCAACCCCATGATCGAATTCCACCAAAATTGTTGAAGCTTGAATGGCTCCTTCAAAATCTTCACCTTGTTGTTAAAGCTTGAATGACTCCTTCAAAACTTCAACTTAGAAGGTTCTCCAAAAGTCACCAAAATAGGTAACCTCTAAGTCTCTTCACCAACTAGAACTTGAGAAGAAGATGATGAGCTTAGTGAGAGGATGATGCTAGTGATCCATCACTAAGATGGTATGAAAGTGTAGAGAGAGTTTTTGGAAGACTAGAGCTTTCTTTCTCTCTCTTCATTTTCACTAATGACCCCCTTAGGCTTCAAAAATATGATAGTCATCTTTTACTTGAGTCAACAAGTTGACTCTAGCAACCAAAAGCCCATATGAACGTCTGTTCGGTTTATTTTTACACATGATTTTTCATGTTATTCCCCTTTTATTTTGAGTTAGTTCTTGACTTTTTATAGCTTTTTACTTCCTTTTTGTGTTTTCTTGGATTTTACCTTGGTTATGATGAAAATGAGCTAAAAGTGCATTATTGGTTATAAATTCTGTTTTTGTTCATTTTCGTAGGTCAACTTCTTGGTCTGGGATCAACATGCTCTGGTGCTCGAATGAGATGAAGATCTTCATGAGACTTGTTCCAATGGATGTTAACTACAACATATCCAAATTTGAGCTCCATTGGACAAGTATTACCTATCCAACCAATCCAACATGTTACCACAGCTCTGGAAATCCGGAATTGGCCAGCTTTTACCTCCATTGTGTCATCTTGATTATTCTTGTTACCATAACACTTGGTAACAAGAATTTACCTTAGTAGATGAGATATTTTCTGAAGCATTTGGCATCTTTGTGAGGACAAGGCTTCATCATTTGCAAGGGGACAAGAAGATAATGGGTGAAGACTTTGCATTAGAATACTAAAAGTAAAAGCTGGAAAGGAGGAGAGAGGGAAGCAAAAGGAAGTGCAATCTGATATTGGAGAGGCTTTTGAACGTGGGAAAGCAATCCATTCCATATTCTACACATTGAGAGCAGATTTTGGGAGTTTGGAGCTAGGAGAAAGCCAAGGTGCAGCCAAGCAAAATGGAGAAGAAAGCTTCCACCATTGATGAGCTTGAAGCTTTCACAATTTTCTCAAAATCTGTAAACTCTTTCTAATTTTATTTTGAGTTTGTATTTGGAATAAGTATGAGCAACTAAACTCCATAGCTAGGGCTTAGGTTGAAGCCCTAAACATGAATACCTTATTGTTTTGATGCTTGAGTGTATGAATTTCTGGATATTGTTGATGAATTCCAATTCACCAAATTAATCTATCATTGATGTATGTTCTTCTTTGATTGATCACCTTTGAAAGCATGCTTCTTGAGATTGTTGGGATTATGTGTATCTTCATGTTTTCCTAAGCAATAGATGGATGGAGTAAGAACCATCCATGTGAATTGGGTTCTTGAATACCTATTGTAAACACCATGCTATTAGGATTCTTGTGATGTTCATATTCTCTTTGAACTTAATGGGTTTTTCTTGTAATTGAATCAAAGTACTAAGCACACCTAGATTCGATTATAGGGAAGACACAAGTATTGTAGCACTCGTACTGCATTTTACGTATATTAGAGAGAATCAATGTGTCTTGAGCCACTCGTCCTGGTCTTGATTGCGAATATCTTCATTAACACGTTTAGAGTTCATCACTTGAGTATTCATGAACATGGGTAGAATTGTTTATGGTGGATTCCGAAACCCTAGTGTTTGTTACATTTTACTCTCACATTTTGATAATTCATCTCTGTCATTCACATTTAAATTCAAAGTTCATTTACTTTCATGCAATAGAAATAGGTCACTTGAACCAAATCAACCCCCCCCCCCCAATGTGTGTGTGAGTTGCGTGTTTGACACGTTTTGTGTCTTTGTCAATGAATTTTGTTTGTTTCCGTAATTGTTTTGAACTTTTGGTCCGCGCTATGTTCTTTCATTTTCTGTTCTGAATCCAACCGTATAAAGAACGTGAATTTTGGACAAACGGTTGGAAAGTTATAGGCAAAACATTGGACGGAGGTTGAAACTGAAAGCAGAGAAACGACTCTGTGAAAATGACCGGTCGCTTTACCTTACGACCGGTCGCTCATCACGCCAAAATTTGAGTTTCGACTCTGTGAAAAACGACCGGTCGTCACTGTTCACGACCGGTTCGCACTGTTCACTGTTCACGTCACTTGATCACTGTTCACAAGTGATAAAGTGGTGATAAAATGGTGATAGAAAATGTTGTTTGTGTTTTTCTTTAGTTTTCTTGTGTTGTTTTATTTTTTTTACACTTCTTTACTCATTTTTAGTTTCCATTTTGCATTTGTGCATTTGTGGTGTGTCAATTAAGTGTTCTTTACGTACTCAAATTAGAACTTATAGGAAGCCGACAAGTTCTTTGTGGGATCGAACCCGTACTTTAGATTCGTGCACTTGCGGGTATTTTTAATTGGTTGTTTGCACATTAATTTGTGTCCTTTTAGGAATGCAACAACGTCCATCCCTTGAAATTGGGACTCTTGGGCTCAATTTCATTTAAGTTGTCATCCAAAAGGATAAAGCCCAATGAGCCCGGAATTCAAAATTCCATTTTAAAGCCTATTCCGACATCACGTGTCGTTTAAATTAATTCCATAATTAATTTTGCCTTAACCAATTAACAAAGCTTAATTGATCTCTTCAATTCATCATCTCCATAATGGTTTCTCAAATAACTCAAGTTTAACGGTGTGCGATCCATTAGGTTCTAATTAGAAAGGTCGTGGGCAATTTGAACTCTTCGTAATTGATTGTGAATTAAAACCCCTTTTTAATTCTCCCTATTAGTTAGGATCATTAGTCCTTAGGGCTTCCGTCATCCATGAGTGACACCTAGCAGTATGTTATGGATATCCAAGCTAAGTAAAATAAGCAGAGAACCTATTCAGTTAGAATTACAATGCAATACGGTCCTTCCCTATTACAATGCTTTTAATCTCATTACTAGGGCATGGTGCATGTCAAACCCCTAATGAGATTGTCACGTCTTATATGATTTGTATTAGTATGACAAGAACATCCTTCTAGGTCATACCGAATACTCTAATTAGAGATTTGCTTAATCATATCTTCCGAGCATTCTCCTTCTTCCTGAATGATAAAAATTCCATGTTGTACACTCACATGTCTCCATGAGCCGATCGTGAACCCCAACAATGCTTGTACCACATCCGTGATTAGGACATGTCTTTATAGCATCATCAAAGATCCACAACCTTCCCACAAGACAACCATGGTGCCTCAGGTCCAAGGACTAATTTGCATTATTGCAACTTGAAGTTTCTTGTTTGACATATAAGTAAAATTTCCATACAAGAAACTTTCGTTTGATCGCGTTCAGTGAACTCATTCTCTATTGAGCACCTACATACTTGTCTTAGTGTCTCCACATGAATGACTTGAGACCAGTCATCCTCCTAATTGAGAAGACATAGCATGTACCGGTCTTTCCAGATTGTCAGGGCCCATTTCACAATCCTATGACTAGGAACATTTAGGGCATGAAGATAATAGAGGAAAGGTCTCATGAATCTAACTTCCTTAGATTACTTTCTCTTTATCTCACATCCCTTGGACTTATTGTTTAAGCATGTGTAACTGTTAATGAGACATTTACTAATAAACAATAAACTTGCCCTTTAAAAGGATTAAACATAAGTCTAATACATGAAATATCCTTAAAAGATTACATCATATGATTGGCTTTTAGGGCATATTTCCAACAATCTCCCACTTGCACTCCAAAGCCAATCAGCCATGTATCTGATACCCATCTTCTCAGATGTCGATCCAATTGTAGCTGAGTCATAGGCTTAGTTAGTGGATCTGCTATGCTATCTGCCGAAGCTACCTTGAGGATGCTGGACTTCTCCGAGAGATATATATTCTCGAATTTTATGAAAGCGCCTCTCAATGTGTTTGGAATTCCTGATGAGACCTTAGTTTCTTAGCTTGAGCTATTGCTCCATTGTTGTCGCAGGACAAGGCTACTGGTAATGCTATGGTTGGAACCACTCCGAGATCGGAGATGAACTTTCTCATCCAAACAGCTTCTTTGGCGGCTTCAGGACGCTGCTATACATCCGCTTCAGGAGTGGAATCTGTTGTAGTACTTTGCTTCCAGCTCCTCCAACTGACCGCTCCGCCATTCAGAGTGAAGACATATCCAGAGGTGGATTTTATGTCATCAACGTCAGAGACTGGAAATCTGAATCAGGATGGGCTTCTATCTGCAACTATGATGTTCCTCCATAAACTAGGAACATGTCCCTTGTTCTTCTTAAGTATTTTAGGACACACTTGACAGCTGCCCAGGATTCTGAACCCTGGGTTTGATTGATATCGACTCGTTATGCTTACTGCATAACTAATATCAGGCCTCGAGCACAACATAGCATACATGAGACTCCCAATTGCTGATGCATAAGGGATTCTACTCATACGTTGTATCTCTTTGGGAGTTTTAGGGCACATGGCCTTAGAAAGGTGAATTCCATGTCTTAAAGGAAGAAGACCTTTCTTGGAATCTTCCATATTGAATCTTCCAACCACCTTATCTATATACATGGATTGAGACAATCCAATAAGTTTTCTAGATCTATCACGATAAATCTTGATTCCCAGTATATAGGATACTTCTCCCAAATCTTTCATAAAGAAGGTTTTGGACAGCCACATTTTCACAGATGAGAGCATTCCAATGTCGTTTCCAAATAGCAATATGTCATCCACATACAAGACTAGGAATACGATTGCACTCCCACTAACCTTTTTGTAAACACATCGTTCATCACCATTCTGTGAGAAATCAAACGATTTGATTGCTTCATCAAAACGAAGGTTCCAACTCCTAGAAGCTTGCTTTAGTCCGTAAATGAACCTTTGTAGCTTGCATACTTTATGAGACTTCAGTTTTAGACACAAACCCTTCAGCCGCCAAAGTGGACAAGTGGACAAGTGCAAAATACGATTTAGGCTAAAAATGATGGCTCATTAAGTCAATATATACTTCATACTAAAATCCCATAAAATCAAGTTTTCTTATTTGATGTGTAAGGAACAAAAGCCGCCAAAAATTATCTTGAGAAAATGATTATTCCAAAAAACCATTTTTCATACTTAGTCAATATTGCACATCCGCTAAAAAATTTCTGGGTCAACCAGTGATTGCATCCATGTCAAACGGGAAAGCGAACGGGTTTTTTCATTTTTTTAACCTATTACACGAATCGACTTGACTTACAGCATTCACATATATTTGGAGGGAAGAGAGTTTGCTAAATTGTTAGGTTGGAAAGTCAAGGATTGTGGCTCGTAAAAACTAAAAAAATAAACTCCCAAACCTTCCTACTTCTAAGCGTATTTTGACACATCACCAATGCTCAAGAAGCAAACACCAAAGCTCAACATCAATAACATAGCACAAACGTTGGTCTCTCACTCTCTGTGATGCATGCATTGTCTATGGAAAACCAGTCTAGCTAGCTCTCCTAAATATGAAAATGCGCCCTAATAACTTGGGATGGGACTTTGTTGAAAAATTTACAAAATAGTTCAAATTATTATTGACAGAACTTGTCCAGAATTTCCCCTTGGAATTCGTGATGAACCCTGTGTCTATTTGATAACTAACAAATGTCGACCTAAATTACTAAAATGCCCTTCTTGCAATTCCAAAACAACCTTAGGGTTGGACTTCTACTGTCAAAACATCAGAGTTTTCCTTTAAAATGGCTCTAAACCCAAAATCCACATGCACATAAGACAGTTTACTCCCCAAATGTTCAATAAGCACAAGATATAAGTCAACTACACGCTAGTAACAATTCTAATGGTCCTCATGCCCCTTTTTCACAGCCATAACCAATAATAAATCCAAAGTGAGTCTCAGACCCTGAATCCAAAATACAACATAATCAAATCATAGCAACTAATAGCGTAAAGTGTTTAACTATGCATATGCATCTAGGTTGCCTTGCTTACATACCATTCTCAAGAGATTAAGCCACACGTAATTCTTGAAAGTTCCAAATTTACATATCTAACAAGAACACCACCAAGAATCACTTAAAATACCAAGGTAACCAAATGCAAATAAAGACCCAGTGAACCAAATAATAACTCAATGATCATGTTGGTCGTTCTCGAGAATAATGACTTTTCAAAAAAGTCAAAAATGAGGCTCAAAGATTCTGAAATTTCAATTTTGCCCATTGTACTTTGGAAAACCACGGAAATGCCCCCTTTATATATAATCCCTAAAGAAATTTTGTTTTTGAAAGTCATTCAAACGCCGCACCCTCCACAAATGTTGCTCTGTATGGAACTATGATTATGGCTGGCGTGCTGTTGGTTTTCGACACCAGCTTCACGTTCTGGGACTCATATACAGCCAGCCCAAAGCAAGATCTTTAGCGCTCCTATGGCTGATGATAATTCCCTGGTACATTGAACACAACAACCACAGCATCATGGTGGTTCAGCTGCCACAATGAGGTGAAGAATTTGATATGGAATTAAATTCATGGAAATTTGAATCTGACAATGTTGTTGAATTTTACTTGATTCTGTGTTTAGCAATGGCGTAAAGCTTTTGGGCTTTTAATGGTTTGCAGATATCGTCTGAGAGACTCGGGGGTTCTTCATAACTGTTCACAGTAATGCAGATTCAATATTAATGTGTAAGTTCTGCAATCACTCAATCTAGATGGAAAAAGTTGTATTAAGTTTCAAATGATTAATCTTATGATGGATATTCTTACATTTATGAATATAGTAAGCAATGAAATTATGGAAGTAGGGTCTAGATTTCTTATTTTGGGCATGAATTTTACTTTATTCAATGAAAAGTTATATGATATCAGAGAGGCAAAGAACCTTTTTTTTTTCATTACAGAATATGTGGTTTGTCCCCCTTTCGAAATAGGCTATATATACCTTAGTATTTGCTAACATTGGCTTCTGTCACGGCCTTGTGAGCTGACAGGAAAAGGGTTTTCCCAAATTGTCTTGAGAGCTTTTCTTTCTTTTTTGGGTAATAGAATATGGGGCCACACAAGCGAGTACTTGTGTTCGTGGGTGTTCGGGTTTGAGACGTAAACAAAAGTGTCTGTACTCTCTACTAAACTAAAGAGGATTTGGGTGTCGGGCATGCATTTGTCTTTTGGAATGCTAGATATTCTACTTTCCCAAAGTAACGAGGCAAATGATAAAATATGGCGATTTGGAACATTATCTTTAATCTGGTTTCATACCAGTGTAAAACCATGGCATTTTTCCAGATTCTGCAAAAATAGACTCGATATGCTATAGGAAGTTTCAATTTAGTGAGCTAGAGGCACCTTTCAACTTCATCCCATCTCTGAAATAGACTCAATATGCTATAGGAATGGGGATTTATCGGTTTTAAAATCTAGCAGGGGAATATGCTAAAGGAAGGTTTCAGTTAATAACAATGTATGGTTGAGATATAAGCAGTCAAATATAGGAAATCTTGCAAGTTGTTCTAAGAGGATGAATCTGGTTGCTACCTTTCTAACCTAGGAAATATGCTTGGTGTTGTAAGAAATTCCATCAGGGAAGGAAATTGTTGCCTTGTAGCTTAATCTGTTTTCACAAATAGATACATATTAGTGATTTGCATGCCATACATACATGTAACTATAGCATGGAATAAAAAGACGATGCAAAGATTCAAGAGTACCAGCACTAGATTCCTACAGAATTGGATCTAATGTTATAGTAACACATTGTAAGGACAATTTCAGGAGATAATGGAAACAATCTTACAGGGAAACATATATATAGAGGATTGATTATCATGCTGAGAAAACAGAACTAAACATGTATCATGCTATCATTATAATACAGATGTGTGAATTATACATTCATATTCAAATGCAGAATCCAATAACAACCAAGGACTTCATGCATCAACAGAAAACAGCCGATGACTAGATATAAGGTACATGCTGTAGTTTGGACTTATCATGCTTCCTAGAATTTATAGTGAATCTTGGTTTTCTGAAATTTATAATGCATTCTCAGGTACCAAACAGAGTGCAATTGTGAAAGTGGCGGGTCGTCAGTTTATATCAAAGCAGCATTCATAAGAGGATCATCAACCAATGTGAAAAAGATGTCCAAACAAAAACAAGGATGCATATCCAGTGCAGCAAGTACATATGCAAAAGGATTGCATGAAGTCATGGCTCATAACTAAGCTCCTAATACGTACTGCAAGTATATATCGAATCATTCTAATGCCGCAAGGACGATTGTACTCTTCAAAATAAAAAGAAAGAAAACAGGATAACTGGGTGATGCTTAGTCTGTGTCAGAGACCTCTACTTCCATCACCCCCTTCTTCTGCTTGTGTTCAGCTGCAGCATCCATCATAGACCGGTCTGTAACCTCACCAACGTGAAGAACTAATCCAACAGGGTTAGGCTCCACGGCTGTTGAAGGGCTGTCCTCGGTCTCAGGCACAATGCCAGCCTCATCCTGAAACAAGATTGAAACATAGGTATTCATCTTTCAACAATAAAATAGATGAGATCACAACATAAGAATTTCATACAATTAATCTTAACTACGTTTAGTCTCTTTACTATACATAGAGAATTACAAAGACCGGGTACTGGACACCAACTAGTACTCCAAAGATAGAAATCATGCTTTTGGCCACGGTTTACTCAATGCTCTCTTATATCTCTGTCATGCTCTATTACTCGATGCTAAAACATATACGTAAACGTAATTATATGTGCACATACAACATTCTTATCATTACCCAAGTAAACCCAAATCAACAAATTTCTTACAGAAAATATATTTACAAAAGACAAAACAGAAAAAGGCTTGCTGTAAAAGTAAAACTCAAAATTTATTTACCGAGTTGTCAATTAAGCCTCTAAAGCAAGGTCACGGAACTTTACCGTCGGCCATAGCCTGGCCGGGCCTCCAGCCCGGTGCCGGAGTGGGAAAAACCTCATGTGGTGCTGGAAGCATGAAGAAACTCGAAGGATTTGTGCCTAATCCCATATCTTCCATTACCTTGAACACATGGGATGGCGGAGTAAGGAAATTCCACACCTTGATGGACTCCAAGTGTTCGACCCGAGATGCAGGGCTCACCTTTTGCAGGTACTCCTCAGCTTGTTTCTCCTTGCCAGCTTCAAGCAGGTAGCAATGCACAATTTTGATGAAAGCAGAGTCGACCGGACCCACGCAGTCCTTGATGAAAGCAGAGTCGACCGGACCGGGTTTAATCCGATGGGCTGAGAAGCACTTTTGCAGTATGGGAAGCATTTCTTCTTTGTTGAGGAGAAGCTGTTCCGGGATCAGATCGAGTTCCTGGAAGTGAGATTCCATTAGGCTTGCAAGAACAGAGGCGTGATTGAGAGAGGTCGACATCATTGTTGAATTTTTGTTGGGTTTATGATTTTGGGGTTTTGGAGAAGGAAGGCGTTGGTGGACGGTGGGATTGGAGGCTTTGTATTTGTAGAAAGAGTCATATTGTAATAATTTTTTCTAAAAAATTCAGAGCTTTTGGAGAATCTACCTTGATCAAAGAGAAAAGTAAGGCTTAGTTTGGGATTGCTGTGCTTCTTTTAGAAGCAGCTTTTTTAAAAGTTTTTGAACTTTTGTTGTTTGGTAAAATACGAAAAAGCAGTTTTTTTTCAAAATTCCAGGTGACTACAGCAGTTTCTAAAAGACACGTGTGAGGGTGCTTCTAAAAACTGATGCGAGGAGAAGCATCATGCGGAGAGTTTAATGAAATTTTCATGTTACCTATATTGCTCTTATTTGTTTCAAACAATTACGCGCTATATTCTTGTTATCCTGGGTTCGAGCCTCACCAAGAGTCGTTCCTCTTAGATTTTCTTGTGTTGTTTTATTCTCCTGGTTGTGACACTAATAGTCCTTAAGATTATCCTCCACACATCAAAATGCTCCCTGCTATTAGGTTCCGTCAAATTTTCTATTAAATTGTTGACATAGCACATGTGTGGAGCCTAGAGCCACGTCATTTTAAATATAATATGTTATTATTTTAATATTTTAAAACTTAAAATTCATTAAAATAAATAAATTAAAAGGAACTTAAATTTTTTTTTTAAAAAAATATCTTTCATGCTCTGTTTAAATAGAGAGAGAGAGAGAAGGAGAGAGAGAAAAATATTTAAAAATATATACTAATAAAAAGATTTGAGTTGCTTTTTTTCCCATGAATTTTAAGTTTTCAAAATATTAATATTATATTATATTATATTTAAAGCCACGTGGCTCTATACATATGGATGTGTAGGCTTCACGCATGTGTCACGTCATCAATTTAACAGAAAATTTTATGGAAGCTAACGGCATGAACCATTTTGACGTGTGGAGGCTAACATTAAGGATCATTAGTGTCACAAAAACACGTTATGAACGAAATGTTATAATTTCACAAATCTCAAGAACCATTTATGATTAAAAAAAACACCTAATTTTTTATGATCCATATCCTCATCAAAGAGAAAAGAAAGAAACACTAGTGGGCCTGCCACTGCTCTCTCCCTCCTCCTTCTCGTCGAATCAAATAAACAACTTTATTGTTTTGAATTATTATTATTTATTTAGAATGAAGGGACAGACCTACCCTTTGGCTAACTTGGGTCCCCTACCCTTTGGTATAAGCCTAGGTGACTTTGTTTTTTTTTTAAGATTTTACCGTAAACTAATATACCGAGCCCAGCCAATACACAATGCACTGCACTCTTTTATTGGTTGTTGGTTGTGCGTCACGTGAATACTCCACTGTTTTGAGCCTATGACTTTCCATTAAGCACATCACACTAAAAAGAACAAAAATATATGGTCACTCTTTTTTCTTTTCCTTTTTGTTTTGTTTTGTTTTTTGGATTTTTGCAATTTTACACTATAAATATTAAGATATAAGTCAGGGTCAGTTACCTCAACCCTAAACCTTCAACTTTTATATATATATATTTTTTGGTACAAAAAGGGCCAAAGGCTAAACCCCCATTTTTTAGTCGAAAACAACTCCCTATTTTCCGTTTTGGTAGAAAATAACTTGTCTTTCACTTCACACACCCCTACACATAGAAAACATAAAAGAGATATGTACTAGATGAATTTTATGGGGTAAAGCTCATTATGTCCTTTTGATTTGGATATATTTTTTGTGATCAATCGTATTGTAGAGTTTTCTATCTTTTTAATAGGTTTGTGCGTAATGTAAATTTAGTCCACCCTAATTTAAAATCCTGAATTCGTCCCTTTTGGCATTTGATATAGTATAATTCACTAGCCAGGAATGGTTAAATCAAATTGTTATTTGTAGTTTTGTTGGAAAAAAAAAAATTTCAATTCATAATTAATAATAATACATATGGTCATCTTCTTCTCTTTCAAATGCAACGCAAGTTTAGATTCTCATTTCCATGTGTTTTAGTTATTTGAGAAAATTAAAAGTAACTAACCATAGTCATTGCTTATTGCCTTTTCTCAACCAATAAAAGAAAGTAGATGGATATTAATAAATAAAAAATTGTAATTCCATTGAAAAAAAAACAATGGAGCTTTAAGCAAATGCATGCAAGAGTGTATTTTGTACTATAACTTGCAACTGTTGAGGAGAAAAAAATCGTACGTTGATGATTTCGAGATTGTACAGAAATATGGCATCTGGTTCTCTAGCATGGTTCATGGGTTTGAGGAGACATTTATTGAAGGAAGAAAACGAAAATGAAATATTTTTGCTCACCACTTTAATTTAAGGTGTATTCTTATTGTCTTTCTAAATACTTGACACGTGTTCATAAATATAATAATGGTTAACTTTTTACTTTGTATTTATGGAACTATGATTATGCATATGTATCAAATATTGAAAATAATAATGAGAATACACATTGAGTTAAAGTAGTGAGCAAAACTACTCTCAAACAAAACTGAAATTCCAGGTCATGATTTTTGTTAGTTGAAGCACTTATAACTTTTAGAAAATCATGTCCTATCTGATACAACCAATACACAGAGATATTTGGCCATCTGATAAAAAAACTTATACAATTTGAATCCAGACAAATTATGAGCTGTTTATTTAATTACATGAACATTATAATTTTAAATCTCTTCGAATGAGAGGTTTAAAATCAACATGCATGCTCAAAGATGAAAACTTTGAACGCAAGGAAGGAGTATTGGAAATGAGAAATTCCAAATACTGCCACGTGACCAGCGCATATGGTGTGTTGTAATAAGGCTTGTGAGCCTAAAGGACAGAGCTGAAGGGTCCTGATACCGCCACGTCGCCACGTCGCTAATGTATCTGAATCGGAAAATAAAATATTCCAGCAACCATTTGTCAAAGTCATCATGATATGATGATAAGATTCATACTCCAACTTTAGGATTAATGTAGCAGATAGAATTCAACGACAACTGGACAAGGGGCCATTTGGTCTTTTATGGATTCAGTCTGATGAATTTATCAAACCATATCAACCCCCTATCTAAATTTCAGTTTCAAAGACAAATTTGTGACACATGATTCTCAAGTAATTTGTCTATGACCAAGAGCATAGATGGATGATGTTTTGCACAATTATGTTATAATTATACATTTTTATTAAACTTGATTCAATAAACTGGCCACAATATCCAAGCCCAATTACAAATTACAATACATATAGAAAGTGGAAGATAGGCTCCATTATCTAATTCATCCAGAAACGTATAAATCCCACCTTCTTGAATAATTTCAATATACTTATTGATATATGACGCAAACTTCATCAAATTAGGACGGCTAAAGTCAATATCTCATTCTCACTTCAATTATCTCTCTTTTTCATATATACTCTAGCATAAAAAATAAATAAAAATAAAAATAAAATGTAAATAATTATCAAACCTTGTTAGTAGATACCAACCAAAATGCATAATGCATAGTCGGGCAGGTAATTGATTGGTAAGGCGGAGATTCTGTTTCTAGTTATCAAACGGTCCTTCCTACTGTCACTCCACCGCCATTGTAGTGTTGAAATTGGAATAAAGAAGGATGCCCTCCGTTGACCAGATTGGACTAAATCACAAAAGATAATGTAGTATATAAAACGTGTAAAAAAGTGGCTTGTAAAATCGAAGTTCAATGGATGGCAAAACTTAATTTGACTAGACCTTATAGAGCATTATTACCACTCTAATTGTCTGAATGAGTGACTTGAAAGAATTCTGGAGACATCATTCGTGTCTTGTATCTTTTACTTTGTTTACTCAACTACTTTCAAGTCATTAATCAACAATTACATACACTATTGAAACATTTATTCCTCAGGTACGTAATGGGATGAGATAAATAGACTAAAACATGGAAGGCTGGAGAAATTAGATAATTAGGGTAAAAGATTATGCTTTTTAATTGGCCGATGTTGACAGAATAGTGATTGAGGAAAAGGTCGCTTTTAATTCAGATGTGCTTCTCTTGGACGTTGCATATAATTCATCCGCTGCTTTAATTGAACAAATAACAAACGAGGTTGGGATGGGAGACTCCTTCCAGGGCCAAAGGGTTTTAAGCTTACCTCTCCCAAACTCACATTTTTCAGCCCATCTTATATAATTAGGTTGTTGTGATGTGACAAAAGAAGATTTATGGAAAAATTGGTCATTTACGCATTTCAAGGACAAACTTTGGTAATTGATATTTTAAACCTTTTTGCTTGAATTTGCATGATCTCTGCAACCAAAAGACCACCATTTAGTCTATTACTCATTAGGAGTTTTTTTTATTGTATTTTATTTTCGGCTGCGAATACAAATTTGTCGTTTCTGTCATTGTACGGTTGATCTATATTGTTAGTATGAATACAAGTGTTTCGGGTTGTTGAATAAGGGATTAAATATTTGTTGATTTAGACATAATTCTCTTCGGATCAATTAATTTGGTCACTGGAGATGTTGTATTCATTTCGGCACTTGTGTAGCTTTGTAGTAAGTTTTATTTCTTCAATAAATACCATCGCTTTGTTTATAAATTATAAATTATAAAATAAAAAAATAAAAAAAGACCACTCTTTTATCAATTTTAGCTATTTTTTCTTCAAAATAATCAATTTCATGTAACTGTGTGCAGCTACCTCACATGATTAATTGGTCCATATATTTTTCCTTGGCAAAAAAGAAGAAAATTGGTCCATATTTCCAAAAAGGATGAATATATATATACAAAGCAGTACAAATTGAATACATACAAAGTCGAAATTATGTTGCGTATGTTAAAATCCTTAAAATAAAACCTATGACAACATGGTTCAATTATGTGAATAGGAAGAGAAGAGAAATGACAACATGTTTCAATTATGTGAATAGGAAGAGAAGAGAAGTGAGGGAAAGTCAAGGAAGCGTCCCATTAGCTAAGTATTATTACGTATATTGCGAAGAGGGAAAGTCAAGTATAGTGAGTAGTGACAACATCTTTCCTTACTTAGGTAACGAGCCCGCTATTCAATTGTGTCTCTATCCTATCCTATCTATGCCGTCCACTTAGTAATAATTGAAGTATATTGCTCCCATTAAATTAAATACGAGGGAAAGTCAAGGATAGCGGGCTCATTGAATTGTAAAATAAAGATAAAAAGTGCAACACTGCTTCCTTTAATATATGGATAATGCTCGGCTCTTGATACATGGAGCCCTTTTTCCCTCTGCATTCGACGTGGTCTCTTTATAAAATTATTTAATGAAATAGAAACCACAAAAACAAAAAGAAAAAAGGACAAAAAATCACAACTTGGCTTAGACCATGAACATGAGAGCCAAGTACAGGAAAAAAGGATGACTAAGACTTGACTGAGAGCCGAAAACAGATAAATGTTCTGGATAGAGAAGGGACCAGTACGACTACGGCCATGACTAGCTACCCCCCAACCTTCCCTTATCTTCTATTCATATATACATATATGAATAGTTCTTCCCTTCATAATTCAATACAGATTGAGTATAAACAAAAAATCATTGAACTAAATCACAGAAGATAATGTAGTATATAAAAAATGTAAAAAGTGGCTTGTAAGATCGAAGTTCAATGGATGGCCACACTTAATTTGACTAGACCTTGGTGAGCATTATTACCACTCTAATTGTCGTTGAATGAATGTAATTCAATTTACTTGCTATACAAATCTAAAAAATTATACTCATCTAACGACAATTAATATAGTGATAATACTAAAGACCAATTAAGAGTGATGACAACCGAATAGAAAATATATATAAAAAAGCAAATGTTATAAATAAAGCCACAAAGAAAAATAGTACTTGAACTAAAACCTAGTATTCACCGTAAAATAGAAATATGTTTAAAATAAATAAATAAGATAATAAATAAATAAATAGATTAAAACAGAAGGTATATCTTTGTGTTTTTTTATTTGCACATTCACACTATTTACGGTTAGCAATTTGTTTGGTTCGCAACGCAACCGTTTTACTTGGACATGTGTTTTACTATTATATTATAACCAAGGTCTTAAATATCGATAGTTTCGGAAATATCGGTCGTTCAAAAAACACGGAAATATCGATGGAAATATCGAGAAAATATCGATATCGATAAAAATTGGATAAAAACTACGGAAATTGTGATAAATATATGGAAATTTTTAATGAAACTTTAGAAGACGTTTATTTAGTCAATCATCTATTATTTTGACACAAAAAATTGGAAAGAAATGCATTGCATAGTGGGTTTGAGTGATTTAAGTTGATTATATTGCGAGTGACAAACTCTGACTTTGAAAATTTGGAGTAATTAATGAAAGAGAATTAAACACCCCCTAGTAATTTATTTATCATTTTTTAGTACAATATTTTACACTTTATAAATTGCATGGTAAGATACATGAGTAAACTTATTTCATGGAATAGTGAAGATTGAAAATTAACTAACAACATAAATAAATTTATCCAAGGAAGAATTAAATAGAAAATAAAGAAAATGATTATAGAGATTTAAGTAATTAAGCAACAATTTATTTAACGTTATTCACTGGACATTGTACACGTTCTTATATTTATTATTTATCAAAAATTGAAAAATAATTAAAGATGTAAACCAACTTGATTTTTCATGAAAAATAGGCAGTTATCATGCTTAAAATATAGGGAGTTTCACTAAAATACACAAAATGGGGGCTGAAATTATAAAAATACCCAACACCCAAAACACTTTATAATCATACCCAAAACCCATCATTACACACACTCAAAACTCATTTATAAACACACCCAAAAAATATACAATTGTTGATTGTGGGGTTGATTTTGGGTATGTTTCTATGTTTAAATAGTGCTTGGGTATTTTTATAAATACATGTATAGGATTGGGTATTTTTATAAATATCTATAAAATATAATAGTGAAGATTGAAAATTAACTAAGAATATAAATAAATTTATCCAAGGAAGAATTAAATAGTAAATAAAGAAAATGATTATATAGATTTAAGTAATTAAGCAAAAATTTGAAGGGGAATTTAGTAATGTAAGTACTTATAATGAATAATAAAATAATCAATAACATTAAATGGATTAAATAGAAAAGAAATATTAAGTAATTAAGTAACTATAAAATAATAAGTACTTATGTTAATTTCTATTTTAAGAAATAGCTTGCAAGTATATAAATATAAGGTTCCATAGCTTATAATCACAAACGGATGGCTAGTGTGGTGGTTATGAGGCTGCGTAGCTTGGAATGAGGAGGGGTTCGAACCCTAGTGTGCATGCGTGAGTGGATTTTCGTGAGTTCTTTAATTTTAGAAACTTCATATCGCGATATATTAATTTCGCCGAAATATCAGCGAAATTATTCGATACCTTGTACATTGATTATAACAAGGTACAAAGCTATTATAACCATGCTATTCTAACAAGTACAAAAGGGCGTATTGGAATTGGTGCCGGCCCTGACTTTTGGGTGGCCTAGAAATGAAAATTAGGCTTATTTCTCTTCCATTATCCTAAATACATTAACATGAAAAACACGACTCCAGGATTGACCATATAATCACTGCTCAAATTTGAAAATAAAAACAAATGAGGATACAAATAATTTGCACTCTTTCATAT
The DNA here is from genome assembly GCA_018703695.1 of Prunus fruticosa. Taxonomy (NCBI): domain Eukaryota; kingdom Viridiplantae; phylum Streptophyta; class Magnoliopsida; order Rosales; family Rosaceae; genus Prunus; species Prunus fruticosa. The sequence continues at coordinate 47,840,748 of CM031918.1, read as the reverse complement.
TTCCTCACTAAATAATCTACTAACAAGAATTTTTGGTTAAATAAAAGAGTTCATATATTACATAATTTTCATTTGGACTCTTAAAAACACTTATAATCAGATTTAGGGCCTCCAATGCCAAACTATTCAAATGATTCTCCTCTAAAATCATATTCTTCAACTTGGTCCATATTTTGCCCACCCTTAGGGCCCTGGCACTGTCATCAGCCTGAAGAGTCAGAAGTCCCTGCTTCAGGAATTGGTGACTTGGGCTCATCGATACCAACAACTCCACAGTCCGGCCCTGACTTTTGGGTGGCCTAGAAATGAAAATTAGGCTTATTTCTCTTCCATTATCCTAAATACATTAACATGAAAAACACGACTCCAGGATTGACCATATAATCACTGCTCAAATTTGAAAATAAAAACAAATGAGGATACAAATAATTTGCACTCTTTCATATTTCCTCACTAAATAATCTACTAACAAGAATTTTTGGTTAAATAAAAGAGTTCATATATTACATAATTTTCATTTGGACTCTTAAAAACACTTATAATCAGATTTGGGGCCTTCAATGCCAAACTATTCAAATGATTCTCCTCTAAAATCATATTCTTCAACTTGGTCCATATTTTGCCCACCCTCAGGGCCGGCACTGTCATCAGTCTGAAGAGTCAGAGTCCCCTGCTTCAGGAATTGGTGACTTGGGCTCATCGATACCAACAACTCCACAGTACCGGCCCTGACTTTTGGGTGGCCTAGAAATGAAAATTAGGCTTATTTCTCTTCCATTATCCTAAATACATTAACATGAAAAACACGACTCCAGTATTGACCATATAATCACTGCTCAAATTTGAAAATAAAAACAAATGAGGATACAAATAATTTGCACTCTTTCATATTTCCTCACTAAATAATCTACTAACAAGAATTTTTGGTTAAATAAAAGAGTTCATATATTACATAATTTTCATTTGGACTCTTAAAAACACTTATAATCAGATTTGGGGCCTCCAATGCCAAACTATTCAAATGATTCTCCTCTAAAATCATATTCTTCAACTTGGTCCATATTTTGCCCACCCTCAGGGCCGGCACTGTCATCAGTCTGAAGAGTCAGAGTCCCCTGCTTCAGGAATTGGTGACTTGGGCTCATCGATACCAACAACTCCACAGTACCGGGCCTTCTTGGCGGCCTTCCTGCCTTTTTCCGGTATTGGAAGCAGCTCCTCCGGCGGCGGGAACTGAAGATGATCGAAGCTCATTGGAGCCTCAACGAGACCTTTCTCTACGAGCGTCTCCTGAATTTTGGCTCCAAGGGTGAGACTATTCCAGATCCGAATCGAATCCAGGTTTCCGATTTCTCCTTCACTTTTGCTTCTCAGAATCTTCCTGTACTCCGCCACCCCCTCATCACTCCCGTACTCGCCCAGGTACCACACCACGTAATCAGTGAACCGGGAGATGTTCTGGCTCTTGATTACTCCGACGAAATCCGTCGTCGGCCCCGTCTCATCCGGCTGCGATACGTTGAGATCCGGGATGTAATTGGGTCCTCTATTTGGTGCGGGGTCCACGTAATTCTGGCCACCGTCGTCGGCAGCGGGCCCGTTTCCGAGGAAACAGAACTGGTGGTGGCTGCTGCTACTGTTTAGGGCCAAATTCAATCGGAATTGGATGACTGCAGCTTTCGCGTCTTCTGGAGTGGGCCCAGTCAGAAGAGGGATATGAGTGACGAAGACCTTTTCTGGGCACAAACTAGTACTCCAGGTTCCGTCGACAGCTGCCGAGTAGAGTCTGGGTGGCCTCAAACAGCGATTTGGTGAGGCTCGATTGAATGGGTGGTCAGGGAGCAGCACACGGACTTCTTCTAGGTGGAAGTGGACTAAATTTTTACGAGAGTTGGGGCTTATTTTGAAGGGTTTTTTCAGAAAATACGCCATGCCCGCCGTATCTAGTAGATCTGTGAGTCTGCAGAGAGAGAGAGTTGAAAGTGAAGAGTAAAGGTTAAGATGGTGAAGTGGGTTTTTTGAGGGCTGGGAGAGGAGGTCTTTTTCATAGGCATCTGGTGGTGGATTGTGGTGCTTAGCTCTAAGCCTCCTCCATGGGTAGAAAATTGGCACGAGAGTAGGGGCTCATTTTGAAGGTTTTTTTTGAGAAATTACTCTATACCGGCCTTAGCAACTTAGAAGAGTAGCCGTGTGAGCTTGGAGAGAGAGCGAGGGGCTCTTTATTTTTATAGGCCACAGGTTTGGCTCCATAGCTTAGGTACGGCTCCAAACCAAGCCTCACACTGCCTTCAGACCACATGTAGAAGGTTCCATTGATTGATCATTGTCTGACTTGCATGATTAAATCAACATCCCATCTCCAATCTCTGCCATCCACGTGGCACAGGCCTTCGATTTCTGTTTGTTTGTGTTTTTGTTTTTGTGTATTTGATTGATATTCTAGCCTAAAGGGACTTCTTTTGGAAATATCAAATAAAAAAGTCAAACTCAAAATTTGACGGCCTATGTGTGAATTGAACATTATGGACAACTTCTTATTCCACCCTAATTGTGAAATAAAATTATAATTTTATTAAAGAATAAATGAAAAACAAAGAAAAATATGGCAAGAGAAAAGCATATGGAAGCTTGAAAATGTCACTTTGATACACAGAACAGAAGGCCGGGTCCCATTCATTAAAAAACTCTCCATAATTGAAATAACTTCTTTGTTTCTTGCTGTCAAAACTGCTGCTGGTTCGCAACAAATCAAATTGCATAAAGGTCATTTTTAAATTGTTATTATTTTTAACATTACAAAAGAATTCCAGAGACACATCATTCGTGTCTTGTACAGTTGCTACTTTCAAGTCATTAATCTATTTATCCTATTTTTCTGACCTCCATGTTTCCAGAGACACATCACCACTTTTTATATATTATTCCTCAGGTACGTAATGGGATGAGATAAATAGATTAAAACATGGAAGGCTGGAGAAATTAGATAATTAGGGTAAAATAATATGCTTTTTAAGTGGCCGACATGTTGACAGAGTAGTGATTGAGGAGAAGGTCGCTTTTAATTCAGTTGTGCTTCTCTTGAACGTTGAATATAATTCATCCACTGCTTTAATTGAACAAATAACAAACGAGGTTGGAACGTGGGATGGGAGACTCCTTCCAGTGAAACAAACAGTGACCAATATTCAAGCCACATACGCAATTTCAACGAAACAAACAGTGAAAAATCGATACAAGTAAAGTATGTTTTAATATTTATTAAAGAATTAATGAAAGCAATACCATCTGCAATCTCTACTAATTGTTGTCGTCTTCTTTAAGATTCCGTCCATGGAAAATTGTTGGCGGACTGTCACTGTCCTTAGAATTTAATATTTATTAAAGAATTAATGACATGCCATTAACTTTTCCATGGTATCTTCAATCTCACCCAAGGGTAGGGTTTCATTTTATGAAGCTTCAGCTGATTATTACTATTGCTTAAAAAAAAGAAGTGATGCTCTTATATTTTCTATTTTGTGGTTGAATTGACTCTCTCTCTCTCTCTTATATATATATAGTTACTATGCTGTCATATTTGTATTATTTTTTTTGTGAGCATTTGTATTTGCTCTTATGACTGATGATCTTTGTGCTTAATTTATAATTCTCTCACGCATGAGGAATTGTTGAGGCCCAAAAAACACCTGATTAAGAAGAAACCCGATGCGGAGCATGCGAAATTCTCATGCACGCTTTCACGAGCCACGATCACGTGCCATGCCAAATAAATATGCAATTTATCACGCTAGGAATTAAAATGAGGCTATAAAAGGCATTGGCTCTACAAGCTCATACTAATTATTTTGTCAAGCATTATGTTTTTTTTCAAAGACGACAAAATTCAAGCACGCCAAGCGACATACCATGCCAAGCAGGAAATCATTATTTCACACATAGCCACGCTACAAGCTTAAGTGGGCCAAAACCAAGCAAATGCCCGAGGCTTGCTTGAGTGGGTTGTGGTATGGATGGTAACGAGCTTTCATGGGCCCAATGATGAACCAAGAAATGGAAGTTTTGGGCTACTTGGGAGCCCCAAAACTCAAGCCCATTTCTTGAGCCCAAACACATGGGTTAGCATGAGAGAGAGAAGAATGGGGTCCAATGCCTTAGGAGAACATCTCATAGGCTGCTGTAGCATTTAGGAAAATCCATGACGATTAGAATGCTCAAAAACGAATAAACCATTTCCAGCGCTTGGACGAAAGCGTGCGGGTGCTGGAAAGGAGAGCACTAGTAACCCCAATATTATACACAAAGCCCAGCCCAGCATTTTATAAGAAATTCAACATCCAGCTCCACCCTTATCAGAACCCCAAGGTAGTCAACGAGGGACCATAGCAAGAACCAACAGGAAATCCGTGCGTGAAGGACAAATACCCATCGGACAAAAGAACTCCCTCCATCTCTCTTTTCCTCTGCAAGCTCCATCTTGAAAACTGATAAGAAAAGCAGGTGGCACCTCACTCACCCTTTTGGGGGAGGTCCAGCTGCGTCAAACCCTTGGAACCATGAAGGGTTCCTTACCCATGCGCTTTGGAAGAGAGAAATTCACTAAAGAAGTTATAGTGGGACGAAACAATGAAAGATGGGGAAAAGCTAAGACAAAATTAGGGTTCTTCGTGGCTATAAAAGAGGACCTTAGCTACCCAGGAAAACCAACCCATTCTTCAGAGAGCAAGCTTCCTCTCTCACCTGCAAACCCAGTTTCAGAGCTTGACCAAGCTTTGTCAAGCAACCTGAAATTTACTTAAACCACCTATCGTTCCTCCTCATCTCTCTCTCCCCTTAACCAACCTTCTTAGAATCACTTCCCTTTCCTTAGAACCCTTGTTCCTCATAGGAATTTACAGCCTTCTCTCTGTTTATGTTAAACTCATGCTTTTTTCTCTCTCAAATTGCTAAGCTTGTGAAAGCTTAGCTCCCATGCCACAAGCTACTCATGCCAAGCCATTCCATTGCTAATTTGTCACGTTTATTTGGTTGATTGGTGAAAGAATCCAAGGTGTTTTCTAAGGTTGTCACTACTCCTTTCAAAACTCTCTTGGAGCCTGATCTTTGAACTTAGAAAAAGGGGCAACCTCCTCAGCTCATCCTTTACAGGCCGGAAGCCCATTTGTCTGGCTGTTGGAAGAAAAAGATCCCAACATGAATTAATTAATTTTTTGCAGTATAATAATATTCATGTTCAACGACATTTTAATTAATTTTCAAACAAAGATATGACGTACAAAATCTATTAGCTATAAATTCTAAATTGATTTGGGATTGACCTAGTCATGAGAGAGAGATCATCACGTTGGGTCTTGGAATGTAGTGTTCGGTAGCCCCAACTCTAAATCATATATTGGAAAAACATAAAATATTGGATTAGAAATACTTATTCTCATTTTAAAAACTGGGTTAGAAATAATTTGACAGAAGATTATGAAAAAAAAAAGTAAATACAGCTAGCTGTGAAGAAAAATTTGCAAAGACCCGATTGGGACCACCACCACCACAAGGACACATCATCTTTCTATCCGCCTTATCCACCAAACCTTACACAACTAGCCGCGAAGGGGTCAAACAACCAAATCAATAAAAATAGGGAAGCTAATTATAGTTAATTAAGGTAAAATAATATGCTTGTGGCATGGAGGGTGGTGGTAGACCCAGCTGAGCCGACTTAGCTTCGAGTGAAAAAGTGGCTTAATATTAGCATTATGTTAATTGCCTTTTTGATAATCATTTCATTTTATTTTATTTTTTTCATTTTTTTTGCTAGAGTATGTAGGAAAATGAGAGTAAATGGAAGTGGGGATGAGATTGAGATAGAGGGTGGGAGGGAGGAGTAGCAAAAGTGAAAACAAAAACTTGAAAGTGAATTTAATTTCAAATAGATTTCAGTTTTCAGTTTTAATTTTCACTTTTGTTATTCATTCCTCCTATCATTCTCTCTCATCTCCACTCTCATTCTCAATTCCATTTTTTCTCTTTTTCCTTTATACTTTAGCACAAAAAATTAAAAATTAAAACTAAAATTGAAATAATTATCAAACGGGCCATTAATTAATCATTTTCAATTGGAGTTTGTTGAAAAGTTTTAAAATAAAGTGTTGGTCATGTGCTATACTGATTTAGTCTAACTTAGCCGTCATATGATACTTAGTTATGAGATTTTAATTTCAAAGTGTGTATTATAACTTAAATTAAAAGAATAAATATCTCACTTAATTCCAACATATTTGCTAGAATATAGAAGTTTTATTAAAGTGGAATAAAGAGGTTTACATTGTTTGAGCTAGAGTGTTGAACCAAGTTGGTCCAACTTTGACCCCAGCTAATAGCTATGACTTTGGTCCAATCAAGAATTCAATCACTTCATAAATGAAACGAAAAGCATATATAAATACAACGAATTACTTGTGTGGCAAGTCAAGAGAAAAATACAACGAATAAATACAACGTCGATATATGAAAATACAATTATTTAGTATTTATCTATTTTTTGACATACACGAGAATAGAATTATACGGGTCATGAGAAAAATATAAATACAGTTAAAAAGAAAACAAATAATATTAAATAAAACTGCCGACTAAATAAAAACAATGGCTGATATGTTATCGAAAAGATGGTGGCATCTGATAAGCTATCATTGTGCATCCGTGGGAGTGACGGCAGCAATGGGTCCCACTTGTTGATCAGGCAGCTTCAGCGGCAAAAGTGGACGTGGCCTCCTCACGCGATGTCGTTTTGCACGTATGGGGCGAAGGAATATTCTATGTTCAATTTGGGCTTGGATCTGTCTCGACAGCCTGCGAGCCAAGCCCAGCAGCAGCCAACCAAATAACAGCAAGATGCTCAAAACGCACGGCGTTGAGGACATCCCAATGCATATTTGTGTATTAATTAATATTATAAAGTTGGTAATAGTGCATAATGTTCGAGTTCAATGACATTTTCATTATTTTTCAAACACAAAGTATGATATACAAAATCTATTTACCTAGTCATAGGTGTAAGGGAGAGAGAGAGATCGCGTTGGGTCTTGGAATGTAGTTAGATACCCCCAACTCTAAACTATAAATTGAAATAACATGCAATATTGGGCTAGAAATACTTAAACCTCATATTAAAATTTGGTTAGAAATAATTTAACAGAGATTATGGAAAATAGTAGTTTATATACAGCTAGCTGCAAAGAAAAATTTGCACCGACCCATCTGGGACCACACATGGACACATCATCTCTCGTAATGGCCTTAATTAGTGACAGAGGTGGCTGTACAGCCCCCTAAATTGAAGAAAGAAAATGTGGGCCTTCGACTTCCATTTGTTTGTTTTTTGTGTTGTGTAATTGATTGATATTCTATTTTCAAAGTATGTGCAATAATAAAATCCACTTTAAATAGGAATTTGAGTCAAGGAAAAAATAAAAGGTTTGACATTTACATTCAAAATGTAATTATTCCTTTAATTGTACACAATTAAATTTAATCATTAATGACATTTAAATTCTGATCTTACTCATTTTAGACAATAGATAGGAACAAAAAATTTAAATACAAAAAAATTAAATATAAAAGCTTGAATCAACATATAAAAAATAGAATGTAATCTACATGACAAACTAGTCAAATGACTTATATCAACAAACAATAATTTGAGGACTAGACCCAACAATTGGTTGGATTTTTGAACATCTATCAACTTTCCTAAAATAAATATATATATATTAAATAAAACTGCCGACCAAATAAAAATAATGGCTGATATGTTATCAAAACGAAGGTGGCATCTGATAAGCTATCATTGTGCATCCGTGGGAGTGACGGCAGCAATGGGTCCCACTTGTTGATCAGGCAGCGTCAGCGGCAAAAGTGGACGTGGCCTCCTCACGCGACGTCGTATTGCACGTATGGGGCGAGGGAATATTCTATGTTCAATTTGGGCTTGGATCTGTCTCCACAGCCTGCGAGCCAAGCCCAGCAGCAGCCAACCAAATAAAAGCAAGATGCTCAAAACGCACAGCATAAAGGGCCAGCTAGAGTAGTAGTTTGGAAACACAAGTGAGAGGATTGAGGCGAGTGAGGCGAAGCCAAACAGGAGCATGGCCGTGTGAAACCAAGGATAAGGACTATCCGGGTTAAGAAATCGGTGCCTAACTCCAAAGGCCAAGCTATAAGCAAGCAAGGTGTAGAGGACGATGTTCATGGCCACAGGGCGAGTCTTAAAAAGATTTTCATTAGGGTATTTCATCTGAACGAATGTCAAGAGAGTAGGGATGACAAAGGCCAGTATGTCGTGGACAGATGTCGAAGCCGTCAACGTTAATATTTGAGTAAAGTTGAAGAGCCGCATATTGTTCAAAGGGTTTCTGAGAGAAAAACGATTGATTTCCATGGTTTGTTGTTTTTGTTGTTCTAGTTTGAGAAATGAGACAGCTATTTATAGAGTGAGTTGAATTGTCGGGCAGGAACAATCATCTAGAACAATTGGTCGCCCAAGCAATATAAATAAATATCCGTACAAGCTTGTATATTAAAATACTGCGCAGACATATATAGAGAGAGCAAACAGGTCGGTCGGTGCTTGAGTTGAGTGTGTGAGTAGTAGCCACATATATTATGTGTTGGAATGGGCAGATCAAGACCGTCAGACAGTGATTAGCGCTGCAAGGAACGGTTGAGATCTTCCGTGATACCTTTCATCATGGTTTTGAATAAAAAAAGAAGGGGGTTTCACTAAAACACCCAAAATAGGGGCTGAAATTATAAAAAAACCCAACACCTAAAACACTTTATAAACACACCTAAAACCCATCATTACACACACTCAAAACTCATTTATAAACACACCCAAAAAATATACAATTATTGATTTTGGGGTTGATTTTGAGTGTGTTTCTATGTTTAAATAGTGTGTGGATTTTTTTATAAATACATGCCTAGAATTGAGTTTATTTATAATAATCTAAAAAAAGAAAGGTCGAAAATGATGCATGCAAGCTGATGTCATGCTGCAGATTGCAGATTGCAGATTGCGGCGCAACTGAATTGATAGAAGATTATTGACGAAGTCTTTTTTGTGAAAGGAATTTTTGGTTTCTGTCCAATGTGGATGCTTACGTGTTTAGGTTTCCACTTGTGCCGCCATATAGGGCAACAATCACTTAGATTGAACCAGTTTTCTTTAACTTTGAGTGTTTGACCTCTATCTATGCACCTAATAGTCAAGGCCCACTACTTTTTAGTACTTTCTCAAGTTCCCTAATGCCTTTTTGCTTCTCTCTCTTTCTTTTAAAGAAAAATATACAAGTGAGTGATGGTCTAAATTATAAATAAGATGGAGAATTTCTCACACACATTAATAGGATGTCATGAGAATTTGAACTTGTAACTATTGGTCAGCAAGTTAAAGTTATTTTTCATTGGGCTAGATCTCGGTGGTGCATGTGTAAAGGTTTAAAAAGACTTTTAGGTCTAGGATGAGGCAAAGGAAAAACGAAAAAGAAATATTAGGTAACCATATTATTATCATTTGTTGGAGAAAATACGAGTGCTATCGACCAAAAAAAAAATTCGATTGAAGAAAGTGAGGCATACAAGTAAAATCATCAAATTGGGTTAACCTTAAAAAATAAAATCATCACATAACAAGATAAATTTATCTAATAATACAACTTCTTTAGGAATAACTCATATGTCATTCCTATACATTCACAATCGTCCTCTGACGAGTTTTCACCTCTTGAATTTTTTTCATAACCACTTCATTATTAATAATATCAAATGTATCTTTCTCAATATATATGATCAAGTTGTTATTCATCCATATATATCCCATTCGGTTGTTTGCTTTAGCTTTTAGGTTAGTAATTCTTTAATTAAGTTATTCAAAAAAAAAAGAAAAAAAAAAGGAAAGCTGAGAAGAGTCATATTTTAATAATAAATTATATACAAAGAGTAAATAGTAATGAATGCAAGGTTATTTATGGAATTTTAGAAGGGTACTAAGCCAAAAGTTCCTAATCTCTGGTATCCAATCAAAAGCATGACCTTGTCTTCAACGAACAATAATATTTTACCAAACCCGTCCACATTCAAGAGAAAAACTGGAACCACCTATGTTGTCTATAAAATGGAGTTGGAAACCTTCAATATGAGTATCAAAATTTCTCATAGAGCAAAACCGTTTCTTAAGTAGCTATCTTGAATACCGCATCCCTCTCCACTACGTTTTCCTCATCATATATTTCTCATTTGTATATGGTTTAGCAAATGGCCTTTGAAGGGCAATGGCGCCTGCAAATGGCCTTGTGCAAGTGCAGCAAGAGGGATGTGGTATTCCAAAAATTTTATAAAACAAAAAAGGCGCAAATTTTCAAAATAAGTTGCTCTTTAAATATTTTGGGGCTTTGGTAGTTTTTATCTTATGGTACTAATTACAAGTATGATGTTGTTTTCAATCTTTTTTAATGTATTACATTATTTTTATAGGGGCCATGGTTTGATTCTAGGCTTGGTATGTTTTCCACGGTATGTTTGTGATTTCTTTCTATCACAAAATCAGATGTTGATTCATACGTAATACACCTTACTTTTGATTTGATCAAAAGAGATTTACCAATTCTATATTGTTCATTTGGAAATATGGTATATACGGCATTTTATTTTTGTCGTCCTGGGCCTTGGAAAACACAAGGCCAGCTCAAGCATGGGGCTGTTGAAGGTAGAAAAAGGCTTGAGACAATCCTTTTAACATCTTGAACACTTTCAAGCACAAGCACGAGACATGGACATGATTAATGGCGATGATAACATCCTATAATCATGACAAAGATGATTCCAAAGCACAAAAGCTATTGCAGGCTTGCAGCAGCCGAGCACCGAGACAATGAGGCGGATATAACAACGCCAGGAAACCTACGGTGCAGATTTGATCCCTTTCTTTTCATCCAATTACTTCTTAGCATCTTCAGTGGATGAGTTGTAATTTACCAAAATAAATAAAAAAAGAACTTGCTTATTACGATTTTTCCCATGGGTCCATTTTATTTCGAAAGATAATTTTTTATATTTTATATTCTTTTCCTAAGACATAATTTTGTCCCCCTTGAAAATTGGTTGGTTGGTCTTGAGAAAACCAACAAAAAATGGCGATAGTTTTGCAAGCTATACCAAGTTATTACTGTCTTTTTCTGGCACAACGCGATACTGACTATGTCGAATTCTTGGCCTTCCCGTTGCTTCCATGACTTACGTCGATACACCAACTGGGCTGACTGAGTATGCCTAATTCTTTGGATCCTCAGCCCCTACATGTTTTCATCAGGAATCCATGGATAATTTCTTCAAACTCAAGTAAGAAGAGTCCATTGTTAAAGGCAAGGCTGGCCTAAGATTTTTTCTGAGCGTGGGACGAAGACAAAAGTACATATATGTGCATCCTCACAATCTAACCTCAGAATTATACAGCTGTTTACGTTTCTAAATTTATGTTTGCGAGTTATTGACTCCATGACCAATATTCAAGCCATATACGAAAAACTAACCATAACACCCATAAAACTGCATATTCAAGTTTATAAATACCAAAGTAAATTTAATTTCTAACGACAAACATAAACTTAGGTAATTCCTAAAAAAATGTGCCTATAGGTAGGGAAATAGAGATGGCAACGCGGTCATGCTGTGGGTATGCCCTTATCGTCTTCGGTCGGTCTCGGGTTTATATTATTACTGGGAAAATAAATAAGAGACAAGAATAGTAAGAAAATTTAACAAATATGACAAACATATCTTCATTTTGTTTACCATACCAAAAAAAAAAACTTCATTTTGTTTTGTTTTTTTAATGATTTGTGAATTATTATTTTAGCCTTATTATATTAGTATTTATTTATATATCCATTTTTTGGGGTCATATTTATATGTCCATTTCACATAATGTAAGTAGGGCCATGATTGACACCTTGTCAAAAAAATTTGACAAATAGCCTTCTCTTGAATAATATAGACCATAGATAACTAGGGCCATAACCTAACAGTTCAAGTTATGGGCACTTTTGTGCGTGCTTGTATCAAGTTTTAAAAGAGTACCCACCCTTTTTTTATTTTTTATTTTATTTTTAGAAAGCTGAATTTAAGCCCTCTATTCTATCTTCTACCTCAAAAATGGTCTTATATATATATATAAATAAAATAAAAGGTGTTGTGATTAATATATATATATAAATAAAAGGTGTTGTGATTAAACCAATTCGATTGGGAGGACAAAATTGGAAGTATATAAAAACCAATTCTGACTCTCATTGGATCCAAAGAAAAGCATGACCTTGTCTTCAACGAACAATAATATTTTACCAAACCCGTCCCACATTCAAGAGTTAAACTGGAACCACCTATGTTTTCTATAAAATGGAGTTCTTCTTTGGAAACCGTCAGAGTTTTCGTATCTTTTTTAATGCATTACATTATTTTTCTAGGGGGCCCTGGTTTGACTCAAGGCTTGGTAGTGTTTCCAATCTTTTTTAATGTATTACCTTATTTTTCTAGGGTCCATGGTTTGATTCTAGGCTTGGTAGTGTTTTCCACGGTATGTTTGTGATTTCTTTCTATCACAGAATCATATGAATGATTGATTCATATGTAATATACTTTACTTTTGATTTCATCAAAAGTGATTTACCAATTCTATATTGTTCATTTGGAAATATGGTACGTAGGGCCTTTTATTTTTGTCATCCTGGGCCTTGGAAAACACAAAGCCAGCTCCAGCATGGGCCAATTCTATATTGCTTTTTTTAATCTTCTTATTCTGATGAGCCAATCCGAATCCGACCTTATTTTCTATGAAACGTAACCAATATGTTCGAACCAATTTGTCATTATTTTTAATAAAATAAAATAAGGATATATATGCTCGTAAATGATAACTTTGTGGGGATTCGTTTTATGATATATCTTATTTTGTTCAGTTTCTGGGACTTAATATTCTTCAATACTCTTCATATATTAAATTATATCCCATTAATTAATCTTATTTTCTCTGTCTGGCTCTAATTTCCTTGTGTCAAAGACAGGGATGGGGTGGGCCCAAATGGATGGGGTTTTGGATGAATTGTAAAAATTGCGTCCATGTATAACCGGCTAAACAGACTCCAACAGCAAATTTTGTCCTAGCCCTCTGTCATCAGCAACAAGAAGAACTACACAAGACAAAAAGAACACAAAAAGAACTACACAACAACCATTCTTGGACGAGCCAAGCTTCTGGCATCAGCAACAAGAAGCTCAACAACCACAAAACGTTAAGAACTTTGACTGCTTAGTTATATACTCAAGTCATACCTTAGTGATATAGATAAACTCTATATTGCCCAATTGTAATCATTAGTTGTATACTCAGTCTTTGACGGAGGTTGCTGCAAATCACCTAATTGTTCTTTGGCAAAATTGTTGTTTTTGTTTATTGTTCGCTTTTATGCGCAGGATCACTGAAAATAATATTTTTCCTAAATCTGTTACGGATGCGGTGGTGGGTGTGGCCACAACGACGCTTCTTTAGGTTGTGGTGGTAAGGTTCGTTTAGGCTCATGGGTTGTTTTAGGGTTTTGGTTATGTTGAGTTTGTGGACTTTGTTTGGACTTATGATTAATTGTGGTTATGTCGGCTAATAGTTTTAGTGCAGCTTTTGTCCACGTTAGTTTGTTGCTCTCTTGGGATATAGATGTCCTTGCAAAGAACAATTATTCTCCTCGAATTTACATCCTTACCCGTTTCTCTTTTTCTGACTAAACATGAAAAAACTCCTCCTTTGTGGCCAAGATGAAGCAATTGCCTCTGAACTTCTTGCTCAGTCTTTATTGCACATTTTATTTTATGGCATATTTATTAATTTGTAATCAGAATTAAAATAAAAAATTGAATTTCAATTACGGATTACTCATGTATTTACTTCACATAAAAGAATGAAAATGTAAGTGGAGTTCACACAAAATCAATAATTCAACTCTTGAGTGGAGAGAGAATGAGGTCAATTTCAACAATTTTTTGGTTTACAGAATGTACAATGATAAAAGGAAATGTGTTTTCTTTTATACGAGCCTTTAGGCTTTAGCTATCTTTCCACATGCTATTTTATAAAAAGATTGTTGTGTATGTCACTTTCCTTTTTTTGTCCTTTAGAAAGACACCTATGAATTGAGAACATCACGGGTAATATATACACTAGTCTCTCATTACCTTACCACGTGGAAGTTAGATTCAAGTAAAACATAATAGTAATTTCTTTCCGAATATTTGAGATTCAACATTTTTTTCCAAATATATAATGTGTATGATGACTAAAACCAGTCAGCATTTGCAAAACATAATATTATATAATAAGGAAAATTAGGTATTAGACATAATTAACTTTAGTAATTTGGATATGAGACATTAGGTATTTTGGTTTGGGTTTTAATACCAAAAAAAGAATAGGTATTTTAGATTAGGCCAAAGAGTAGGCCCAGGGATTTGTTGGGCCAGGCTAAAATTAGACAATTATACCCTTTTTTTATTAAAATATTAGGGTTGGTCTCCCTTTTTATCAAATTAGATCTCTCTCTCTTCTCTCTAAAGCAACGACTCTCTTTCTCTTTCTTTCTCTCTCTCTCTCTCTCTCTCTCTCTCTCTCTCAGCAACGACGACCATAGCCTTCACTTGTGGTTGCGATGGAATTCTCAAGCTGCTCATCCCTTCGGCCTTCACCGGTAACTCCAAGGTCTTCTAGCTCAAGATGAAGAGAGATTACGATCGCTATCTTGCTTGAGTCTCCAGATCTAGCATCTGCTACTCTTGGTTGGCTTTGTGGTTGTGGATCTGTGTCCTTTGAGCCATTCTCTTGCGCCATTTGTGATCTGAAACAAGAAGAGATGAGAACACTATTAGATCAAGTAAAGATAAACTACAAGGAAGAATTATAAATGGTTGAGCAGAAAAAAAAAAACATCAAACATCAAACATAATAGACATATAATATGAGTTTCTGCAATGCAGTTTGTGTTTCTGCGATGCAGTTTGTGTTTCTGCAATGCAGTTTGTGTTTCTGCAATGCAGAAAACCAGAAGGAAAAGAAAACGGAACCCCAAACTGGAATTTAAATGCAGAAAACCAAAATCAAAACCAAAACGAACATAATAGACATATAATATGAGTTTCTGCAATGCAGTTTGTGTTTCTGCGATGCAGTTTGTGTTTCAGCGATGCAGTTTGTGTTTCTGCAATGCAGTTTGTGTTTCTGCGATGCAGAAAAGCCAGAAGGAAAAACGAAAACGGAACCCCAAACTGGAATCTAAGATGCAGAAAACCAAAATCAAAACCAAAACGAAACCCCAAATTGGAGTTAGATGCAGAAAACCAAAACCAAAACTAAAACCAAAACCAAAACCAAAACCAAACGAAACCAAGATCTAGTTGATTCCTTACACTTTTTTGCCGAAAGTGAGAGTGAAGACTAGGAATCTGAGATGGTCGTCGCGTTGGCTGAGATTTTGGGGATTTGTGGAACAGTTGAAGAGGTTTTTTGGAGGTGAAGTTGAAAGGTCGCGCGAATGTCGTTTCTGTTTCAGTTCTTGGGTTGATGTCGTTGTCCAGCTTTGGTTTAAAATTAAATACTGAAAATGGCATATGTTGTAATTTTCATAATTTGTAATGGTATTTTTGTTACATTTTGGTGTTTGGCTTTTTGCTAATTAGACTAAATTGTATTTCTTTCTACTAAATTAGTAAACTATATTATGGTTTAAAACTAAAGCTCCCTATATAATATATAATATATACTACCAAGTACAAAATAAAAATTAACGTATTCTTGTGTTACGAGGCTCCTATATAATAACAACCCAAATATTATTAAATTTAATTTGGTATTAATTAGATTGACTCAGATTTTCAGCGTGCTCATAAGTGGTGGTATCAATGTTGTGAATTTACCTCCTCCCCTTATTGACCTTGACCAAAAAAAAAAAAAAACCTCCCTTCTAAAAGCTCTAATTACAAAGTAAAAATATACAAATACAAAAAGGCAATAGTACAGCAAATTATAAAGTTTTAACCAGCTAATTCTTAGCCTTCCCTCTATTCTCCCTCTTCTACCTCTATTATCCTATAAAAACGACTTGTGTGATTAAGACATTTCGGAGGATAAAAACTGGATCTATTTAACAACTAATTCCTAGTACAAATATTGGATCTACTAAAAGCCAATAAAGAGGGTGAAGCACTTGGTAATATTCACCAAACTTGTCCACATATTCAAGACTCTTGCTTATAAAGTCCGTCCATACTTTCTTCAAGGCCTCCTCCCTCACAATCCATGGGAGCGGTTGTTCTGACCAACAACAAAAAAACCCATGGTAGAAGTTGGCCCAACTTTCTCCAATAAACTCCGATCCCAAGACTCCAATGTCGGGGAAGCACAAGTGACGATGCGACTCTCAGTCGCTTCACTTCATCGCTGATAATGGCGGGTAATATTGAGGTACTCTCATTAGTATAATTTTTTACTTCTTCTTAAACGTATGTTTATTTACTGTCCCTTGAATACCTTGAAGATACACAAGCCCTTGAAGAGGAGTAGAAGCAAGCCAAAGATTGGTGATTGTTTTAGGGTTCGTTACGGACACCTTAAGATGTGATGACACAAAGCCAAAGAAGTAATGAAAATCAAGTGAGAGTGAAATTGTGTGGAGCTAGAGGAAGCTGTTCAGTTATATGAAGTGAAGGTGCTTGTTTTTCACTGAGACCTCAAGCCAGAAAACTTGGTGCTTGTTTTTCCTCGACTTCAAATCTTGGATGTCAAGCACGAGACATGAGACATGATTAAAGGTGATAGTTAACGCATGGCAGGCCCTCCTCACGTACGTCGAATTAATTATTTCTTAGCATCTTCAATGAAGGAAGTGTAACTTTCCAAAATAAAAAGGAACTTGTTTATTTCGATTGTTTTTAAGATAAGGATCGATGAATTAATTAAGAGACCTTGTTGTCATATATTGATTTTGAGAGATAAACTTCTTATACTTTTGTTCCACTTGAAATTTGACAAGTCTTGACCAAAAAAGCATGGCGATTGTTTTGCAAGCTGTACTACCAAGTTATTATCGTCTTTAACAATCTTATTTTTGGCATAGCGTGATAGTAACTATGTGTAACTCTCGGCCTTCCCGTTGCTAATCACACGACTACATCGATAGATACTCCCATTGTGTCTAATTCTTTGGCTCCTCCGCCCCTCTACATATGTTTTCATCGGGAAATTCATTGATAATTTCTTCCAACTTAAGTAAGAGTCAATTGTTAAAGGCAAGGCTGGCCTAAGATTTTTGGAGCATGGGACAAAGACAAAAGCATATACTCTGTAATTTGTACATCCTCACAATCTAACCTAGGAAAATATTTTTAGTCTTCATTTTCAATTATTATATAAGATATTGTAAAATATATATATATATAAAGAATTTCCAATGATTTTATTTATTTTAATGAATTATTCATATGTGCTAGTAAAATTATGCGTGAAATCGAGTGTAAATACAGCTACTTATGTTATATGTTTGCGAGTTGTTGACTCCATGACCAATATTCAAGCTACATATATGAAACTGGATATTCAAATCCTATAGAGTTAAATCCGAAATACGAAAAAATGTTAAATTACCAAGCAAATTTAATTTCTAATGAGACAATCACAACGTAGGTAACTCCTCAAACTTGTTGCCCGTAGGGCAGAAATAGGTAGAAGGATCATTTTATTTTATTT
Organism: Prunus fruticosa; assembly: GCA_018703695.1. Classification (NCBI taxonomy): domain Eukaryota; kingdom Viridiplantae; phylum Streptophyta; class Magnoliopsida; order Rosales; family Rosaceae; genus Prunus; species Prunus fruticosa. The sequence goes on along the minus strand of CM031918.1, from coordinate 47,822,915 downwards.
TTATTTTCTTAATATTGTAGATTATTATTAGAGACTTATTATATTACTTATTTTTTTGCCATGATTATATTACTTTATTTCATGTAATATAAGTGGAGCATGGTTGACACCTACTCAAAAGTTTTTGACAAATAGCCGTCTCTTGAATAATATAGTATAGACTAACAGCTTGAAGTTATGAGCTCCAGTGCTTTTAAAAGAGTACCCACCCTTTTTTTTACTCAAATTGTAAGGAGTAAGTACTAGTACTTGAAGAAAATATATATCAGAAATAAGAAAGAAAATGGAATGCACGTACAAGACTTTTGTAGGAAAATCTAACACTTCATTTATTATGATTATGAGAGTACTTGAAAGAAAACATTGAGCATTTTCTAATAAACAGAATCCACTATTAGCTTTCAGGGTTGAGATTGAATCTCTCAATTGAAGCTCCATGTATATGTATCACGTGCTGCAAATCTACGAATGTCAACAGTTGTCACAGGCAGTAGTGTATGTGTATGCGTCACGCCACGTTGACATAGCTTTCGGAGCAAGCCAAAACCCTCGGCTATCAAATAGTAGAAAATGAAGATCACGTATGGGACGTGGTGCCAGGAGTCAGGAAGGAGAAGCGATAGCAGAGATGCAACGGAAAGTAAAGCAGAAAACATGATGGCCAAGCGAAAGTTGGTGGGAGAGTGAGTAGGGAATCTTAGCCTAGCCGCAACAGCTAAGCTGTAGGCAAGTAAGCTTACAATGGCAATCATGGTGGTGGGACGATGGGTTTCAAATGGAGATGAAAACATTGATATTCCCGGGAACTTGATTTGAACAAGTGCAACGAGTACTGGCACTATAAAAGCAAGAATGGAATGGGTGGAAGCAGCAGGCAAAAATTGCCTTGCAAGGTTGATAAGCAGAGTATTAAATGTGAAAACAAAGGAATTGTGTACATGTAAGATTATGGCTTGGCGCCTTTGAGAGTAAATATCGGCCATGATCGGGGAGAGAGAGAGAGAGAGAGATCTTCGTTGAAATGAGGTGTATTTATAGAAAAAAATGTTATATATATTGTGTTTTTATTTGGATTCTGAAAGAACTTCATTCTAATGAGCGTACTGATTCTCATATATATGCAACTAAAAAACAAGAAGGGACCACACCAGTTGAGTAGTACAAGGTCATCCGCGTTTTTGACAAGTCAATCTAGGGTCTTGTTTTGGTCATGAACAAGGTAATCAAGTAAAAAACAAACCGACGTGCCAACTGATCAAGTAAAATGGGCTCCTTTTCGCTTCTTTCTTTGCTCCATTTGACATATGTACAAAAATACCAACGGAGTATAGTTAAGTGGAAAAAGAGCATTAACTTGTAGATCAATGATCTTAGTTTCAAGCTTTCATGACACCTTAGCAGTCTGTATGAAAATACCCTCCCCCTTTCTAACTTTGGCAAAACAAAAAGAATTGATGTATAGAAAAATAATAAAGAAATAAAAAAGAAATCTTGATAAACAAACACATAACTAAAGTTTGAAAGAAAGCTTTTATGCAACCATTGTTAAAATAATCTAGACTTCATTAATAGTCGGTTGGTAAAAATTGTAATAGTTGGCTGTTAGTAGTTGTGGGTTGAATTAATGGTGTGGTAGAAGTTAGTTGAATTAACTATGTTTGGTTTTAGTTGTGTTGTTTTAATGTATTAGGTCGGCAGTGGCTATTATATAAAGCCACCCCTTTCTCTTCATTTTGTATTAAGCAAGGAACATCATCATTCTCTAAAACAGTGTCCCACTACTTTCTGTCTTTTGATTATCACAAGAGAACAAGTTTCTTCTCTTACCTATTATTATTATTCCCACATAACCGTACCCACCACCAATAATATCATTCATTTATTCCATCAAAGTGGTATCAGAGCTTGTCTCAGATCCATATGGCTTCAAACAACAACTTGTTGCAGCCCCCAGCTTCCAAAGTTTACAGGGAAGAATTATAGTCAATGGAGCATCCAAATGAAGGTGCTGGATGCTGCTCAAGATTTGTGGGAGGTGGTTGAAAATGGCTTTGTGGAGCCAAATAATCAAGGAGACCTCACTCAACAACAACTCACAGAGCTGAAGGAGACACGTAAGAGGGACAAGAAGGCTTTATTCTTTATCTTTCAAGCAGTGGATGAAGCTATTTTTGAAAGAATCTCATCATGCACTACATCAAAACAGGCGTGGGACACTCTCTTTGCATCATATAAAAGAGAAGAAAAAGTGAAGATGGCCAGGTTGCAAACTCTAAGAGGTGAGTTTGATATGTTACGCATGAAGGAGTCAGAATCTGTTGAAGACTATTTCAATCGTGTCATTTCTCTAGTCAACCAACTGAGAATTAATGGAGAAAAAATTGAAGATCAGAGAGTTGCTGAAAAAATTCTTCGAAGTATGTCCCGAAAGTTTGAATATATTGTGGTGGCAATTGAAGAATCCAAAGATCTGTCTACTTTGTCTCTTGACAGGTTTAATGGGTTCTCTTCAATCGCATGAGTTACGACTGAAGCAGTTTGACTCTGGCCCTGTTGAGCAAGCTTTTCAATCTCAAGTCTCATTCAGAGGAAGTTCTAGAAGAGGAGGAGGCGGCTTTGCTCGTGGACGAGGAAGAAATAATCAAGGACGTGGCTATGCAAATGACCAGAAAAGAAACTAATGATGAAGGCTCTGCACGAGATTATGGTTATTCAAGAGGAAGAGGAGATTATGGTTATCCAAGAGGAAGACGGGATTATGGTTATCAAAGAGGAAGAGGAGATTATGGTTTTCCAAGAGGAAGAGGAGATTATGGTAGATATTCAAGAGGAAGAGGAAGAGAACAAGGTTCCTCTCTTTCTAATATTCAGTGCTACAATTGCAAGCAATATGGGCACATCAAGTCAACATGCAAAAACAAAACAAATGGAGGAGCCGAATCAAGCTTTGTGCATGAAAAAAATTCTGAAAGGGAAAATGATGCTGTGGTTTTACTTGCATGTGCAGCTGCCAAAGAAGGAAAAGTTTGTGCAGAAAAATGGTATCTTGACAGTGGATGTAGTAATCACATGACAGGCAACAAAAGTGCATTTGTCAATTTCAAGCATACCAACAACTCTGAAGTAAGGATTGGTGATGGTGGAAAGCTAGTGGCCAAAGGATGTGGAGATATTCTTTTTTCTATCCAAGTTCTGGAGAACAAAAAAGAATATCTGATGTGTTATATGTCCCAGATTTAAATTACAATCTCCTTAGTGTGGGGCAACTTCTTCGTAAAGGCCATAATATTCAGTTTCAAGGAAGACCAATGTGTAATTAGAGACAAGTACAACTCTCTAATTACAAAGGTGCAGATGTCAGGAGACAATATGTTTTCTCTGAACATAAAGTATGAATCTTTTGCTTGCTTAAGTGCACTTATCAAGGATTCCTCATGGTTGTGGCATCTACGCTATGGGCATTTGAGTTTCAGCACACTATCATTGATGGGGAGACAACATATGGTGCGTGGCCTACCAACTATACAACATCAAACACAAGTTTGTGAAGCATGTGTGCTGGGAAAACATCAGAGAAATTCGTTTCCTACAGGAAATTCTTGGAGAGCATCCCATCCTCTTAGCTGGTGCACTCAGATGTATGCGGGCCCATGAACACAACATCAACAGGAGGTAACCGCTACTTTCTTACATTCATTGATGATTATAGCAGAAAGACATGGGTCTATTTTCTCAAATATAAATCAGAGAGGTGTTTGATTACTTTAAAGTTTTCAAAGCTTTGGCTGAGAAGCAAAGTGGATTTGCATTGAAAACCTTGCGGTCTGATCAAGGTGGAGAATTCTCATCCAATGTGTTCGAAAATTTTCTAAAAGAAAATGGGATTAAGCATCAGTTCACAGCTCGGTACACCCCACAGCAAAATGGTGTGGCCGAGAGAAAAAATAGGACCATTATGGAATTGGCAAGAAGCATGTTGAAGGCAAAAGCAATGCCTAATCGTTTTTGGGCAGAAGCAGTGGCATGTGCTGTATATCTCTTGAACCGTGCATCATCCAATAGTGTGGAAGGCAAGACTCCTCAAGAAACCTGGAGTGGTCTCAAGCCATGTATTAGTCACTTAAGGATATTTGGCAGCATTTCTTATTCTCATATTCCTGATAAAACAAGGAGAAAATTGGATGACAAATCAGAAAAGTGCATTCTTGTTGGGTATAGTGAAAAGGCCAAGGCATATAAGTTGTTTAATCCATTGACTAACAAGATTATTGTTAGTCGTGATGTCAAGTTCAATGAAGAAGAAGCATGGAATTGGAGTGAAGCTGAAAATCAAAGTCCAATATTGTTGGACATTGGCCTTGAAAATCCAGATTTAACTCCACCAACAACTCCATCATCACAGGAATCTTCATCACAAGGGTCATCATCAACTTCTTCTAGTGATAGCAGTGAGGAAGAAGAAATTTGCAGAGGACAAAGGAGATCAACAAGAGCTCATCAACCATCCACAAGGTACCCATCTAGTGATTATGTTTTGATCACTAATGGTGGCACAAATTTTGCTCTATTTGTAGATGCAAACCCAATTATGTTTGAAGAGGCTTCAAAGGATGAAAAATGGGTGAAGGCTATGGATCAAGAAATTGATTCCATTAAGAAAAATGACACATGGGAGCTGGTTGATCTTCCTCAAGGAAAGAAGCCCATAGGAGTCAAATGGGTTTATAAGACCAAGTTGAATGCTCAAGGAGAAGTTGAGAAATACAAAGCTCGCTTGGTAGCTAAAGGCTACAAGCAAAATTATGGAATTGATTACAATGAAGTCTTTGCTCCAGTTGCACGCTTTGACACCATCCGAATGGTGTTAGCTCTTGCTGCCCAAAATTGTTGGAAAGTCTTTCAAATGGACGTTAAATCAGCATTCTTGCAAGGTTTTTTGGAAGAAGAAGTATATGTTGCTCAACCTCCAGGTTATGTGCAGGGAAATGAAGAAACAAAAGTGTGTAGATTGAAGAAGGCTTTATATGGTTTGAAACAAGCTCCAAGAGCTTGGTACAGTCGGATTGATGCATTCTTCCAAGAGTATGGGTTTCACAAATGCCCATATGAGCATACTCTTTACACCAAGCAGAACTCTCAAGGTGAGATTTTGATTGTTTGTTTATATGTGGATGACTTAATATTTACTGGAAGTAATGCTCAAATGTGTGATGATTTCAAGATGATTATGTCACAAAGATTTGAAATGACAGACCTTGGTTTGCTTCATTTCTTTCTTGGAATTGAAGTCAAACAAAATGAGAATGGTATCTATATTTCTCAAAAGAAATATGCAAAGGAATTGTTGAAAAGGTTCAGGTTGGAAAATGCAAAGTCAATTGCTACTCCAATGGAGGTTGGTGTTAAGATAGGAAAGAATGATGGAAGCACAATGGTAAATCAAACTTTGTTTCGAAGTCTAGTGGGTGGCCTCTTGTATTTAACTACAACAAGGCCAGATCTTACATATGCAGTAAGCTTCCTCAGCCGTTTCATGGAGTCACCAAAAGATGTTCATTGGGAGCTTGGAAAGAGAATCCTAAGATATGTGGTTGGAACTATCAATTATGGTTTGCATTATTATCCTGTTCAGAATCTAAATTTGACTGGCTCCAGTGAGGTGACTTGGGTGGAGATGTTTATACTTGCAAAAGCACATCTGGTTATGTCTTTAGCATTGGCTCAAGTGCGATTTCATGGTCCTCCAAAAAGCAATCTATAGTGGCACTTTCAACTCCAGAGTCTGAGTATGTTGCTCTTGCATCAGCAGGTTGTCAAGCTAGGTGGCTGAAAAGTATTTTAGAAGAGATGGGTCAAGTTCAAGAAGGCCCTACAAAGCTGTTCTGCGACAACAAATCAGCTATTTGTCTTTCCAAAAATCCAATGTTTCACAGCAAGAGTAAGCATATCAAGATCAAGTTCCATTTTATCAGAGAGCTAATCAAAGACAAAGAAGTTGAGGTCCTGTATTGCAAGTCCCAAGACCAACTGGCAGATTTGTTCACCAAACCATTGAAGAAGGACCTGCTCATCAAGATGAGGAAATTAATTGGCGTAAATGAAGTCTAGCTTAAGGGGGGATGTTAAAATAATCTAGACTTCATTAATAGTCGGTTGGTAAAAATTGTAATAGTTGGCTGTTAGTAGTTGTGGGTTGAATTAATGGTGTGGTAGAAGTTAGTTGAATTAACTATGTTTGGTTTTAGTTGTGTTGTTTTAATGTATTAGGTCGGCAGTGGCTATTATATAAAGCCACCCCTTTCTCTTCATTTTGTATTAAGCAAGGAACATCATCATTCTCTAAAACAGTGTCCCACTACTTTCTGTCTTTTGATTATCACAAGAGAACAAGTTTCTTCTCTTACCTATTATTATTATTCCCACATAACCGTACCCACCACCAATAATATCATTCCTTTATTCCATCAACCATTTATGTAAGTATATATTTGCTTCAACAACTGTGTTTCATGAGAGGATTTCTTTTAGTAAAACGGAGACCGGAAATCAAAGAACTTAAACTAACTGCGTGTGATGGACACAGGGAGTCGTTTCGTTTGCATCCATTCCAAACTCACACGTGTCCTCCCTTGCATGTGATGGATTTTGGCCCTTTTGTTAGTCGGATATTAGCCAACCTAACCTAGGCTCCGTTTGGGCTTTAAATTGCAGTTAATGTGCTATAACGTTTAACCAGAAAACTAATATGAATATACATGTAAGAGGTTCATATATGACACCTTCATTATAGAATTTCTCCTTATTTCTCCTTATTAACCTTCCCTCTATTCTAATTTCTCCTGCTTAGGACTTTTCGGAGGCCACAAATTGGATCTACGTACGCACTAAAAGCCAATGCGGAGAAACCAAAACTATGAAGCACTTCGTAATCTTCACCAAACAATAATATTTTACCAAACCCGTCCAGATTGTAGAGAAAAGTTCAACCACCCACATGCCTTATAAAACCTAATATCATGGTTCTTGCTTTTTCTGCAGGAGCGAACCGTTTCTTTATTAGCTATCTTTGCTTGTCGCATCGCAATTCAAGCTCACCATCTATGGTAGCGGTTGGTCCGTCCAACTTTCATCAAAGAGACAAGAGCTCCCAATTTTCATCCATGGAACCACAAGTGACGACACAAAGAGGTTTTTTTTCTTTCTGAAGTATGTGTATTTACTATTTTGTACCTCTTCAGCCCCTTGAATCTCTTGAAGGTGTACTCCTTTAGAGTATTTCCACCCACTTACTATGACAAAAGATAAAGGGAAGCAAGGGTTGTTACTATTTATATGAATAATGTCTGCCATAGCAATTTTTTATTATTTATATGAATAATGCCTGCCTTAGCAATTTTTTTTTTATTTTGCCCGTTGCCATGACAATTTTTTTTGTTGGTTTCCCTTATTCTTTATCTCTTTTTCCCATCACAGGTGGCCCACCCCCACAACTCAACAAGGTAGGCTCCCTCGCCATAGTCCAAAAGAGGAGATTGAGAGGTTGTGAAGAAAAGTAAAAAGGAGAGAGATTAAGGGGCGGTAGATCTGGATTATATGTCCCTTGATTCTTGCTTGTTCTTGAAGTTGGGTGTCGATGGTGGAGATTGGATTGCAATGGAAATAGGGCTTAAATTTGGGGTGGGCTAGTGTGGCTGGGTTTGTTGAGGAAGATGGTGGTGCGATGTGGAGAAGATGGTGGTGGCAATGTGGAGAAGATGGTGGTTGCTGGCTTTTATTTTAATTTTAATTTAGGCTCTTATAAAATTTCTTTAAATTATTTTAAAAGGGCCACATGGATGAAATTACAAAAAAGCCCATACCATGTCACTAGATTTAAGGCAGGGGACAAAATGGGTCACCAAACCACTGTCAATAGGGAGTAAGTGGGCCACTTAAGTTTGAGGGGCGGTAGTTTGAGGGGACATTGGTGTCATTAAGCCTTACTCGAAGTGAAAGTCAAGTGAGGGTGAAATTGTGTGGCGCTAGGAAGCCTTGGAGACTGGATCTTCACCTCTGTCGTCACCATTGGCAGTGGTGACTAAAGTCACAAAAAAAGCATTTTTGGTGACTAAAGCCTTTAGTCACCCCAGCATTAGTCACAAAATGTCACCAAATAATGGTGATTGTTGTCACATTTTTTTTTTGTACTGAGATGATCAAGTAAAATGGGTTCCTTTTTGCTTTCTTTCTTTGCTTCAGTATACCAATGGTCTAAGGTTCAACCTTCATGACACATTGGCAATGTGTATGAAAATATCCCCTCCCCCTTCCCAACTTTGGCAAAACAAAAAGACAATACAAAAATAATATAGAAAGAAAAAGAAATCTTGATAAACAAACACATAACTAAAGTTTGAAAGAAAGCTTGTATGCAACCATGTTATGTTATGTAAGTATATATTTGATTCAACAACTGTGTTTCACGAGAGGATTTCTTTTAGTAAAATGGAGACTGGATACCAAAATAAAACAAAATAACCCATATACTACTAGTTTTAGCTTGCAGGCATATTCTTGCTATAACACTTTGGCAATGTGAGGCCAAACATGTTTATCGAGAAGTGAATTATACTCCCTCCTCCTTGCTTCGTCAGTTTTAGTCTGTCCTTTAATTTAGGTAGCTTTTGTTTTGATAATCCACATTCTTGTTGTGACCATTGCCTAATTTTGTTTTGTTTGGCGTTATTGAACAAAAATAAGTAACCTACTCGCAAGGGAAAGAATTATTAGTCGATACCAGTCTACAGTACTAGATATAATATGGTTACTAGAAAAACAAAAACGTGAGAAACTTGAATGACGTACGAAAATACAGGACCGAGTCCAACTATCTGAAACCCTTCCTTCTTTTCCATCCCTTTTACATGAAGTAACAGGGGGATTTTAAAAAAAAAAGTTGCGTAACTTAAACAAAGAAAAAAGCAAGCTGGGAATTGATAACCAAAAAAAACACCTACCCTTGCTCCCCATCTAACCAAAAATACAAAACAAAAAGAAGCGGCCCCCTATTGCAATTTGGCGTGGATTAGAAAAGGAGCAACAGTGGAAAAGACATGGAAGCATACCTTTGGTTTTGGTTAAATAGGGCCTGGAGCCCAAAATAACTTGTATTCACACAACCCTAGCAAGGCCTGCCCATATGGCCATAGGCCTGATTATTCAATAAATATTAAAAGCACAAGAGAAAGATGCTCCACAGTTCCACTTATAGAATATAGATGGCAAAAGACCCACTAGTATAGTGGTTTGGCAATTGTTCCTCCGAGTAAAGTCCAAGGTTCAAGTCTTAGTATATGTATAGTGTGTTTGTATTTAGCATATTATTGCCCCTCTCAATGTAAAAATAAATATATATATTTGAACCCCAAAATGTCATAAGTAAATCGACCACAATTTTTTTAAGTTAACTTCCCATTTTTACCTTTTTCTAACATTCAATTTTTATCAAAAATAAAAAAAACATTAGTTTGCTAATGCAGTCCCTTCCATCTTGCAGTTAATAAATTAAAAAGTATATTTTTAACCTTAATAAAACTTATCCTATTACTTTAACAAAAATTCATTTAAAACAAACTTAAGATTCAATAAAAAAAAATTTGAAAAAAAGTTAAAGATACTCTTTATAGAATAATTAAATGAAAAAATATGTATTCATTTTAATTATATGGGCAAAGAGCGATCGGTGTGTCAGTTTATTTGCAGACGGGTAATTAAGGACTACTTTGAAAGACAAAACTAGATCACAAATAAGAAAGAAAAAAGACTGTGTAAAAGACAATTTTGTGGGCCAATATTCATATTATACATAACAAAAATTTAGACATTACGAAATATAACAAAAGGCATATCCATACATGAACCCTAATGTGACGTGCGGGAATAGTACTAGAACGGAAAAACATATCATTGACCATAAACAAACACATACCGTGCTTTTCATCTTTAATCTACTCGTCGTAGTTATGGCACGTGATGCAAATCCATGACTGTGAGAGGCAACACTGTGGGCGTCCTTCTCAGGCGCGATACATAAACAACTTCATTGAGAAGTTTTTGGTAAGCCAAGCGACAGAGGATTCGAAGCAAGCCACGAAAGCGAGCCATGAAGTAGAAGATGTAAAAGGTGAATGGCAGAGAGTGCCAACAATCAGGAAGAACGAGAGAGAGGAGTGAAGCAAGGGAGAACAACCCAGAAAACGTCATGGCAATTTGAAAGTAATTGGAAGCGCGGATATTGGTAGGCAAAAATGTTTGGCTAGCCCTAAGGGACAAGCAATATGCAGTTAAGCTTGCAATGTGTCACGGGATGACTCTTGAAGTCTTCCTTCCGTGCGGCCTTAGACTTGATCGCCTCTTCGAACAAGCTAAGTCAGCCTTCCTTCCTGCAAAATAAGATCGAACCAAGCAAGAACACAAGAACAAGAGCAAGAACGATAAGAACGCTCAAGAACACTTAAGAACACTTGAGAGAGTTTGGGAGAATATTTGCTTGTATTGCTACTATGCTTTACAAGTTGTGGGGTGAGGATTCCTAATGAGGAACCCTCCTTATATAGAGTTCCTAGCTCACCAACCCCTGAAATGGAGGGCTAGGATCGAAACAATCTAATGGTCTAGAATTGTTGCTACCTAACTTTACAGATACATTGAATCTAGACATTAAGTAAAGGGATCTAGAATGATCCATCCGACGGGCCGGGCCTAGAGCTTCTCTTGTTGGGCTTGACCTTCACAAATGAAATCTTCTAAAAGGGCCCAATAGTTGTTGGGTTGAACCTTCAACATGCGGGCCGTGACAAATGGCAAGCATGAAGGTGGTGTGATGTGTTTTAAACGGAGAAGAGCTTGATGATGTCCCTTTGATCTGAATAAAGGTCAGGAGTGTGGGGACCATAAACGCAAGAATGACATGAATGGTGGAAGTGGAAGCAACAGGCACTAGTTGTTGTTGTTGTTCAGGTTCTTGTAAGCAGTTTAAGGATTGCCATAATTGATAGCAAAGAATGTCGGCCATGGGCGCCCTTACGAGCTTTGGAAATTATTTTGGCTTTAATTAGGAGGAGAGTTACTATATCGTTGATGATGAAAATGTCTTAGCTATAGAGGGACTAAAACAATTGAATTACCTTTATTTATGTATTTTGTACTATAGCATGTTTAAAAAAAAATAAAAATAAATACAATTAGTGCAGTGTGATACATTGGGATCGTAACCAATCCACATTTTACCATTTGTCAAATGCAGGCAACGACTAATAGCATCGGGTCCTACGCATATATACTTCACGCGAAAAAATGGATTCACCTCCTGTACTTTTTGCTCACCGTTTTAATTCAAAGTGTAACCTCACCACCATTCTCAATATTTGACACACGTGTATATGCATAACTATGGTTCCATATAATACAAGATAAAAAGTTAAACATAGTTATGTATATGCATATCACCACCATTCTCAAAATTTGATAGTGTATCCATATACATAACCATGGTTCCATAATATGAAGTAAAAAGTTAACCATAGTTATGCATATGTATATTGACACATGTCAAGTATTAAATGTAATGAAGATACACTTAGATTAAAGTGGTGAGCAAAAATATTTCTCATATACTACTACTAGCGACCAATCCTAGTGTTAATAGTATAACAGAGTCAGCCACCTCAGCTTGTACACGTCAGCAATATTGTTCGAATGCCTGTTATGTTTGTCAGAGAGTTGCAGACTCAAATCGGCCTTGTTAAAAGAGTTTGTCTGTTAGTCTTGTTAATTGAGCTATAACTGGCTCTGAACATTTGTACTCTTCATTTTTTTCATCTGTAAAAAGAATAATATATTCATTTTCTCTCAAAATTCTCTGCTTTTTTGTTCAATCTTAACACCTAGTCCCTTGTCTTGTTTATGTTGTTTGCATACTAGAATGAATATTAAACTATATTTATTAAATTATCATATCTAAATTCACATGATAGTTTCTCCATAAAGAAGAATTAATTTGTTGTGGCTTAATCTGAAAGAACTAAGCAACACCAGACCATTATTATTGACATGATCATCTGGGGAGGAGTACAATTCCTGTTGATTAATAAAATTATGCCGTCTTACTTAAACACCGTGATTAGGAGCATTCCATGACTAAGCATGACTCAATGCAGATTGCGAATGAGATGACATTGATAGATATTTTGGAACATGATGTGTTATATACTATAGTTTATAATTAAGGATATTAAACTTTGCATCAATATATAAAGGGGGACGGCACCAATGACTATATAGTTGTCCTTAGGTCCGGGCACGGATTGGTTCGGAACAATAGAGGCGTCTTTCATTAATCAAATCATAGTTTTCGGTACTTCAATTTCTCTTTTGTCAATGTTAACCAAATATTAGGACCTTTAACTGTTTACATTGGTTAACCTAATATCTGCCAAAACATAGAGAATATTGAGAGTAGAGAGTGGAAAGTGTAGAGAGAATGAGAGTTGTAGAATATTTTCTGATTTTTCACTTATGCTTTCATTACTTACAATCAACATACATATATACAAATTCCTAAGACATTAGTCAAGCCCCCCAAGTTAGGCAACCAACCTAGTTAGGCAACCAAACTAATTAGGTAACCAAACTAGTTAGGCAACCAACCTAGTCAAGCCCCCCAAATATTGTAGGTGCCAAACATAGTAGGTGCCAAACATTAATTGACTACATAATTAACACATTAATTGACTACATAATTAACACATTAATTGACTACATAATTAACACTCTCCCTCAAGTTGGTGCATAGATATCACCAATGCCCAACTTGCCAAGAGAGTTGTGGAAAGCTATAACAAGAGACTTCCTTCATTAATATGTCTGCATTGAGCTTCTTCTTAATAAAATGTCGATCCACTTCAACATGCCCCCTCACGTGGGACCACTACATGGTGGGCCACACGTGGAGCAAAGGCCACATCGAAGTTAATCATTTCGGTCTGTCGGTGGCAACACCAAATCCAAGTGCGTCGGTTGGTCGGAGATCACATAAACCATGCGAACAAGGCAAAGGCAAAGCAAAGAACACAGAAACCCTGTGAACGCGGCAAAAGTAAGGTAAAGGACACAGAAACCCTATGAACACGGCAAGGATAAGGTAAAAGACACAGGAAACCCTGTGAACACGGCAAAGGTAAGGTAAAGGACACAGAAACCCGTGAACACGGCAAGGATAAGGTAAATGACACAGAAACCCTGTGGACACGGCAAGGACACAGAAACCCTGTGAACACGGCAAATGTAAGGTAAAGGACACAGAAACCCTGTGAACACGGCAAGGACACAACCAAACCCTAAAATAGGGAAAGGCACGTCAAGGTAAAACCAAACCCTAAAAAGAAAGGGTAAGTCAAGGTAAGGCAAATAAAGGCCAAGCAAAGGCAAGGGCAACCAAACCCTAAAAATAGGATAAGGCAAGGTAAAGCAAAGGCAAGTTCAACGGGCATGACCACATCGGAAACACACGGTAAAGGCAAGAACACGGTAGAAGCAACAACAACACTGTCCTCAACAAGAGATAACAACATCGCAGCAGCAAGAGCAACACTGGTACCAGCAAGAGCAATATAAGCCACTTGGCACCGGCAAGACAAGGCAGGGCAGGACAACTGGGCAGGAGCAACAGGAGGCAACTTCTCTTCACTCCCCTCTCCCCTTGAAGAGAAGGGGTCGATGGAGCCATATGATCAGTGGCACTGGCACCAAGTGAGAGAAATCTAAGACACTGGCACCAGCAAGAGCAATATAATAGGCAGCAACAACAATACTAGCAGCATCACAAATACTTCCATTATTGCAGACACAACTTCTCTTCACTCTTCCTCTCCCCCTGAAGAGAAGGGGTTGTCAGAACCATAAGAGCAGTGGCACTTGAGAAATAGAAGCTGACTGAAGCTCAGATGTAGAAGAATCAGTCATGGCAGATAGGTAACTGAATTGCAGGCAGCGGAATAAATGAGCAGGCGTGTCACTCCCCCTCAAATCCGACGACGTATGAGAGTCGAGATTTGGAGAAAGCAACACCGGTAATGACAATAAAGTTGCAGCACCCAAATAAAGTTGCATTTATCTCCCCCTCAAATCTGACACTGGTAGAGGGTCGAGATTTGGAAGAAGAGAAAATGAAATAATAGTAAAGAGATTCAAACATGTCAGTCTCGTGGTAGAAAACAAATTAATGCAAGGAAAGGTGGAATGGAGATGGGCATCCGACAACTGGAGAAAAGGAATAAAAGATGGAGAGGAGTCTGCAACAACCCAAAAAGAAAGAAGAAATAAAAATGAATGAAGGTGGATGACATGCGTATGCACACATAGAGAGAAAGGGACAAATATTGTATAGAATAGGGTAGGTGATGTTGACAAGTGTAAGAGGTGTTGAAATGGAAGAGGCATATGGTGCAAAACAAGTCCAATAAAGGGAAAAGGAAGCCAAGTTATTGGCGTGAAAGAGAAGAGGTAGCAAAGAAAAGGTTTTCATATATATATATGGGTAGACAGAAAAACTTTGATACCCACCAAAACATTAGGCACAAATGTGGTGTGCATGAGAACGAAGAGATGAGGAGAAAACACCTTCACTTGGGTAACACAGAGAAAAGTGTAAGTCAACAAGGGAGAAGAACATGGGAAATGGAGCATGCAAGTTTTAGAAAAAAGGAGCGGAAGAAAAGAAGTGACTCCAAAAAGGAAGAATAAAGAGAAGTGGTTTCATAGGTATAGAGAGACGCAGAAAAAAGTCAAAGAAAAACATAAGAGAGCTCGTTAGAGCTTGAGAGATGATGCAAACACCAGAGTGGCTGTGCAAAGGGAACATCGGCAGTAGTGTAGCTCGCAGGGGCAGAGAGACAAGGCCGAGTAGGAAAAGGCTCAGCGAGCAATGACGAGGCTCGCGGAGGAAAGGAAATGGCTCGGTGAGCGATGACGAGGCTCATGGAGGAAAGAGATCATGGTGATCAAGAGACGTAGTACCCATAGGAAACAAATTAGGCCATCGTGGCCAAGGGACTTATTGCCCATACAGATAAAAGAGAGGAAATTTAATAGAAACAAGAGAATTTACAGCAACATGTAAAAACGCCAACGACTCTCAATTTGATAGAGGATCTTAAGGATTAGCCATTAGGCTCTGATACCATGCCAAAACATAGAGAATATTGAGAGTAGAGAGTGGAAAGTGTAGAGAGAATGAGAGTTGTAGAATATTTTCTGATTTTTCACTTATGCTTTCATTACTTACAATCAACATACATATATACAAATTCCTAAGACATTAGTCAAGCCCCCCAAGTTAGGCAACCAACCTAGTTAGGCAACCAAACTAATTAGGTAACCAAACTAGTTAGGCAACCAACCTAGTCAAGCCCCCCAAATATTGTAGGTGCCAAACATAGTAGGTGTCAAACATTAATTGACTACATAATTAACACATTAATTGACTACATAATTAACACATTAATTGACTACATAATTAACACATTAATTGACTACATAATTAACACTCTCCCTCAAGTTGGTGCATAGATATCACCAATGCCCAACTTGCCAAGAGAGTTGTGGAAAGCTATAACAAGAGACTTCCTTCATTAATATGTCTGCATCGAGCTTCTTCTTAATAAAATGTCGATCCACTTCAACAATATCTAGTACGGGTTGGTTTGGATAGGTTGATAGTATTATTATAAAAAAATATTAATTATATAATAAAAATACAATTTATAATCATTTCACATTATATATTTTCTTGAACAAATTATCTTTGTAAAAGATAAAAATCCAATAGTCTTAATTCATCCAAGTACAAAATCAAAAAACATAGTTTTAAAGTTGCATACAAACGAGAAAAATACACAATAAAATAGCAAATAATGTTACCAAAACAAAATGCAGCAAAGAGGCCTAGTAATCTTCATTCTAAATCTGATTAATGTATATTAGTATTTAAATAATAAAATAATTATTGTATTTTCAAGTCCACCACTAATAAACTAATTATTGTAATTTTGTAGTGTTTATATCCACCACTAATAAGTTGATATGTGTATATTAGTATTTAAATAATAAAATAATTATAAATATTGGATTGATAGGTTTCTGGTGAGTTAGGATAAATAGCTCAATGTCAATGTTGATGGATTTGTATAAAGTTATTCTCTTTGTAAACCTTGTATATCAACATTGACACTGAACTATTGTATTTGTATTGCCTTTGTGGCATGATTTATGAATTCAATCTCCCTTTTTGAGAAAAAAGAAAGATAAAGAGTTTTTTTGGCCTCAAAAATTACAAATTTTTTTTATCATAAACGCATTATCAGAATAAATAGCTGGAGACCACTTTCTTTCTTGTATAGTTTGGGTCCCACTCCCACATTCTTATATATGTATTACACGCACGCGGCAATGGCATGCCCTCTCCCACCCAACAGAAGAATTTCTGCACTCCTCCGCTCTCTACCCGACTTTGTTCAGAGTGTCAAATCAAAGTCGTGATTTGTCTTTGTCTTCTTCACACACTCACCCTTGCTCCAAACTTTAAACTTTACATTTCAACCTTTATACATCCACATATGCATACTGAAACCGAAAAAGAAATGTTGAATCAAAATAGTTAGGGGCATTATTACTTGAAATTGGTCTGATAATTTGGTTAGTTTTATGTAGCTGATCTTAAAATCTAATTACAATTAATTCGACATAATTAGAAAATAATAATAATAACAACAACATATACGTATTATTTGTTGACAAACAATAAGTAAGATACATATATTTACATAGTTGAGATTTAGAAAAACCAAAACACACCCTCACGCCACCATAAAGTCTATAGTCACAGTAAATAATCGAACTCACAGCAAGTACGTATTAGTCTCACATTTACTGAGTCCATACAATTCAGAAATACTCCAATAAAATAGAGAAACCTATACTATTGGACCAAAGTATACTACATGTATATATGTATATACATTTACATGGTCTTGGTCTTGGTCTACTACTTGAAAAGTCGATAATACAATATTATACATCCATGTACAGGCTATATCTGGAACCCTCATACATCCCATCCCTATCTACGAGCTCCAGGGATTTCAAGCAGGCCCGGTAATCATGCAAATGTCAGGGGCAACTGGCGAGTCCTTGTCACTCGGCGGTGATGCGCGAATAAGTAGAATAACACACAAAGAAATCTATGAACGACTTGCTGGTAAGCCAATCGACCTATCTTTCTAGCCCAGGCAAAGCACTCACTCATCAAATACATGAAGAACACCATGTACGGGACGTGGTGCCAAGAATCGGGAAACAGAAGGGAGAGCAGCGAAGCGACTGAGAGCAAACCAGAGAACCTTACGGCGAAGCGAGAGTAGGTAGGAGAATGAGTAGGGAACCTTAGCCTACCCGAAACAGCCAAGCTGTATGCTAGTAAGCTGGCTATTGCAATCATGGTGGCGGCATGATGAGTTTCAAAAGGAGAAGACGTTAAAGCTTGGAATTTAATCTGAATAAAGGTGAGGAGAATGGGAACTATAAAAGCAAGAATGGCTTGAGTGGAAGTGGAAGTGGAAGCAGGAGCAGGAGCAGGAGCAGGCACTTGTTGGGCAAGATTGATTAGTAGAATGTTGAACGTGACGTAAATAAAGGAATCACGCTCATGTAAAACTATGGATTGCCATTGATAGCGGATATCTGCAGCCATGGCATTAGATTAGAGTGGTTTAAAGGAATATTAATTTGTTTTCTAGGGGAAGATCCCTGCCAAAATGAAAGTCCAGGGAATATATAGACCCAAAAAGGTTACCTAAAAAAGTGCTACCACTTTCCAAGCTCTTATTAGTCTCTATAATGATGTGATGTTTTATCAGCGAGAGAGATAAGATTTGAGCTTAAAAACCTCTTTCGACGTTGGATCTTAACTTCTCTGTTGCATTTGTTTTTGGGTAATCCACTAATAATAGTGAAAGTTGATGAATTAGGGAATTATATTATTGTTAAAACCTGTCACCCATTAACAATGTTGGTTAATAGTATTCTTAAAACATTTTTTTAATCGTAAGTTAAAATTCATGGGGACCCATTTCCAGATCTATTTTTTGGCCGACCCAATTGTATATGTAATAAGTTTCACCTTTCTCCACTTCCCCATCTCCTCACTAGTTAGTAGAATATATAAAGAAGATTACTTTGTAATATATATATATAAAGAAGATTACTTTGATACCATTATTTCACAATAAATGGACGAGAAGTAGTCTATCAGACCAAAGGAATGACCAGGCAATTTCTTCAAGCCCAATCTCCCTTCCAAGTAATAAAAAACCTTTTCTTTTCTACATGACCTAACTTGCAGTATTACTAAAACAAATTATGGTCATTATTTAATGATTTTTTTAATTAATAGAGAGCTTCCAAAAAGTACAAGAAGTTTAACAAAATTTACAATAAAAAGATAAAAGTTGCAAGTTCCGCAGCCGGGGTTTGTCATGTACTAAGCCAGTCAAAATCAAATTGGTCCAGGCAAACGGACGCATGCCGATCCTTCTTTTTTCTCCATTTTCCTCAAATCCCAATTAAGAGAGAGAGAGAGAGAGAAGTAGAAAAACTTCCCTGTAATCGCAACAAAAAGTGATAGGGCACACCCCCCCCCCCCCAGTTCACCCACCAAAAAAAAAGTGATAGGCACAAATTTTGCTACTTGAAAAGGTGATCGCGTATCAGATCGGGATCCTAGAGCATTAGTTAAAGTACAGCCAAAGGATGAATAATGAAAGGGATTTGACAACTGAAGATAAAATAAATAAACAAAAGTATAAATTCATATAAATAAACAAAAGTATAAATTCATTTAAGGCGATATTAAATTTTTCTAAATTCTAATTTTGCATACAGACGCAACTCCTGCATGAGCGCGGCAGTGAGAACGTATCAATGGGTAATTTGATAAGATTCATATTAATTATATTACAATTGTTATTTTTCTCTACAATTTTTTTTTATGAGAATTAATATACAGTATCTATTTTTATTTTCTGAAACATCGATCTCTCTCTCCTTCTCAACTTTACGTCCAACCCCTTCACATATCATTTATCTTAGTAACAACAACTTAGTTGTTGTGCTGAAAGAAGTGAACCCAAAATCTCCTACACTCATCAATTTCATCCATTCAAGCCGAAGCAAACAAACTCCCATCCCATGCAAATTTTGACCCACAACAAATAAGAGGAACAACAGTGGCACTGGAGCCCAGGAAAAAAACCACTAATCAGATGTAGAAGAACAAGATGGTTAAAGAGATCTGGGGAGACTGATGTACGGAAAGTTAACTTCTAAAAAAATCTATAATTGACTTTAGACACATTCTCAACCGTTGAGCAAAGAAACATGCATCAATATCAGGCCCCATGGATGAACTGGTGCCGATAAGTTTATTCCGCGGAACCTGAATTAGAATTTCGATTAGTTATACGCATCACTATCTGAATCGATTTATTATACTTTTTATACACCTGATAAATCCCAGTAGGCCACATCAAGTCAATCGAGGCAGTCGATCGCCTCAGTTCGCTATGGTCATTGTCAATTTGTCACATTCGATATATACTTTCCTCCACTTTCTCAGTTAATTAATTTGAAAATTTCCACCATATTCAGAAACTTGGGCCACCGGTACTCCATCCATATAGATATTAGGTCAGGTAGAGGAGAAAAACTTTATACCACTGAGATGTTTTGCTATCCCTAGTCAGTTACCTTTTGCCATATATGATAAGAATTTTACACGGCGAAGCGTGAGCTGGAAGAGAATAGCAAAACAATGTTTTTCGGTAACATACAATTCATATTTTTCGACATATATGATAAGAATTCCACATGACAAAGCATGATTAGATGAGAATGGCAAAACAATATTTTTCCCGTGACATGCAAGTCATTCTCTAGGTAGAGACATACAACTGTTGCTACTGTTGTGCTTTCCTTCAAATTTGGACACTCAAACAGCCAATGGAATCACATGCACACTCTAGTTGGGCTTGAGAAAATCAAAAGAGATGGAGAAGAGAAGTAGGCACTAAAGGGCATGTAAGTTGTGTTTAGAATTTCCAATATTAAGAGCAAAGAAATACTACTATAATTTCCTCAAAGAAATTTTTTTCTTTTTTCTTTTATTGAACCCTGTTTATGAGATTTGAATTTATAACATCCAATAAAGTGAAGGGATATGCCAGAAGAAGAAGAGAAAAAAAAACAGCATATTGGCTAACGATTGATGATTTAATTGAAGCTGGTGCTTATGGGGTCGAATGCCTTCTACGTTGAGCAGCTCAGTCTCGTGCCAGACCGGGCTTCAAGTAGAAAGTATCTGGCCCTGCTTATCACATAAACAAGTTCATTTGTGGCCCAAAAGAATTGGATCATCTTTAGAGGCCTACTTGAATTTCTGCATCATACGCCAACATTAAATTTTTCCGCTGCCCTGGCCCCGATGTTAATTAAAGAAGAGCATCAATGAGCTTAACTTGATTTTTCCTTAATTTGATAAACAATTAACTTTTATCATGAAGGAATTGAAGGTGAACAAAGGTATTTTAGGAGTACATGCGAGAGTTTGAAGATTAAAAACTTGTTTGCAAGGACAAAACTGCCCATAATTATAATCCCAAAGGTTTCTTGATCATGGGGGTATTCTGGTTAGTTTATTTATAAACTCCAAACCATTTGTTTTCTCATCATGTAATGGTTGGACTTCTAAACCATTTTTTAAAATTTAAGTTGTACTCGAGCGTTTCAATCAATTTTAATACTCCAGTCTCATTCCAAAACTGGATCAGTTTCACCAGACACGATGGAGCACTAGCTAGGGAGACAAAAACTAACCAAGTTAAATATACATTTAGCCATGAACAAACAGCCAAATTGATATGAACCAACCAAGGCACTGTGCTGTGTGGAAGGTTACCTTGACTCTTTTTTTATTATAAAAGGTTACGTATGGGACATCAAATAGTAGAAGATGAAGATCACGTATGGGACATGGTGCCAGGAGTTAAGAACGAGAAGTGATAGCAAAGATACAACTGAAAGTAAAGCAGAAAACATGATGGCCAAGCGAAAGTTGGTGGGAGAGTAAGTAGGGAATCTTAGCCTAGCCGCAACAGCGGAGCTGTAGGCAAGTAAGCTTGCAATGGCAAGCATGGTGGTGGTACAATGGGTTTCAAATGGAGAAGACAACATTGATATTCCAGGGAACTTGATTTGAATTAGGGCAACAAGTACTGACACTATAAACGCAAGAATGGAATGGGTGGAAGCAGCAGGCAAATATTGGCTTGCAAGATTGATACGCAGACTAGTATTGAATGTGAAAACAAAGAAATTGTGTACATGTAAGATTATGGTTTGGCGCCTCTGAGAGTGAATATCGGCCATGCTCGGAGAGAGAGACCTTTGTTGAAATGAGGTATATTTATAGAAAGAAAAAACAATTATATATCGTGTTTCTTTATATTCTGAAAGAACTTCAATCTGATGTGCGGACTGATTCTCATGCAACCAAAAAACAAGAAAGGTCCACACCAGTTGGGTAGTACAAGGTCCTCATCAGCATTTCTGACAACTTGTATAGAATTTTTTGTCTTTAGATCTGGGGTCAGCAGCATTTTTTCAAGGAAATTTCTGGATCCGCCACTGCTAAGTCAATCTAGGGTCTTGTTTTGGTCATGAGCAAGGTAATAAGTAAACAAACCAGGACGTGCCAACTGATCAAGTAAAATGCGCTCCTTTTCGCTTCTTTCTTTGCTTCATTTGACAGATGTACAAAAATACCAACGGGGTTTAGCCAAGTGGAAAAAGTGCTATAACTTGTAGACCAATTATCTGATATTCAAACTTCGATGATATATTGGCAGTGTGTATGAGAATACCCCCTCCCCCTTCCTAAATTTGGCAAAACAAAAAAGACGATGTATACAAAAATAATAAAGAAAGAAAACAGAAATCTTGATAAACAAACACATAACGAAAGTTTGAAAGAAAGCTTTTATGCAACCATATGTTATGTTATGTAAGTATATATTTGATTCAACAACTGTCTTTCCCGAGAGGATTTCTTTTAGTAAAATGGAGACTGGATGGATACCAATGAACTTAAAACAAAATAACCGATATGATAACCATGGCGGAAAAAGAGTATTCCAGATCTAGTTTTAGAGAGAGAAATGAATAGAAAAGTAAGGCATTGTATATTTCTCAGAAGTGGTTTCTTACATGATTATGAAATGAACTAAATCCAAGCTTATATAGCTGCGTAGCCATGACTTCTCCACTAAGCTAACATACTTAACAGACTAACTAATCAAACTAATAAGCACGTGAAAAGCTAACAGACATGCCACCTCAGCAAGGACACGTGTCAGCACATCATACTGTTATATTGGTTTTAGCTTGGAGGCATATTCTTGCTAACACTTGGCAATGTGAGGCCAAACATGTTTGTCGAGAAGTGAATCATACTCCTCCTCCTTGCTTCGTCAGTTTTAGTCTGTCCTTTAATTTAGGTGGCTTTTGTTTTGATAATCCTTCTCCTTGTTTTGACCGTTGGGTTCTTGTAATCTCTAGGTTTTCCAGTCTCGTCTTGTAGTTTTGTTTGACTTTTATAAAGCCCCGTTATTGATATTACTTGCAAGGGAAAAAATTAATTAAAGAAAATTAATTAATAAAAAAAACCATTTTATTAAATGGTTTTATAAAGTGGTTAATTTAATTTAATTAATTAATTAATTATTGTTTGCTTAATCTGTCATATCTTTGTTCTTTTTTCAGGTTGGAGAGGCCACCACAGAGGAGAGAAGTGCCAGGCACAAGGAGGAGGTTGGAAAATGAGGGGGCTTTGTTTGGGCTTTCTATTGCTGTTAATGGGCCTTGTTATAACGTTTAACTAGAAAACTCTTATTAGCCAGAGTCATTCTATGGTTAAGGTGGAAAATGAGAGGGTTGTCGGGGTGAAGATGTCATGTATGAATCATAAACTTGATTTAAATTTAATAAAATGATCATGCGGCTAATATAAAGATCTACATGAGAAGCCCCTCGCTATAGAATTTCCCCTTATTAGCCTTTCTTTTATTCTAATCTCTCTCTGCTTAGGAGAATTCGGAGGCCAAAAATTGGATCTACTAAACGCCAATACGGAGGCCAAAACTATGAAGCACTTGATAATCTTCACCAAACAATAATATTTTACCAAACCCGTCCAGATTCAAGAGAAAAAGTTCAACCACCCACACATGCATTATAAAACCTAATACCATGGTTCTTGCTTTTCTGCAGAGCGAACCGTTTCTTAATTAGCTTTCTTAGCTTGTTGCAATTCAAGCTCACCATCCATGGTAGCGGTTGGTCCGTCCAACTTTCATCAAAGAGACAAGAGCTCACAACTTTCATCCATGGAAGCACAAGTGACGACACAATGAGGTAATTTTTGTTTGTTTGTTGAAGTATGTGTATTTACTATTTTGTACCTCTTATTCCGCCCCTTACATCCCTTGAAGACGAATATATATACTCTCCATGCTTTTATATAATATGTTCAACTTGTAGACTGTATCACCGTCTCTATGCTTTTATTTAACTCGAAATGAAAGTCATGTTGGAGGATACCATGGGGACAGACGACCCCATGGCAGACCTGGATTTTAGTTGTAGGATCTGGTTTTTACCCTTGGCAGTCATGGGAGTCACCCAGTGGAGAAGAAGAAGTTTCGGGTGGGCCAGCTGGGGTTCTTTTTTTAAAATAAAAAACTACTTGGCAAAATGACCTCGTTTTGGCCACCGTAAATATTTTTTAAATGACCTATCTTTAAAAAGGGAGCTGCAGCTTTAAGGCTATCTCACCAAGGACCTAAACCTAAAATATCCCCCAAAATCTCTCCCAACCCAACAAAATAAAGGATCCAAAATGTGAGAAAACCCAACTTCGGACCCAACACTACCAATCCACTTATTGCCTGGACCTAAAAAAAAAATTGTGGAGCCCACCTGCTGTATTAGCAGCCCATGTGCAAGCTTTCATCATTGGGGCCCGCCACCATGTGGAAGATGCTGCCTTTGTCTTGTAGTTATGTTATTTGTGTATTTTATTATTTTTTTATATTATAATATTAACTTAAATAACCGATATATATTAAATCTAAGCTATTTTAACAGTATAAAAAAAGATCCAATGGTTGAAATTTAAATTCAAATATCAAAATAATATTTTAACTTAATCTAAATTAGATCCAACCCCAACACTCACCCCAAACTCTATAAATACCCACTCATTTCTCAAATAATTTACAAAAAAAAATTATATTTATAGAATTTCAATTTTTTAAGGTTAAATTGTTCAAAAATTAAATTATGAAGTTATTTAAAAAGATTAAATGAAGAAAAGTTATCCATAAAAAAAAATTTAGACTTAAACCATTCTTAAACAATTTAATAAAGTTGCGGACTTAAAATTTGAATCCTGAGGGTTGGGAGAAAAACGATTTGAGTCGGGGCAAAACCCAAATAGTCACTTTTTGGAGGGGGAAAATTTGGGTTTAGCCCCTCATGGGTTGGAGAATGCCTAAACAACCCAAACCCAAAATTTGACCTCCAAAATTCCAATTTTCATATTTCTCCTCAATAACAACGCTAACCCCAATCTCCCCAAAACCACCACCACCATCTCCTTCTTTGCCACCGCCGTCAAGGGTTCATATTTTGAAAACCTCATCATGGACAATTATAACTTGTAATATTGTTTTTAACATTAATTATGAGTGAAAGTACTATCATTTCATTTTCAATATTTTTTTCATCTTAAAAAATTATTGGATAGTTTACACTATGACCCCATAAGTGGCAATTCCTGCAACCACGGGTCATGTGAAAGTGAAATTGTGTAGTGGTTAGTGTCTTTGTGTGGCGCCAGGCAGCCTGACTTCAAATCGGGACGGTCCATTTATTCTTGAAGCATTTCCAAGCACGAGAGACATTATTAAACTTCATGGTAAACGCATGGGTGGCCATCCTCACATTGCAAGCAGGTTATGCCTGGAGGAAGTTGGGGGAGATGCCGAGCATCGAGACACTGAGACGGACTTTACTAGGCCAGAAAAATTACAGTGGCGATTTAAGTTGCATATCTTATGCATACAATTATTCCTTAGCATCTTCAATGAATGAATCAAGTGTAACTTTCCAAAATAAATAAAGAGGAACTTGCTTATTTCGATTGTTTCTATGATCAAAGGAGTTTCATGGATCCATTTTATTTTGAGAGCTTTTTTTTATTTTATTCTTCTTGTTTTTTTGGCTAAGATATAATTTTGTTCCACTTGAAATTTGGTAGGTCGAGACAAAAGTAACAAAATGACGATTATTTTGCAAGCCACCAAGTTATTACCGTCTTTATCATTCTTCTTTGTGGCATAACGCGATGGTGACTATGTCTAACTCTTGGCCTTCCCGTCGCTAATTACATATGACTATGTCTAATTCTTGGGCTCCTCCGCCCCTACATGTTTTCATCGGGAAATCCATTGATATATAATTTCTTCAGACTTAGAGCATCCACAATGGACTCCTTAAACCACCTCATTAGCTAAAATTTAGGGAGGAATTGAAAAAAGGCACCTCCAATCAGGCTCCCTATCTAGCTCCTAAAATAGGGAGACCTCTAGGAGCTCCTAAATCTGAGGAGAGAGAAAAGTATCCCTAATGACTCCCTATAATTAAATGCTTCGATATTTAATATTATTTTAAGCATTTATTTAATGCCAACTATTTTTTATTATTGCTTTTGTGTCTACCCTTTATTCAAAAATTGAATTAAAATTTATTATAAACATTTATCACTCTTTAAACTAAAGAGTATGGTTGAAGTTGAAATTTTATAGAGAGCTCCTAAAATAGCTTTCTAATGTTTTTAGCTAAATTTTAACTAAAAAATAGAGAGCATGATTGTGGATGCTCTTAAGTAAGAGTTAATTGTTAAAGGCAAGGCTGGCCTAAGACTTCTGGAGCATGGAACAAAGACAAAACTATAATCTGTCGTACATCCCTCACAATCTAACCTAGGAAAATATTTTTATCTTCATTTTCGATTATTAAAAGATATTTTACAAATAAAGGATTTTCAAAGATTTGAATTAACTATTTTATTTATTTATTTTATTAGTTTGAATGAATATTCATATGTGCTATAATAAAATAATGCATAAAATTGATCAAAATAGTTATATTGAAATTAGGATTTTAGAGTCATTAAAAAAATTCATATGTGTTGATTCCATGGCCAATATTCAAGCTACATATGAAGAACCATAAATACTGGATATTTATAGATTACTCCCAACTGTGAAACGAGTTTAACTAGCTAGGAAGTAAATTTAATTTCTAATGACCCAAACATAAGTTAAGGTAATTCCCAAAAAATGTTGCCTATAGAGAAATAGAGATGGCAATCGGGGTCACTCAGGGCGGGTATGCATTATCGTATTTACTCCGTCAGGTTTACATTATAACTGAGGAAGGAAACAAGAAATAGATAAGAGTAGAGTGAAAAATATGGACGCATTTCATTCTATTTTAAAAAACAAAAAATGATTTCTAAACTATTATTCTAGCCTTTTTGAAGAATACTAAAAAACCACCGTAACCTAACAGAGCTTCAAGTTATGAGCACTTGTATCAAGTTTGATAAGAATACCAACCCTTTCTTACTCAAATGGTAAGGAGTAAGGACTTGAAAGAAAAACAAGTTACACAGAAATAAGAAAGAAAAAGGAATGTACATGACTTTTGTAGGACAATCTAAGACTGAATTTTAGGAAACTAATACGAAATATGTAATATATATTAATGACCTTCCAATAACATCCAATATGATTATGAGAGTACTTGAAAGAAAACATTGAGCATTTTCAGACACATAAACAGAATCCAACATCAGCCTTCATGGTTGAGAGGTTGAATCCCTCAATTGAAGCTCCATGTATATGTATCATGGACCGCAAATCCATGAATGTCAGCAGCTGTCACAGGTAGCAGTGTAGGTGTCCGTGTCACGCGACGCTGACATAGTTTTTGGAGCAAGCCAAAACCCTCGGCCATCAAATAGTAGAAGATGAAGATCACGTAAGGGATGTGGTGCCAGGAGTCAGGAACGAGAAGCGATAGCAGAGATGCAACTGAAAGTAAAGCACAAAACATAATGGCCAAACGAAAGTTGGTGGGAGAGTAAGTAGGGAATCTTAGCCTAGCCGCAACAGCGGAGCTATAAGCAAGTAAGCTTGCAATGGCAACCATGGTGGTGGTACGATGGGTTTCAAATGGAGAAGACAACTTGATTGGAATTAGGGCAACAAGTACTGACACTATAAACGCAAGAATGGAATGGGGGGAAGGAGCAGGCAAATGTTGCCTTGCAAGATTGGTAAGCAGAGTATTGAATGTGAAAATAAAGGAATTGTGTACATGTAAGATTATGGCTTGGCGCCTTTGAGAGTGAAGATCGGCCATGCTCGCAGACCTTTGTTGAAATGAGGTATATTTATAGAAAGAAAAAAAGGTTATATATAGTGTTTCTTTGGATTATGGAAGAACTTTCTAAAGTTGCCGGCTGAAATTTGCCTATGTACTGTTTCTCACACCACTTTAAAAAACAAGAAAGGTCCGTATATATACAAGTTGGATTGGCGCTACGTACAAGGCCATCAGCCTTAATTTCGCCTTGTTTTGGTCATGAACAAGTTAATGAAGCAAGAAGCGGGGTTTGTCTGACGTGCCAGGTCATCAAGCAAAATGGGCTAGCTCCTTTTCTCCTCCTTGTTTTGTTTGAGGTTCTACTTCCAAACATCCTAATCTGCCATTGATGCTGCTCTCTCAAAATCTACATAGCCTTGGCAAAATTTGAGTTAATCTTTCTCTGGAAATTGCATGCCCCACTAATATGAGTACTACTCTAAAGAATAACAACAAAAATAATTGATTGTGCGTCAAAGTAACTCTCTCTGAATAAATATTAAAAATAATTGAATAACTGGAAGGAAAATAGTGTCAGTTATCAAGCAATTGGTCCTCGCGTGGCAGGAAGGAAGACCATTCAAAAGAGAGTGATTAATTTGCAATGCCTTGTATATTAATTGAAATTTTGCGTCTAGTTAAGCCCTCAGAAAATTCTATTTTATTTTCTTTCTTATTTGGGCCTTGGCCCTCTTACATACTCTGCCAATTTTTTCTCTAAAGGCCCATGGCAGTGATTGCATTGTCCTTCCGTAATGGTAAATGTTTTTTTATTTTTTCGGGTCTGAAAGTAAGTTGCATCATATGATTGTATCAGGTGTGAATCTTTTTTAGATACCGCTCTTGTTCCTGGCTTTTACGTTGGGTTTTGGATGTTTTCATCCTCTCTACTGTATAATCTTAAGATGTTCTAATAAAGCATTATATCAACAACAACAAAAAAAATAAGTAAGTTGCTATGGAAGATAAAATCTAATTACAATTAAGTCAAGATATATAAGGTATTGAAATCGCCGCAACTAAGCACCAGTTTAAATAATTGAGACCTACTCCAATTAAATATCTATAAATATATATAGGATAGGGTTAGGATCGGGGGACACACAAAAAACCACACATTTTGGCACACTTTTAAGACCCTTAGATTTAAGCAAGTTCAACGACTGAGATTAATTCTTAACTTTGAATTAGTGGAATACAATGCAGATTTGTAGATATTAATTCAAAGATCATCTCTACACAACAAAACAAAAAAAACAAAAAATGCTTGAATTCCATTCATCCAAACCGTCTATTTTGTAGATATTCATTCAAAGATCATCTCTACAAAAAAATCACTTGAATCCGATATCATTTGACCACTCAATTGAGTTATTGAAATTCAAATACTTTCTTGAAGCACCGTGTTCATTGATTTTGTTGGTCAAAATTAGATGCCTTAATGATTTTCAATTTGTATAATCTTTTGGAAGGATGATCTTTGAATGAAGATGTGAAAAATAGATGGTTTGGATCGTTGAATGTTTTTTCATAAGGAACCCTAAAGAGTGTCCTTCAAATAAAATTATTTGAGGTATACTATTATATCCTCTGTATATACATATGGTATGAGGGAAGACAACTTAGAATACAAAAAATACAATATTATACATACACACATGTACATATATACATATAGTATATGCACGATCCATGCATCAACTCAGGCTATCTGGAACCCTCATCGTTCCCATCCTTAGCTACGAGCTCCAGGGTTTTTAAGCAAATTGAAAATATTGTGAAAGTCAGATTTCAAGCAGGTCATTATCATACAAATGTGAGGGGCAATTGGCGAGCCCTTGTCACCAGACGGTGATGCGCGAATAAGTAGAATAACACACAAAGAAATCCATGAACGGCTTGCTGGTAAGCCAATCGACCTATCATTCTAACCCATGCAAAGCACTCGCTCATCAGATACATGAAGAACACCATGTAGGGGACATGGTGCCAAGAATCGGGAAACAGAAGGGAGAGCAAAGAAGCAACTAAGAGCAAACCAGAGAACCCTAGGGCAAAGCGATAGTAGGAAGGAGAGTGAGTAGGGAACCTTATCCTGGCCCCAACAGCCAAGCTGTTCGCAAGTAAGCTGGCTATGGCAACCATGGTGGTGGTATGGTGCGTTTCAAAAGGAGAAGACGTTCCTTGGAATTTAATCTGAACAAAGGTGAGGAGAATGGGAACTATAAAAGCAAGAATGGCATGAGTGGAAGCGGAAGTGGAAGTGGAAGCAGGAGCAGGAGCAGGCACTTGTTGGGCAAGATTGATTAGTCGAATGGTTAACGTGACGTAAATAAAGGAATCACGCTCATGTAAAACTATGGATTGCCATTGATAGCGGATATCTGCAGCCATGGCTTTAGATTAGAGTGGTTTAAAGGAATATTAATTTGTCTTCTAGGGGAGAGCCCTTCCGAAATGAAAGTCCAGGAATTATATAGACCCACAAGGTCAGCTTAAAAAATGTGTTACCTTTTAAAATCCATCAGTTAGGGGACCTATTTCCAATCTATTTTTGGCCAACCCAATTGTATAAATATGTATTAAGGTACACCTTTCCCCACTTTTCCATCTCCTCACTACATTACTTTGTATAATATATCTATGTGATGACTGCGTCTTTCACCTTTGGCTCACTTCTTTATACCATTTCACAGTAAATATACGAGAAGTAGTCTATCAGTCCAAAGGAATGACCAAGCGAAAAAGACCTTTTTTATTTTTAAACATGACCTGACTTGGTGTAGCACTATGCTCTTTATTTAATAATTATCTAATGAACAGAGCTTCCAAAAAGTACAAGAAGTTTAACAAAATTTATAGGAAAAAGGTATGTCTTACTTCTGTTCTGTGGCCGAGGTTTGTCTTGTACTAAGCCAGTCAATCGAGGGAAACGGACACATCCCGATCCTTCTTTTCTCTCCATTTTCCTAAATATTAATAAATATTAGGACAAACTACAAATCATCCCGCAAATTATGAGGTGATTTTTAAGTTCATACTTATTTTAAAGGACATTTACAATAACATATTCAAACTTGTGAAAAATCTACAATTTACTCACTTCATTAGCAAAACTATTAGTAAGACTCTTGGTTTGATTTGGTTAAATAATTATTTTTTAATTTTAATTATTCCGATCCGAATTTGATACCGAAATGTTTGGTTTGGTTAACGGAAACAAAATTTCTAACTTGACGGAAACCCGTACCGATTCGATATTTATACTTATTTTATTATTTAAATACAAAACAAGAAACCAAAGGTAAATACAATCAGCATTTTGTATCACTCTTTTATCACTACCTGTATCACTTCTTTATCACCATTGTATTACTACTTTATCACCATTGTATCACTTATCCGGGTATTGTAGCACTTTTTGGTCAGAGAGGAATTGATGAACTTCCTATGTTTTCCAGTTTCGACCTTTGTCCCGTTTTTCACCTATAACTTTCTAACTGTTGATCCAAATTTTATGTTCTTTATATGGTTGGATTTAGCATGAAAAAAATAAAGAACCCAACGCAAAACAAATGTCAAAATCATTTACATAAATGTAGAGAATTCAATAAAAAGAACACTCAAAAGTTCAAACAACAAACACAAGTGGCTCCCAATACATCTTGAGTACATATTGAATGATATAGTGACTAAGTTGTTTGATTTCATACTTGGATGAATTAGGTTATTAGATTTTTATATTTTAAAAGGATAATTTGGTGTATTTGTTCAAGTTATAAATTGTATTTTTATTACTATGTTTTTATTACGGTACTACCGACGTACCGACCCGTTCCGAACCGAATGTTAGGTTAACCGATCCGAAGTCTACCGAAGTCTTTGGTTTGGTTAACGGAAGAGCCCTCTACCGTTCCAAACCGATCCGCGCCCAGGCCTAAGTAAGAGCATCCACAATGAGCTCCCTAAACCACCTCCTTAGCTAAAACCCAACTTCAACCATGCTCCCTATCCAGCTCCTAAAATAGGAAGACCTTTTTTCTTTTTTCGGGTCTGAAAGTAAGTTGCTCTCGGGAAGATAAAATCCAATTACAATTAAATCAAAATATATTTAAAAAAAAGCATTAGTATGTATCAGTCTCCTTCTATTGAGGGATTCCTTTTTTTGAGAAACACCATTCAGGGCCAACTACAATTTTTTTTTTTAACGATCTCAACTATCTATCTTTCAAGTCTACATTCACAGATCATTCTTGTAAAAAATTACACAAATTGGAAACCATTTCGACATCTAATTATGTCTTGCAAAATCAATGAACACGGTGCTTTAAGAAAGTATTAAAATTTCAATAATTTAATTGAGTGGTCAAATGATATCGGATTCAAGTGATTTTTTGTAAAGAAGATCTTTGAATGAATATCTATAAAATAGATGGTTTGGATTGGTGAAATACAATGTGGAGTGGACCCTATAAATGTGTCTCTCAAATAATATTTGAGAAATCTCTCAATAGAAGCTCTCTAAGTATGTATATATAATTTGTTGACAAACAATAAGATATATTTTTACATTTACACAAATTAAGATTGAGAAAATACATGCCACCAACAAAGTCACACCATTAATAGAATCCAGATATTGAAATCACCACAACTAAGTAAGAGTTTAAATAATTGAGACCTACTCCAACCATATATATATATAATTTTTCTCTGTTAAAATCTCCCCTTTGCAGCTTGTTTTTTTGTAGTTGGATTGGATTTCTGTCATTCCTAGTGGTCTGCAATTACAAGTGCTTATATAAACATGTTGCAAGAACCTTGAGAGCAACCAATAGCAGTGCTTTCTTCTTCTGCAACTCCACGTTCCCACATGTGCTTTATATGCTTTCTTCTTTTGCATCTGTGCATGTTCCCAAACCCCAAACCCATGATTTCTTTTATGTATATTATATATATTGGCAAATTATGTACCACTTGGAATTACATATATCCAACCTATCTGAAAAAACAAGCTGAGAAGGGAAAGACTGGATTTTAACATCATGCAGATATCTGCATTAGAGAAAGACTATATATATAGTATGAGGGAAGACAACTTAGAGCATCTCCGAGGGAAATGTCAAATGCAAAATGTTAAAATTGAATTTGATGGCTTATATGGCAATTTGACCCTTAAGAAAAAAATTTAACTCCATCCAAAATGCCAAATATCATATTATTTTATTATATTTTTAAAAGTAAATGGAGTCTATATTATGCATAAAATTTTAAAATAAAGTAAATGATAGTGGGGTCTGTGGGAGCAAAAATTAGGGCCCAAGTAACAAGGCACTTCCCATGAACCCTAAATTTAAGAGAGTTGAGGAAATCAAATAACATGATATCCACTACCATAGACCATGAAGATAAATAAGGGATATAGGACTTGGAGTCTTAGGGTTCAGTGCCTATAAAAGGCCAACTAATCCCCCAGCATAAGGGGAGAGAGGTATGATTGATTCTACAGCAATATTCATGAACGAACACTGACTTGAGCATTGGAGTGTTTTCTTGCAGGACCCCCTCCTCACTCAATGGTGACATTCGAAGATGGTGTCGGCTTCTCAACATGGAAATCACATTAGTTGTTGGAGGACCCGAAATTTCATGCTCCGACAGTTGGCGCCGTCTATGGGAATCTCACAAAATCAATCATAAAGAATGACTGAACCTGCAATGGGAACTCCAAACACATCCATCCCCGAAAATGCAATGTCCAACCTTCGACCCGGAAGCACAAGGTCTAGTGCTCAAGGTGGAGAACCAAGCCTTGTTGTTACCTAGTTGAAGATAATCATGAAAGAATTGTGCAAGACTAGAAAGGTGGCCGAGAAAGCTCTGGAGAAGGCGCAGAATGTGGCCACGAAGGCTTGAAAGAAGGTAAGAGGAAGCGAGAGATGTGAGGTCTCTGAGGGAGGTACTTCCAGGAGCACGCATTCGAGCAGCCACGACAGAAGATCAAGACAAAGATCTCGACTTACAGAAAATGGAGAAAAGGGCGAAGGACACTGATTTGCGTGATCAGATCAAGAAAATTGTCAAATAGTACAGACCGCAAACACCTGTGGAACTGGCCTTAGAAGCAGCGAAAGAAATCTGCAAGTCACCATTCACATAGGACATCCTAAAAATCAAAAAGCCAGGCAAGTTCACTCAGCCTAAATCCCAATCCTTCTTTTCTCTCCATTTTCCTCAAATCTCAGTTAATAAATATTAGGACAAACTACAAATCATCCCGCAAAACTTGTGGAAAATTTACAATTTACTCACTTCATTAGCGAAACTATTAGTAGGTATGTTAACTCTAATTAATACTCAAGCCCATTAACTCCTAGGAAGTGCCCTACATAGGGAGGTAGAAAAACTTCCCTTCAATCGCAACAAAAAGTGATAGGCACAAATGCCTATCACAAATACAAAAGGTGATCAGAAGCTGAGGATTACTGGTTGGAAAATTTAAGCAAAATTTTGATAGTGATCGCGTACCAGATCGAGATCCTAGAGCATTAATTAAAGTACAGCCAAAAAATGAATAATGAAGGGAATTGACAAATTGAAGATAAAATAAACAAAAGTATAAATCTATTTAAGGACATGTTAAATTTTTCCAAATTTCTAGTTTTGCATACGAAACTCCTACATGAGCATGAGCGTATCAAGGCTAATTTGTGAAGGGTTCAAATAAGGGCGGAACCAATACAAGGCTCCTATGGGTTCTAGGCTAGCTCACCTATCTTTGGAGAAAAGATAAAAAAAAAACAGGGGGGGTTAATAATAAGCATGTTGTATAAAATCAAGTCTAATATTGCCAAAAAGTAAAAAATTTAGCCTACCACTAACTATGCCTAAATTTACTCCCATGCCACAACAAGAAAAGAAAAACCAAACCGAAAATCTCCTACAGTCATCAATTTCATCCATTCAAACGAAGCAAACAAACTCCCATGCAAATTTTGACCCGCAACAATGGCACTGGAGCCCAGGAAAAACCCACTAATCAGATGTAGATAGAAGAACGAGATGGTTAAAGAGATCTGGGGAGATAGTGAAGTACAGAAACTTAGGCCCTGTTTGGTATCCTACTAAAAGAAGTAAACCAAAAAACTATGATTCTTTTTAAAAATATGAGTTTTTAAATAGTGATGTTAAGATCTAAAAACTTTTTTGGTAGTGAATTACAAACTATTTTTAAGATCTAAAAAAAATAGAAATTAAAATTATAAAATCAGAAACCCTAATCCACAAATTGAAATTAACAAAAGAAAAGGAAAAAGATGTGAGGCATAAAACCTATCAATTGCGAGAGAGAGAGAGAGAGAGAGAGAGAGAGAGAGAGAGAGAGAGAGAGAGAGAGAGAGAGAGAGAGAGAGAGAGAGAGAGAGAGAGAGAGAGAGAGAGAGAGAGAGAGAGAGAGAGAGAGAGAGAGAGAGAGAGAGGAAGAACTTGGATCACAAAACGTCTCTAAGGTTCACGAAACTATCAGATTGCATCCTTAATGTTTTTTTGTGTCATTCGTGGTCCTTAAGCGTATGTGTGATCACAAATGGTCCATGCCGTTAGATTTCGTCAAAAACTCTCTTAGTTGCCTGACGTGGTATATATATATCACAAAACATCCATGAGGTTCACACACCTATCACAAAAGGTCCTTGAGGTTCACACACCTATCACAAAAGGTTCACAAAATAATTTAAAATTCATAAAATTTAAAAATGAAAAAACTAAGGGTTTAGGGTTCATAAATGGTCCTCAAGATTAAAATCCTTTTATAAATGATTTTTTCATTTATAAATAATTTTTAAAAAAAACCAAAATTTTATGAATTTTAAATTAAAATTTTTTAAAAAAAATTCATAGGGACCATTTGTGATAGGTGTGAACCTCATGGATGTTTTGTGATATATATGCCACGTCAGGAAACTAAAAGAGTTTTTGACGAACCTAACCGCAAGAACCATTTGTGATCGCACATACTAACCTTGATGACCACAAGTGACACAAAAAAATATTAAAGATGCAATCTGATAGTTTCATAAACCTTAGGGACATTTTGTGATATTAAGCCAAAAAACTTTAAAACCTCACTTTTTTTGTTTTTAATAATAGGGGTGTTTTTTAATTTTTTTTTTTTTGGGTTTGGGTTTTTAAAAAATAACCTTACCAAACAGGTTTTTGGGACAAATCTATTTTTGAGTTTATAAAATTAATTGATACCAAATAGACCCTTAACTACTAAAAAAATTCTATAATTGACTTTAGACACCTCTCAACCGTTGAGCAAAAGAAACATACATCAATATCAGGCCCCACGGATGAATTGGTGTCGATAAGTTTGTTCTTCAGAATCTGAATCGATAATATATTATATTTTTTTGTCAATCTTCTGACTCGATATTTATTATACTTTTCGTACACCTGATAAATCCCAGTTGGCCACGTCAAGTCAATCGAGGCAGTTGCTATGGTCATTGTCAATTGTCGCATTCGATATATACTTCCTCCACTTCCTCACTTAATTAATTTGGAAATTTCCACCATACTCAGAAACTTGGGCCACCAGTACTCCGTATAGATATTAGGTCAGGTAGAGAAGAAAATCTTTATGCCACCGAAACGAAATCACACTGCTATCTCTAATAAATAACTTTTCGTCATACATTATAAGAATTCCACGTAGCAAAGCGTGATTTGATGAAGATGGCAAAACAGTGTTTTTCCTGTGACATGCAAGTATTCTCCAAGTAGAGACATACAACTGTTGCTGCCCAACACAAGTTCATTTGTTGCCAAAAAGAATTGGATCATCTTTAGAGGACCTACTTGAATTTCTGTATCATACGCAAATATTAAAGTTTTTCTGCTGCCCTGGTCCCTGATGTTAATTAAAGAAGAGCATCAATGAGCTTAACTTGATTTTTCCTTATTTGATAAACAAAGAACTTTAATCATGACGGAATTGAAGGTGAACAAAGGTATAATTAGGAATACATGCGAGAGTTTGGAGGTTAAAAACTTGTTTGTTAGTATAAAACTACCCATAATTATAATCTCAAAGGTTTCTTGATCATGGGGGTATTCTGGTTAGTTTATTTATAAACTCTAAACCATTTGTTTTCTCATCATGTAACTTTATTCAAATAGCGGTTGGACTTTTAAACATTTCTACAAGAATAGAGCACTCATTTGTCTTACTCCATTCTGAGGATTTTGTGAAAAAGGATGTGTTGATGCTTTGTGTTAGTTTATAGGCTATATTCATGTTAATTATATATAAGATAAATGTAGAAATAAATTTAAAATAACACAAAAGCATACCCATGAATGAACCAGCCATTCCTAATGTCATCGGTGGGAGTACTAGAAAAGAAATAAATGTGTCCGCCCCTTTCACTCGAGTTTGACTGATCACCAATGATTATTTGGTCTTAAGTGACACTCAAATCTCATAAACGATAATTATTGAGTAAAAGTCTCTTCTCTTAAGTTAATTTATGTGTTGAGCAATGCTAGTACTATTTAATTATCCAGGGTTTCAACTATTTTAATACTCCAGTCTCATTCCAAAACTGGATCAGTTTCACCAGACAGACACGATGGAGCACTAGCTAGGGAAACAAAAACTAAACAAGTTAAATATACATTTAGCCATGAACAAACAGCCAAATTGATTATGAAACAACCAAGGCACTGTGATGTGTGGAAGGTTACCTTGACTCTTTTTTTAAAAAAATTATAAAAGGTTACCTTCCGACTTTCATGTAAAAAATAATATACCATGAACTAATTAAGCTAGTTTTGAACGTGACGCAAATCCCTGAATGTTAACGGCAACAGCGTGCGCGTCGACCGACGTTGACGCGCCCCAAAGACACAAAGAAATCCATTCTCCACTCGTTGGTAAGCCACCTGACATAGCATTCGCAGCAAACCAAAACAACATGCGTACTCGCCCATGAAATACAAGATGAAAATCAAGAACGGGACAGGGTGCCAAGAGCCTGGAAGCAAAACTGAGAGCAGTGAGGCGACTGAGAGCAGACCAAAAAACCTCATGGCGAAGCGAGAGCAGGTAGGAGCGTGAGTAGGGAATCTTAGCCTAGCCCCAACAGCCAAGCAATAAGCAATTAAGCTGGCTATGGAAACTAGGGTTAGGGTTTGATGGGTTTCAAAAGGAGAAGCTGACATTATTGATCCTGGGAATTTGATTTGAACAAAGGTGAGAAGAATGGGAACGATAAAAGCAAGAATGGCATGAGTGGAAGTGGAAGTGGAAACAACTTGTTTGGCAAGATTGATTAGGAGAATATTAAACGTGACTCTAAAGGTATTGTGTTCATGTAAGATTATTATGGATTGGCGCCATTGATCGTGAAGATCGGCCATGGTGTAATAAAACTAGCTGTCATAGAAGCCAAAGTCTAGGTCTCTAATATTTATAGATCCACACCTGGTGAATGAGGAATTTTTTAGCGGGGTTATATAGGTTTTCTTATTATTTTTATTTAGGCACCTTTTATTTACCTCAAATCCTCACTGGCCCACAGCACATGGCAGCCCACTATTCAATCATCAAAAGATATTGTACTGCAGGTTGATGTCGACTGTGACGGACCAAATTTTTCGTTTGAATTCGAAGTTTTTTAATTTCATACTTTTGGAAAAAAAACAACACATAACCCAAATAGGCTTATAAAAATGCTTGTGGTTTGGGGAAAGAGCCACGCTACATGAATTAAGTTATTAACTATAGTCTAGATTCACATTTTTGAAATGTGAATATTATATATTCAGTTAAGCATCTCAATGATCGGACGTGCATACAAAAAGTTCTAAAATGAATGATTCCGATCATGTATACGATCAATCGTTCATTTCTTAAAGCTTTCCAGACGTGTATACAAAAAGTTCTAAATTTTTGAATAGTTACTGGAAAAGATGGACCAACAGCGTTCATTTCTTAAAGCTTTCCAGACAAACTTATATATTCTGTTCATATTATTACGTTAATTTAGATTTTCCAACATGTTATTATTTAGTATTATTTTGTTAATTACTGTATCATGCGGCCACAACACGGTAAGACTTGTAAATTGTATTTTTGTCATTTCGAGGAAAAAACATACATCGATGTCGGCCAAGATTAAAGATAATTCATCATGGCTTCGAGCTTTAGCAGTTGTTATTACGGATCACTTTATCAATCGATCATTACATTATTTGCGTAGGGTTGGACACTTTTAAAAGTTAAATTATTCGTTAATCTGGCCTCTACAAGTCAAGCTGACGAGGCACTTGTCTCATTCCACTATCAATGTCACCTAAACCTTACGCCCCCATGGTCGTTGACTCATTGTCAATTTGTCACATTATAAATTTTCCACCACTTTCTGAGTCACATTTGAAAATTTGCTCTACTTTCTCTCCATATAAACAGATTCGAGGTAATAAAGCCTCATTTGGTTCACAAAACGGATTTGAGGAGAAATTATTTCCCATGTCATTTCTTAAGGGATGGGAAATGGAAGATTCATTTCCCACATTTGGTAATGCCAGGAAAGTAACCGGAGATTTCACTTTGTTTCCTTTCCCATGTTTGTTTTGAGTAGGAATGGAAAACAAAGTTTGTATAATTTTTCAATTATACCCATATTAAATAAAATAAAAAAGAAATGCATTTAATGATATATTGTAATTCTAAATTATTCATGGGGACAAAATAGTCATGAAAAATGTGCATTGAATGTTGACTCATTTTCCCAAATATCACATGATGAGGGAAAACAAAACCCAAGTTGAAAGGAGGGCTTCACTTTCCCCCCTACTTTTCTATGTGTCAGGCAACCATTTTCCATGCATGGACTTACCAAACATGGGAAAACAATTGATTTCCCATCCCCAAGCCTCATTTCCATTGAACCAAACGGGGCCTAAAAGTATACGGAAAGCAAATGGTGGCAACAATTCAATTCAACATAAAGCATTTTATTTTTTATATATAAAGATTAAAGGGTAATACTCCATTAAGGATTTTATGTTAATGATATTTTAAATCTCAGCCATTGGATGCATGTATAGAAAATATGTAACTCACTAATACATCTAATAGATGACTGAAAAAAAAACCTATTAGAAATCCTCAACCAGTCCTTAACAAAAAATCCTTACTAAAGAAGCTCCCAATATTTGATTATTATAAGTTAAATACGCGCACACGTTATTGACATGCGTAGGAACTTACATTCCAGCCAAGTATGACAGTGTGCAGAAGTTCTTCTTTTTTGTGTTTTGATGAATTATTTTTAACATGTGTCAAACCATAATTTGCAAGAAAGAGGAGTATCCATATTTAGAGGAATATGGAGGCAAGCAGTATCCATATTTAGAGACCATAATCAACAATTAAATCACGTGCATACAAATTACCTCTGAAAGACCAAGGGAAGGTAAAAAGAAAAGGGATTTGAGGTTACATTCAGAGGCATTGAAGATTGCGTCATAAGTAATGAAATGTTCCAACTTCACAATATTGTATTTTCTTTTTCTGTTAAGAATGTAATGAGAAAGGGAAAATGGGATTAGAAGGAACAGCAAGTAAAACTATTATACATTTACCGCCACTCAGTGACACTAATGACCAGAGGGGTGCAATTTTTTTACATACAAAAAGACCTCACATACAGATTACAACTATGTGCACCTTCCTCACAAGAATTAAAAATTAGAGGGGAAAAAAAAAAGAATAATCAAATTAATGAACTTCTACTTCCAAAACATCCTACTTAGTCCGTGAAATCAATTTGATTATTAAATCCTTGTAACCATTGTTGCGTTTGAATTATCTGTGCCTTCTGGTGGGGGCTTTACATACTTGCCAATTGCTTTCTGGTGAGTCCGCCTCCTTATCCTTTCTATTTTTTCCTTACTCTTCTGCTTCCTCTTCTCTTTCTGCTTATGCCGTAAATTTCTCTCTTTTTCGTATACACCTTGCCAGAAGACCTCACCTGTTGACGGCCACAACCACTGCCTCCTGGGGTGCTCTAAATCTGATTCCTCTGCCAAGTCCTCATCCATGCTCTTTAGGGTGGAGTATGAGAACCATTTGATCCACATATGACCTCTCCGACTCTTGAATCTATGTTGTTCCTGCATCAGACCAGTCTCAGGGTGCACATACACCATCCTCCTCGCGCTGTGGTATGCCCAAACATTTACAAGTAACTCAAGAAGCCGTGAGTAGCAATGTTTGTCCTACAATTTGCAAATACACTCAGTAAGTACAACAAAGTAAAGCAATATTTATCAGTAGAAGAACATTACAAAAGCAGAAGCAAATTACTTTTGACAAACTCAGATAACAGCGTCCACTTGAATGGTGTTCATCATACATTTGTGCATCCAAAGCATCCACAAACATTCTGCACACCGAACAGTTCATATTAACAGTTAAAGAATTAACTTTCTAAGTAGATAAGTAAGAGCATCTCTGTAAAGATGCCCACAAGTGCAAAATCTCCTACCTGGAAAACATTACAAACTCTAGGAAGGACTTCGTTGGCAAAGCCCAGCTATGCATGACAGACCACGTGTCCCCATCCACAGGCATGGGCGGTAAAGATTCTATGTTGTACTTTAAGCCATACATCCTTTTAAAAGCCTCCGAAAAAGCAAACCTTCAATTTACCATGTGGAGAGATTAGGTGAAACATTCTTCAACAGACATTAAAAGAGAGAGAGAGAGAGACAGAGAGAGACAGAGTTATGAGCAAAATTTATAACAAGAATCAACTAAAGGATCACCAGTCTTACTTGCAGTTTCCACCATTTATACCATCACAGAATGACCAAAAATCTTGTCTCAGATCATTCCGTGCTTCATCATCCATACGCACCCAAAAGTACAGTGCATCCCCATGCCTTCGTGTTTGAATAGCATCTAACAATGCATTTTCAGCTATTCCAGATAAAGATGCCTGTTCCAATCACCATCCCCCATATTAGATATAAAGGATCCTATATAAAAGAAAATGCAGAAAGAGGAAAATAACTCATTGCTTTGTTTAAACATTTTTCCACTCTGTTTCGAATTTGGAGACTGAGCTCTAAGAATACCCCCAAAAGTGGAGATACCAGACACAACCATTCAGTCCACTTGGTACAAAGTTCTCTTTTATCCAAACTTTGAGAAGGTTTATTATACAATTTAGTTGTTGTCACTTTTTTCTTTGGTATTTTATTTTAAAAGCAACAGTAGTCATACATCATTTGTAGAGTGCAAGTAACAACATTAGGCATTGACATGATGACATGAAGTATCCTAGGCTTCCTAGCCATCATACACATGTGACTGATTACATACACATGATGCCTCTTGTTATTAATTGTATTAATACAAATACAATCATCTGTTCGTGCACTGGCTAGTATAGTTTATGCCATCAAGTCAATGCTTCTTTTTATTAATGTACTCTACAAATGTTGCAAGACTATTATTGCTTAAAAAAATAGAATGAAAAAAAAAGTTTTGAATCTCGCTACATGGCTAAGACTAATATCATATTGATACTTCTTGTTATTAATTGTTCCCAGAAAAAATTTATAAAAAACTAAAATGGAATCACGTTCTATTAGGTATGATTACTTGATCCATGCTGACGGCACTATGAAACCTAGAGTTTTACTGGTTCCCAGGCCAGCTGAAATAGACCAAAAGCTGCCTTCCAACATGCCATGAATATAAAACTGATAATGCCCACTATCCCAACTTCCAACAAGACCCAAGAGGACAAAACAAAGATGCAGAATGAGCACTGGTAGGCGCTCAAAAGTTTGTTGAAATCATGTGTACAAATGTAAGGCAAAATTAATAAACTTCAGGGAGACAGAGAGACAGAGACAGAGAAGACAGAGAGACAGAGAGACAGAGAGATTCAATACCTTCCTTGCTGTTATTCTCCATGACTGAAACCCTATCCAAGCATTTTTATGTATACGATCAATCCGGTTTGCAATAGCAAAGAAGGCTCCATATTCACCAAGTAGATCTCGATAATAAGGGTTATTAAGAAGTGGAAGACGAGAAGGTGCATCAACATCATCGGTCCTAGGTCTTCGACCTTTAGTGGACTACAAGAATTTATTTTATGCAATAGTCAGAGAGAAATTCAAAGGCGTCTCTACTATATTGACAACAATGACGAGACAAATAGGAGATTTAAAGCCTCAGCTAACAAGAAAATGGCAACATAGTTTGCGCAGCATACACTTTACTAACATCAATGTTTTGGGCAAAACAATTGTATTGCACGTATGTGCATTTATATCATATAATGTTCAAATAAGTCTATAAAATGAATACAATATTTGAGATATTACAGAACTCACCAACCCGATTCCCCGATAAAGAGATTTTAGGTGTAAAAAAGGCCAGGTCCCCTCACCCAAGTAAGGTTCATATATACACAATGGTTGGCCTGTCCTCTCAAGCTCCCTTTCATCCCTTTCATGCAAATCATTCTTGGAGCGATCAATTCTTTTGGCATTTCGATACACTTCCTCCCATGTTCCATGGGATTGATCACTTCTATCCTTTAACTGCACAAGATTTTAAAGTGTGTGTATATATAAATAGACATAGCACCAACAGCAAATAAAAGTGGCGGCGAACTAGTTGAATCCATATCTAGAAACAAATAAATTACCGCACACTATAGTCCTTACCATTTCTTCCTCTCTTTTTTTTTTGGAATTCGCCATCTGACTGTATTTTTCTTCCTCCCATATACTGTATAGAAATGAATAATTGGTTGCAGTGATAGCATTAAATGTCTGCTGTTGAGTGCGATTATACTGCTCCTCGAAGTCATCTAAAAATGTGTGACTTCTCAAATTTCTATCAAGATA
Organism: Prunus fruticosa; assembly: GCA_018703695.1. Lineage (NCBI taxonomy): Eukaryota > Viridiplantae > Streptophyta > Magnoliopsida > Rosales > Rosaceae > Prunus > Prunus fruticosa. Next base: position 47,779,334 of record CM031918.1, on the reverse strand, counting down.
TGTTAAATTTGATACTGCTTCAAATAAGTGCCATTGCCATTGTTCTTTCAATTTTGGAGGGATTTCTGCAACAGCCCTGGGCAGTGCAACTTCCGATGGGAGCATGAGAACATTTTCAAGAAGCGAAGCATATCCTTCAATAGTTTCCGACACCATCATGCTTTTTGCAGTACCTCTCCCTATTGAGGCAATGTTGCGAGCTAGAGGTGATAACTTTCCTTTCGAAATAACTTGCAATATGATTTGTGAAAGAACCCTGATATTTTCCTTAGGGAAAAGGTAGCCGTTGACTCTATCATCAACCTAATTGTTATTGCAAATACAGTTAGTAGTCCTCCAATGAAGCAAAGATAGACAACAATTTAACAATCCAAAACTAAACAAAAAGGAATTCATGTAGATTCACAATCTTAGTGTTTGAGATGCATAGAAAGCAATCATTGTTACATAGCAACATATTTCATAACCCACATTTCAATCCATTAGATTCTATAACCCAAAATCAACAGTTTCCAGATAATCTTAGCCACTTAACACCAAGATGTATGACAAAGTGAATTTTGACATTAAAATTAGCATCTATTCTAACAGGACCTTTTCTTAAGGGTCTGAAAGTCCATTGATGGGGAGAATGCTCACTCAAAGGAGAAATCAAATTGTACCAATCTTTTCACATAACAAGAACTTAGCCCCTTTTTTAGTTTTGTATGCCAGATAGGGGACAAAATTTTCTGAGGTTTTAATACTGGCATGAGCAATTGTATCAATGTGTCCAAGAAATAAGAAAAAATCATGAGGAGGTTGAAATAGTTATGTGGAAAAAGATACATAGAGGAATTTATGAGGAGCACAAAGATCAACAGTGAAAAAGGATTGTTGCTGACCATCCCAAGCACTTGTTGCTTATTATGACTTTCAGTTAAACTTAGAACTCAAGGATATGAATGCTTAGTCATAAAATTTTCGTTGATATAAAAACTTTAAACTTAGAACTCAAGGATTATGACTTTTATCAGACATACAGGAGTGTGGTCAAGTAAGCAACATAAAAAACCATACATATTTCCTGATCATGGAGAGATCTGGGGCAACAATTGGTTTCCCAAGGCACATGGCCTTGATTAAAATGTCTGGAAATGATTGCTCTTCAAGGAAGGATCCATATATCACAACATCAGATATGCTTAGGACGCTGTCTGCAGCCATGTCAACAGCTACATGCTTCACAATGCCACTTGGGTACTTCAAGTTGTAAGCAATGGCCTAAGAATAGATCAACCAATAAGAACCATAAAATCATGTATCCTCAAACTTCCTATCAAAAAAATAAATAAATGCATAAATCTTCCCCAAACAAATTGAACCAGTCTGCAGATACACACCTCAACAACGGAACTATAGTTACTTGTTGAGTCTCCACTCAAAACAATAATTTTGAGATGAGAATAGGAATTATTATCCAACGGGAAGTCCTCAAGAAGCGGTAATACAGCCCGTAGAACAATGGAATGCTCCAACCACAAGCCCCTGTACAAAAATTGGCTTCCCACAATTGTAATTACAACATCTTCAGACCCATAACCCATCTTAGCAAGCAGATGATTTTTGTCTAACACCATAATGGAATCTGCCTTGCAGGCTTCAGCAGGAGAACCCGGAATAACAAAAAAGTTTCCAGCATCAAATACTGAGTAAGCCATCTGTGCAAGTAAAGAAACCATTCAAACTTCTAGTTAGTACAATTTAACACCAATGATAGTATGACTACTAAGTCAGAAACACAATTGTCTAACACCATTAAAAATATGATTTTTCTATAGATATTGTTGGTTTTATTGGATGATGATCACCACTCAACATTCAGGTGTCCCAGGGGACTGAGCCCAAATGCTCTAAATAAGGGCCAGCAATGGCCACTCAGATGTCCAGATGAACCATGGATTAGTATAAGCATCGTAAATCACCCTTTTAACTCCTGATAGAATGATAAACATGTTCAAAGTGCTATAAAATCAAACTTTGTCTGAATCTTACCGGCAGGAAATAATTTGGGAAGACAACAACAGTAGATCGGCTGAAGAGTCTTTTCCAATCATTAAAGAGTTCAATCTGCCTATTTGAAGAGTATTTTCTTGATCGAGTAGCAAGCGCTTGTTCATGGATGGTCCATAGTATAGGTAAAGACTTGAAAGGTTCCTGCACAAAACTGTAACAAGTAAAATCATTCACTTTGGCTGATAGAGAAGTTGCTGATGGGAAAAACACCAAAGCATCAACTAAATTTGAGAAATATACATGAAAAGCAAACTGCAGACCACAGAAAGTGTATTGCAGCTTTTTCATATTAAGAAAATTCAACAAATCATAACAGAAATTTACCTATAAAAGAAAAAAGAAGAAGATAGAAATGAACAGCTGTTGCATAGTTAGGAAATCCCATCCACTGACAAAAGGAATAAAGAGTTTTCATAATGCAAATATACAGATACAGAAGTTTGCACAATATTGTTGATGATCACAGGATGTTCATAGAAAACCACAACAGTATCACGAGAAGAAATCTAACAGCTTCTTTATAAATTATATTCTTGCCCTGTGAAATCTCTCAATCGTACACATTTTCCAAAAGCTTTTCTGATATCAAGGAGTAATGTATCTCTACAACCTTCTCTTGCAATCTCAACATGCAATTGCACTCCTAACAAAGGCCAAATATAATTTTCCTGAACCTGGGAGGTTTCACACCCATGGGCCTAAACCTAGTGCATTTTGAGATCCTTTTTTGAGTAAATAGCTATTAAGAAAGACCTTTCTATGGCAGCCTCACTAGTGCAGTTTAGAGGAGATCCTCATGCCACTAAATACGTCTCTTATGTTCTTGCACTAAAGCGTATCTTCAAAATTCAGACATATATATATATGGAGAGAGAGAGAGAGAGAGAGAGAGAGAGAGAGAGAGAGAGGAAAGTAAAGCAACAAGTTCAAGTGACAGCAATAATTAGGAAGTATCATAATTTTTTATGTAACTAAATGATATATCGTACCAAGAAAAGATGCCCTTTGCTTCAAGAGAGTTCACAAGTATGCCATCATAACTGCAAGATACATATATGTAGTTCAGATTCAACCGCCATTTAATGGATCCAAAATACTGAACCATGCGAATTAATATTGACTTATTGAGCAACAAGTGAAAGAAAAAAAAAACCCCAATCCCTATAACATCCATTGTCACAACAAGTCGCATAATTTCCCAGGAAATTAAAGTGATATTACATTTATCTCAACAATTCAAATAAACATGGCAAATTGGTAATTCATTCGAAGCATTTGAATCATGGTGTGAGTGGATTTGGTCCCAATACAGCAAATGAAATACTAAAGCTAACTAAACTTCAAAAGTAAATAGTATTAAGGATCCTGCATACAAACAACTAAACTTGATAATATTTAGAAGATGAAAAAGGGCTCATGAAAAGAAATGAAGCTCAATTGTAGCATTATTTCATTGATTCTCCAAATGAGGTCAACCAAACAAAACATTTGTGCGAGCAGAAACAAGAGGACATTCAATATTGTTGCATTGAAAACAAAATTAGCATGAAAGGCATACTTTAGCCAATCTATATTGAGCTCTGACTGGTCATGGATAATGGTGACTGGAACTCCTAAACTTCTCCAAACATCATGCACAGGACCATCTTCAAGTGAATAAACCTGCAATTATAAACCACATGACACAAAACACCATCATATATATCTCGTGCAATGATGCATAAAAAGATCCTGCCAGTAAATCTATGCTTAGCACAGAATTGAATGTAAATACTTATAGCTAAAAAGACTACTTGTAATCCATAAGACCTGCATGTCCCTGGTGACAAACTAATAAAGGAAGGAATAATAGCAGTACTGTAACCATTAGCATATGAAAACATATAACTGTATGAAGCTATCGCTAAATTTGAAGTTACATTTTTCAAAAGTATGGAAGTCATATTACCGAAAATGCATATCCAATCTCCTGCAAAGCAGCTGCAACAGTCACCATCAGTAACTGTTGTGAAGCAACCGACAGATCTGCAAAAACCTTCCAAGTGAAAGAACGAAAGCAGAAGGGCAACACAGAAAAACAAATCAGTGAAGATACAGAGTAAGCACTCCGTCATATAGAAACCAATAAGTCAACAAAGCTTCATATGTAATGCATTACAAGTGCAAGTAGCCAAACCAAAACGCAATATCTGAAAAGCAATAAACGAGGGAAAAAGTTTGGCAAAAATTGAAAACTCACCAGTGCAAGCTGAGGTTTTCTGTACCCAAAATGCTGCCGTGTCCTATTCATAGCAGAAGTCAAACTAGCCTCTCTAGCTTCCTTCTGAAATTTCTCCAAAAGCTTTGAAGGCTCAAATCTTATGTCCTCCCCAAAATCCAGCAAACCCAACTCCTTCAAAAACCTCAAATCTTCAGAATTCAATTCCACATTTTTCATTAAAACCCCTGACTTTTCAACCACCGAACCAGGCAAGAACATTTGGAAAAGAACCACAAAGAATAGAAACACAGCCACAGTGCAAATCCATTGGAGGTAATCTAGCTTCTTGAGGAGCAGAAACCTTGAAAACTTCGATCTGGGTCTCTGTAAAAATGGGTGCCTTTCAGTTCTACCAGTTGATGAAGACCGAAGAAGAGGGTCTCTCTTCAATGGAACCCCACTTTCCAAAGAACCCATTTTAGCTAGCTTCCCATCAATTTACAATGAAAAAGTTTCAAACTTCACAGGATCACATCAAAATCAAAGCTTATTTCTAAAAGAATCAGATCAAAGATCAAAAACCCACAAAGTTACAGTCTTACAGACACACTTCTTAAAGGGTGTGGGTTTTTGAGATAGCGTTTTGCAAAGGATGCTTGTGAAGTTAGTAAAAGAGAGGTCAGAGATTGATTGGGCTGCAGCAGTGAAGGTGAGAAGTTGGTGTTTTGATATTGACGTGGACTTTGAAGCGATTTTTTAAGGTTTAACGAAATTTTTTGAGAGGAAAAAATTAGATTTTTTGTGATCTAAGAAAAGGATAATAACAGGACACGACAAGATGATTGCTTGCTTTGCCTGTGAGCTATAAACTCGGGCCAAAATCCAAACTCATTAGGGTAATTGTCTGTCTGTACGTTCCTTTTTTCATATGTCCAAAATTACAAATTACTTCACCCCTGAGTCTATGTCCTAAGAATTTCTCAACAAAAAAAATTATTATATATAAATAAATAAAAAGATGCCCTCAGAACTTTTTCTTTTTTACTTTATAATGGTTCCAATTTATTATTGGACCATTTTGGTGTGGCCTGCATAATTGCACCAAAGGTTATTGTATATTTTCTTTTCCGGAGAAAATATCTTCACCTGGATCATTAAGTTTTCAGTTGAATTGGCCGAAAGTATTCAATTGCGTCTGTTTTAGTTGACAATATATGTACACGGTACACCTGAACATCATTTATAAGAAATATCTCGTGTCATGCTTATTCTGAATTACCATTATTATTGTTTTTAATTCAATTTTTAAAAATCCAAATAACATTATATATTTAAATAAGCTGCTATATGAGCACATAAAATACAGAGCAGACTGTAATTTATTTTGACAAGCTGCTATTTCAAATGGGAGGGGCCTATTGGGCAAACCAGACATGATGCCTTGACAAGCTGTCTTGCATGAATGCATCGTCCATGAGAGTGGCAATTGGGAACTTTCCCCTTTGGAAATCTAGTTTATTTTTTGAGCATCCTACGTTACCACTTCACACAATTTTAATTATTGTTTTTGGCTTGGATTTTCTCAATAATTGTGTTTTATAAAGTAATAGTTTATACTAGTGGCTGATCATTCAGAGCTTACTTTCCTAATACTTAAAGGGTAGCTTAAAGCTTTTGCTCATTTATTTATTTGATTAAAGCTTTTGTACTTTGGCAGATTTTGATGGACAGTTTGTTTAGTTTCTCTTTAAAATTGATTTACCAATTGAATGGGAGGTGGACTGAACATACAAGTGATCTACTTTGATTTCTTAGGAAGTTTCATAACTACATTTATGAATCCTGATCCTATTGTTTCACGTGAAATAGATTCTATAATATTCAGTTTTTTAGGTCTCCAAACAAGTGCCTCATTGGGACAGTTACTCACGCGCGCACACAATTGGCTCTCATACATCAACGTAATGACCCTATGCTTGCATTAATGGCTTGAAATCAAAGTCACCCATGCCCACGGAGACTGCCACTAACATAATTCATGTAAATTATTCAAGTGTTTATCAAGTGCCGAAGGAGTGCATCTCCTTTGTCACGTCTCTAGTTCAATGCTTAATTGACTAATTTGACTCAGCTTTGACTATCAGCAAAACAAAACGCATCTCCTCAATTTCCTTCGTTTGGAAAGGAATCAAAAGATGTCCCTCTCTTTGCTGCTTCCTTTTTGTTCCTTATTCTCTTTGGCTATCTGCTGTGCGGCTTAGAGAATTTATACCAGTACGAATGTGTTTAGTTTATATCAGTATCCAAAAATTCATAGCAATAATAACATCCCAGATGAATAAATTCTCATCTTTATGTTTATCCACGATACTTTTATATATAGCCCTTTAAAAAATGTAATAAATATCTGGAATATTTGAAAAATATTAAACTAATGGGAAGTTACACCACAGAAAAGGGTTGTGAACAAAAAATGAATTTCAACAAAAAAAAACTTAGTCAAAAATATGCGCAAAGGGGCATAAGGCATCAGTTTATGTTGTATAACCAGTAGACCTCGTTGTATAGGCTATCTGAAGTCCCCTGCCAAACATCAACAAGTGAATGAAACATCCTGCCTCATTCTTGATCCATATTCATTGCTTTGAACAAACCATCAGTACAGAACAACAGTTAGCCGATAACACCAGATTCCCTTTCACAGTCTGTTACAAAAACCATCATGCAGGAAGGCCAGACAAATTGGTAGGAAGCATTTCCTGCCGGCTTCGATAGAACTGAGCTTCTATGTTAACAAATATCCATGACATCTTTCAATCTCATATTCTCCCAAGAGGGGACTCGAGGGCATGATCATCAACCAACCAGAGACCATAATCATGGAAGCGCTTTATCTTCTTCTCAAAACCCAAGATATAATTGTTGTGGATTATAACATGCATCCCTTTAGTTTCCTGCACCCACGTCTTGTTCTTGAAGTATAACCCTCCAGTTGGGAATGCTGCCTGCGGCAGTAGGTAGAGATCCACCTGCAGAAAATTATAAACATAATCACTCAAAGGATCTAAAGAATTTGTGAAAATATGAAATAATAAACTGTTTGTCACACATATGGGGCCTAAAATTATTGTACCAGTTGTTGGGGACTATCAAGAAAAACTTTTAAAGTGAACATACCTTGTTAGCAAGTTTGTCTAGTGCCCAGTTAAAAGCAGGCTGATCATTGGCCTTCTTTGCTCTGGACCACGGTTGATCTTTCATTTCCTCAATCCACTTCTTCATAACTAATTTTGCTCCACTGGTTGGACGTAGAAAAATCATACAGCTGCATATATAAGTGCGCCCTTTCTTCCCTGGAGGCGGCAGATCATGAGAGTGGTTCAGAGGTTTGACCTGGTCACCAAAATAGAAGATATTACTTACAAAATATAACATAAGTGCAAGTATCTCTACAGTAATAGATATCACCACATATCCAGCTATCCACTCAATACCTAAAACATTACATCCATCAAAGAATGCACAAACAATCAAGATTGCTGAACATATCTGATGACTGATGAACATGAAATTTTAGACAACACATGCTTACCATCTGTTTAAAATTTAACACATGTCCACAGCTAAAACCAATACAAGTGTACTTACTGCAGTCATATCATCCGTGAAGTACACATCATGTTTCCCTTCCAAATAGGGAAAAGGATCAGCCAACCAGACCATATCAACATCATTGTACATAACATTGTATCCAAGCTCCAAAATGTGCAACAGGTGGCGTGGCCTTCGGGAAGTAAAGTTGAAGAATCCCTACACTAGGAAACCAATCAAGATCACTTTTGAAAGGCAAAAATCAACAATTCATAAGGTCTAACAGTTCCAATAATCATATACGGGTCTACTGGAGACAAAGATAAACGCCAAGAGAAGCACTGGAATTAAAAATTAAAAAAAAAAATAGAAGGGGGGGAACAACATGCTGGAGGCAAAACCTGATAATTAAATTATTTTTCAGTATTAGTTGCAAGAACTTAAGCAGAAGTTGTTAGGTAAGTGTGGGAAGCAAAAAGAAGATAATTGAAATTTGCACATCAAATTCCTTCCTCCATGTGCCAATGCTGTGACAGGAAGAATTCATTGGCGTTTCACACCTTATATGCAGGAAATGGCATTAGTGCATTAGTGTTACTTGTATGAGGTCTTCCACAAGTACGATTGCTGTTGTGCTTAAAATCAATCAACCATTTTACAAGTGGAAAATACAAAGTCTACTTGTCAAGTAATTCAATGAACCAACTTTAACAACACCATAATAATCTCAAACTTCAAAATACAACTACAAATTAAGCCAAACCCAGAAGTTAGAATCAGCAATTATACCTGAGAACCAAACTTATGGGCAGTTTGAGAATCAAGTGCAGGCGGGACAAGCACTGCGTGGCCCGGCCACCGCTCATTCACCTTATAAAGCGTAGCATAATCTTCAGCAATCACAAGCACCTTGTCCTGGTGCTTTTGCCTGGTAATGCTTATCAACCAATTGTTCAAAAAAGGCAAGTAAGGCTGGCTCACAGCACAAACAATCACAGTCCCATTTTGGGCCACGAATGAAACAGCTTGAGCCAATGTGTAGTCCCGCCACTTTGAGATTGAGGGCTTGGTGACTGAGAATAGGCTCTCTCGCATGCCCACCCAGGGAAAGAAGACCCCCATGACCACCATGAGTGAGAGAAGGACTAGAAGCGCTGTGGGGCTGAAGATCGAATACGATTTTTGAGAATTTGACGAAGAGCGCGGGGATATTGGGTATGGATCTGAAAGTGGGTTGTGAATTGGTCTTTGGTACAAGAACGAAGACATTGTTTCAGAGATTAAAGGAGCAAAATTGAAACAAAGAAGAGCAGTATAAGTTGAGATCAAATGGTTCAATCTAACATATGGCTAAAAATCTCTGATGGGTTTCTTGGAAATTGTTGAAATTCAGAGGGAAACAATATCAAAATGGGATCATTCATGCAGAAGCTCTGTTTTATATAGAAAGATGCAAACTTTCAATAGATTATGCACTTTAGAATCGAAAATAGTATCTTTGGGTGTGAGTTTGAAGAGGAAGGTAACTCGTAATATGAGATTATTGTTGAAAAACTGAAAATGTCAGGAGGTAAAAATAACAAGGGTGCTGAGAGTGTTTCTCAGTCAGTGTTGGGCTTAGCAGATCACGGTTCACAGGCTAGACTGGAGGAAGGATTTTGCTTTTTGAAGTCGTTTCGGATTTACAAGTTTTAACACTCTGGATCTGTCGGTGTTTTTTCATCAAACGACAAGTCGTCTTATGTTAACGTCATGTCGATAAATGCGAAGCAGCAGCAGAACTACTAAACCAGTTTACACTCCACTGTTTTTTTTCTCGCATCTAATTACACGTATTTAAATTAACGAGGAACATGTCATTTGAATTTTTGTGATAAATTTTCATCATCACCAAAAGCAAATAAAATTTACAGCCATATAGTTTCGAGTGCTTTGGGGAGTAAGTAAGGGGGCGTTTGGTATCCTATTCAAATAGGGAACTCAAAAATTTTGATTTTTCTTAAAAACAAGGAGTTCTTAAATATATTTTTAAGATTCAAAAACTTGTTTGGTATGCAACTTGAAAACTGTTTTTAAATCTTAAAAATTTGAGAACTTGTGGGTTAGAAAAAAACTAAAAAAACAGATATTTTTTGTTTTTAATTATTAGGGTATTTTTTAGTTGTTCTTGAGTTCAAGTTTTTTAAAATAGACCTACCAAACAGGTTTTCTTTGTTTTAGACTCAAATTCTGTTTTTGAGTTTAAAAAAGTTGGATTCAAAGTTGAATACCAAACAGGCCCTAAAAGAAACACAACCACAAGGTGACACTGTCAATAATCATTTACACATCTTTACAAAATTCGAATAAGTGAACAATACTGCAACACATTTTTACACATAGGTGAGCCCGAAAACTGGTAACGGATGGATGGAGACGATCAACATGGAAATTCGGTAATGTACTAGAAACTAATGTAACCAATGATCATTCATCAGGTGCAACATTCTTCAAATAGACATTCCCAGACTATTTCATTACAGGACTTTCGACACAATTTGATCATTATTAAGCAGCCAAAGTGAGAGGCTTCGAGTGGGAAAAAGAATTTTGATTTCAAGCAATTGATAAACTAATGGCTAAGGGAAAAGCTCGAAATCAAAATGCAAAGGAAGGTATTTACAGGCAAATTGACCCACATGACGTGAGATGTTCAGGTAGTGGCATCTTTAACTTGTTTTAATGAGGTCTCACGAGAAAGGCCCAGTCTTCAGCTTCATGGTTTTCTGTTTGGCAAAGAAAGCTGATAGCACACTTTTGCTGCGAACAGGGACACGCACAATCGCACGCCGGTTTGGGTTATCAAATGACCTGAATGCCGTCATTGGTCTCTGACCATCCACCGCTTCCTGCAAGGAAAAAGAACTTCACATCAGCTTTCAAATTTTCCTCATCTTTTAATACTGGGATGAGAACTTGGAGGATAGCGTAGTGTACCCTGTGTCCAGCACCCATTGTTTGCATGGCCCCACCAGAAGCAGGAACTCCACTTGGTAGCTGAAGGTGAGTTGCCGAGGATTTTGTAGGATTACTCCCTTCATTTTCTACATTCATATTAGCTGAAGTATAAGGTATCCTTTCTCTAGTAAAACTATCTATTTACAGCTCATTGAAACATGACAAGGTGATCTGATGGCATAACTTTCCAATTCTACATACCTAAAAGATGGAAAACTCCAGAAGTGTTTACAGAAATTTTTGTGTCTCCAGCACTGCACAAGGGAAATGCAACAACATTTGCACTTTCTTAGAAATATCAGGAGCAAGAGATACATCAAGAGAAAACAAATTATTACTAGTCCCACTGAAACCAAATGCAAGCTTCTTATTTCAATGAGGAATTACCTAGTCATAGCCTGTGGAGTCCCCTTCAAGGTTGCCTTCGTTTCTGAAGCTAAATGCCAGGAAAGAGTTTTTGATGCAGCAGCACCTAAATGTTACACATTGTGGAAACACCAGACTCATTATTTGTGCACAAGAAGAAAATGTAAAATCCAATGTTAAGCTGGCCCGGCTAAAACTGGACTTAGAAAGCAAACATCCAACAGAAAGTGACATACTTGAAGATTGAACATGCGCTCTTGCTTGATAAGGATGCTGTCTAGTATCAGTCTGTACAAGTGGACTAAAATGTACCTTCTTATTGACAGAATCTATCAAGGACAGACAAGGAAATAAATGTAAAAAACTCATCTAAAAAATGGCAAGTCCAATAATAAGTTGATAATATTTGGTCTTACTTGGTAAAACGTAGTGCTTGTGGTGTCTCGGAATAAATGACAACAGCTGCTGTTGCCTCGACCCTTCTTTATCCATGTATGTTTTGCATGTAAGAAGTTTCTGGATTAAGAAATAAAGTTTGTTAAGCTAAGCTCTATCTATTTGATACCCTTTCTATTCTAACATTAGATAAATGTGAAAACTCACCTGATTTAGGCAAGTAACTTTCAGATCCATGGTTGAGACATCTAAGGTTTGCTGGTCAAGAAGGTCAGTTAATTTGTAAGCCACAGTGCCAAGGTGATCGACAGCATTAACAAGGGCCCGCACAGCATAATCTTTCAGGTTATCCAGTACCCTAATACATAATTTTAAAATCAATTTCAGCAAGCGAAGGAGCATAGAACATCATGGTATAACTGAATCGGACAAGCCATGGTTAAAGCATCCAGATATGTGGGACATGTCAGAACATCATGTTTCTTCTCACAACTTGATCAATGAAATTATATCTCTTTATATGCATAAAAATAGAACCATATCTTGCGAAAACAAAGATGCTTACATTTGCTTCTGCTCACTATGAAGATAAGACTTTTCACAATATTCTGCAGCAGAATAAAGCTGAGGCCTTAAGTTCTTGAGTTCCTGAAATAAAAATAATATGAAGATATATACCCAAAAAAACATAGCATTGAGGATCCAACCTTTATAAAAATGAAACATTTTCCTCTTCAAACAGCATAACCACATCAATTCAATGGATGTTATTAAGAGAGACGCTAGGAACAACAAAAGGCTTCAAGCTACACCTATTGCACCAAATAACTCAATACAGCTATTTAGTGGCAATTCAGAAAATTCAAGAAAATACACGATATATTTTAAGAAAGAAACATTATGATTTCAGTCATTCAGCAATCTTCATTCAATTTCTAACATACCAAAACCTAATGACAAGTTAATGCATATGATTTCAATCATTACCAATATATAAAATTATAAAATAAAAATAAAAGGAAAAATAATTGCCAATAGAACAGTAGATACCATAAAGAACCTCAACTGTCTTAACAAGCACAATGCATTGACAACTAAACATTCATTCATTGCCAATAATTATTCTAGGTAACACAAAAACATCAATAGATTCAAGCTAAACCTGTTTAAATTACGCAGACAGAGTAAGAAGTTTTTGGATCTCAAACTCTCATTAAGCAGGACACCAATAGCCCCACAAATTGAAGGATCCTAGCAGAGCTCATCTAAGAACAAAAACACTGAGTAGCGAAATTCAATTAAGCAAGCAATCCATAAATGCACCGCATTAAAAACAAACCAATCAACCAAATATGAAATGATTTCAGATCTACAAGTGTGAGAATAAAAACCTGTAAGGCCTTGACAAAGCTCTTGCTGCGCTCCATGGAGACCTCGTCGAAGGTCATCGCCGGGTTGAACGGCCCGGACTGCTCCAACTCCATTTCTAACCAGACCAATTCCGACGATCAATTACCACAAATTTGTACAAAGACAATACAATTAAATATGTAATTACAGGTGCGGTTAGATTTGGGGGGTTAGGTTTTGGTGAGAGTGGGAGAGAGAGTGTGGTGGAAGCAACACCGAGAGGTGGGTTTTTTAATCTTTAATTTTTAATTTTTTTGAGTTAAATGCAAGTGAAAATGACAGAGTATTTATTGCGAGGCGCGACCGCGCACATGTACGGGGGGCAGTTGATGGATCATGGTTGGAATGGTGGTTCGGAAAATTTAATTAACGGCAAGGATTTTGTCGCTTTCAGAGGTGGGTTTTTTTTTTTTTTGGTAAGGAGGGGGCCAAAGCCCAAGCAGCAAAAAAGAAAATTACAAAGAAAGAATCCTGGGTCTAGCCACACATCTGGCATCAGCATCAATTAAGTCAGCTAAACCATGAGGCATCAGGTCAAAAAAATGTCTCCCCAAAGCCAAATCGTAGTTCATATTAGCTAAGGCATCTGCAACAATATTTTGCTCCCGGTAGACATGCTTGAGCGTGCACACCCAATCCTGCTGCATCAACAAGTTGCAACAATTAATGAGGCTAAACAGAGGGTGAGTATGGGCAGTGGGACTGGCTAATAAGGCCACAACAGAGCTAGCATCACATTCAGCTTCAACACTTCTAAAACCAGCATCCCATGCTAAATTTAGACCCCAGAAGAGGGCCCATAATTCAGCCTGCAGGACTGAACCAATCCCCAAATTGATAGAGAAGCCCTTAATCCATTTTCCAGTCGAATCTCTCAAAAGGCCACCAGCACCAATGCGACCAGGATCCGTCTTCCTAGTTCCATCAGTGTTAAGTTTCCAGGAGCCAGGCAGAGGGGCATGCCAAAATAAATGCACCACATCACTGGAAGTTGCCCGGTATTTGTTTACATGCAGGAAACCACTCCAAAGCATAACGAGTGATAGAATCCTGGGGCTCACAAGGAAAGGTAAACCCCTGCTCAAAGATGGACAAACACCTCCATTTCCAGATAAACCATAAACCAACAGCAAAAACCAGATTCCAAGGAAGGTGTTGGTGGGTGGATCTCTTGGTGACTAAATTAAAGTGTAACCAATCATCAAAATCAGAAGAGTTGTGGTTTGGTTCATGTTCCCAAGAGCCGAGGTGGTTCCAAATAAAAGCAGAAAAGATGCAGCTTTTAAATAGATGGTCAATAGATTCCACAGGAAAAACACATCGAGGACAACTAGAGTCGTGAGCAAAACCTCTTCTTTGTCTATGGGCATTAGTAAGGAGTTTTTTATGACATAGCACCCAGAGGAAGGTCTTGACCTTAGGCGGGATATGCAGTTTCCAAATGAAATCCCATTTCCACTTCGGATTTTCCGCATTCAGGAAAAAAGGTAAGATAAGCAGTTTTCACAGAGAAGTTGCCATTGGAGGTCAGATTCCAGATGCACTTATCCGGTCCACTGTTTTCGAAGCCAGCATGGGTGCAAACAATTAGTTGAATAATATCAATAGGCAGGCATTCTTGAAGACAAACAATATTCCAATCACCATCCTCAAGAAAGTCACTCACTGTCAAAAGCAACATATCATCAGATAAATCAATTAGGGCATACTTTTGTAAAGGACCACACTTCAGCCAATTGTCAGTCCAGAATAAGATAGTATCACCAGTTCCCACTCTCCACTTAATGCCAGAAGGAAGGAGTTGAGCACCATAAAGAAAACCTTTCCAAACATTAGAGGAGCAGTTGAATTTCTGGTTCTTTGCAGTTAAGATGTCACAGTGGCGCATGTATTTGGCCTTCACAACTTGAGCCCATAAACCTGGGTCCTTTTGAGTAAGCCGACAACCTGCTTTAGCCAAGAGCGCTTGGTTCATCCAGGAGGCTTTCTTAATCCCCAGACCACTAGCAACCTTAGACTTGCAGACTTTCCCAATTAACAAGGTGAATTTTTGCCTTTTCAGGAGTGTGACCCCACAAAAAATCCATGTTAAGTTTATCAAGTTTGTTACAAACAGAAGCAGGTAAAAGGACCTGCATAGTGTAAATAGGAATAGCAGAGGTGACAGATTCCAGGAGGGTAAGTCTGCCAGCCATAGATAGGGTATGACTTTTCCAGGAAGAAAGTCTTTTCTGAACTTTATTAAGAATTTCCTGGTAAGTTGCTTGAGTAACTCTAGAGTGGAGCAGGGGAACCCCAAGATACCTGCCCAACAATCAGGAAGAGGGGATCCTATGACTTGGAGCAATATTCTGTGCCAAAACAGGACAAGTATTAGGGGAAACACATATCATGGATTTTTCAAAACTGACCATCTAACCAGGAGTGGGAACAAAAGTTATCTAAGCACTGCTTCATTAAAATAGCTTGATCAATAGAAGCATTCTCAAAGAGAAATAGGTCATCAGCAAAGAATAAGTGGGAAACAAAGGGGCCCCCTTGACATATCTAAAGGCTTCCAACTTTGGTCATGAACTTTTTGTTGAATAATGTGGGAGAGCTTTTCCATGCATAACACAAAAAGATAAGGGGATAAAGGGTCACCTTGTCTAATCCCACAATTAGGAGAGAAAGAATCAGTTAATTCACCATTAACAATAGCTCTGAACCTCACAGACTTGATACAATGCATCATAATGTCAAGCAGTTTATCCCTGATTCCAATCTCCCAGAGGACATCTCTAATAAAATGCCAGCTTAAGCGATCATAGGCTTTGGAAAGATCAATCTTCCAGGCAATAAAACCCTTCCGACCTTTTGAGATTTTGAATTTGTGTAACATCTCTTGGGCAACCACAATATTGTCAGCGATGTGCCTTCCTGGGATAAAGCTGACCCTGAGTAGGGCTAACAATTTTGGCCATCAAGGGTCGCAAGTCTGGCAACAAGGATTTTAGACACCACTTTGTAAAGGGTATTGCATAAGCTGATAGGCCGCAACTGAGTCATATTAACAGGCCTTTCAACCTTTGGAATTAAGGCAATCAAAGTGTCATTAAACTGATCAGGAAGAACAGCGGTAGCAAAGCAGGTCCTTAATGAGAGAGATGATATCACTTGAGAGGAGATCCCAATGTTTTTGATAGAAAATAGCAGGAAAACCATCAGGGCCTGGAGTTTTTAGGGCCCCAATAGCAAACATACTATTCTTAATTTCCAAGTCAGTGACCTCATAGTTTAATCCGTCAAAGTCAATAATATCAAGCTGAGGGAAAAGCTGGGGAAGCAAGGAGTACTCACCATTCCCACCATTCTCATTAAATAAGTCTTGAAAATAATTGGTGACAATAAGCTTCATACCACTTTTCTCAGAAACCCAATCACCAGCATCATTGTGCAGTCCTTCAAGTTTGTTTCTCCTCCTTCTAATGATGGTAGAAAGATGAAAAAACTTTGTATTTCTGTCACCCTCCTTGAGCCAGGTATTTCTAGATTTCTGGAGCCAAAACGTTTCCTCTTGGTCAAGAATGAGGTTATACTCTTGAGTCAAGACTTTCTCAAGATTAAACAGGTAGGGGTTAAAATTCAAACATAAATGTTTTTGAATGCCAGCAAGTCTAGCCATTAATCTTCTTTTCTTTTGGAAGAGGCATCCAAAAATCTGCTTATTCCAAGATTGAAGAGGTAGGATAAGACTTTTGGATTTTTGAAAGGCATTCCCATCACTACAGTTCCAGCAATTAGAGAGAAACTCAGGAAAGGTAGGGTGGCTTAGCCACATAGCTTGAAACCGGAAGGGCATAGAGTTTCTAGCATGATTATGATTTGAGGAGAGCTTCACCATAATTGGACAGTGATCCGAGTTAACTCTAGGAAGGTGAGAAAGATAAGCTTCGGGAACGAGAAGCCTCCAATCAGGATTACTGAGACCTCTGTCAAGCCTTTTCCAAATAGAACGATCATCTGCTCTTTTGTTGCACCAAGTAAATTTAGTACCAGAGTACCCCAAGTCAAGAAGATAATTGCGATCAATCCAGTTGCTGAAATTCTTACCACCATGATCAAAAATACCACCAGACTTCTCATCAGCATTAACTATGTCATTGAAGTCCCCAAGCAATAACCAAGGCAGATTGGTGGCAGCAGCAAGACCATCAAGATAACTCCAAAGGCCAGTACGAAAATTGCCGGACTAGGATTGGCATACACAACAGGAAGAAGCCAATTCCTACCAATCATGTGAACAAGAGCTGTAATAGTTTGGCTGGAATGTGCAATAACTTGTAAAGAGACAGAATTTTCATTCCAAGAGGAGCCACACACCCCCAGAAAACCAGTGGCGTCAACCATATGATAGTTGGAAAAACCCAAGCTCATAGCAATAGTAAGGGCCCTGGGGCCACTAATTCTAGGCTCAAGGACAGCAAGGATATCAATATTATAAGTCTTTTTTAAGTCCTTAATAGTCATAGCACATTTCTCCTTTCCAGCACCCCTAACATTCCAAGAGACAATGGACATTAAAAAATAATGTGGAGGGAAACAAGCAAACTTGAGGGAAATCCCCATCAGCAAGTGACATTTTCAGCCTCAATAGAGGCAGTCACGTCATGGAACAAATCAGTCGCCAGACCTTGCTCAGGGACATCATGATTATTGTGAATAAAATCAACTACCTTAGCGGCAACAGATAATTCATCCTCATTCACATCCATGTTAACAATATCAGGAGGTTCAGGATTATGAGGAGCCTTCATTTTCCCCATAGAGCCCCTTGAGGAACAAGGGGGGTCTACATTGAAAGAGAAAATGCCATGGACATCATCTTGGATATCAGCACCTTTGACTTGCAGTCCCACAGGTTCGACTCCTTTCAATTTATTATTTGTGCTGCCAAGTTTGGGGTGGACCGGTTTCCTAGCCCCAATGCCAGGATTTAGAGTAGCACTACAAAAAACCTTGTTGGTGACGTCTTTCAATGGCTTTTTAAAGACCCAGATTTTTGGGTCACGAGTAGAAGAAGAATAGTTTGCCAGAGGTATTGTTCCTACTATTCACATTACTCTTCTTAGCTCCGCTAGAGCTTTAGTCAGAACCTGGGAACTGGGTTCCCTATCTCTATTAATGGGTTGCTCATCTTCCACATCTCTGCCTGTGCTATTTTCCACATCCAATACAGCAAATCTTGATCCTGTTGTAACACTATCAGCCTCTCCTCCATGTAACTTGGAGTTCCTTTGAATATCATCAGGTGATTGCGGTGTCATTTGAGCCTTCTTTTATGGCCCCTTGGTTTCATGAGCATCCATTGCCCATGGAGTTGAGTTGGTTTATCAACAGGAGTAGTCACCCGATTCACGGCATCCAAACCATTCATCTCCGCTGGGGTATGAACCTCCACATTCTTAGGAATTTCAGGGTCCACATCCTGAGTTTTTGCTTTCGTAATAGTGGGACAGGTATCCTTACCATGGCCATAACAACCACATTCAAAGCAGACTAATTGGATCCCTCATAAACAACTCCATATGTACGCCCTTCGACCTCAACGAAAGGGGTTAAGGGTTTAGACAAGTCAATCTCAACACAGAGTCTGGCAAATTTACCTCTAGCTTGTCCCATGGTAAGAGCATCAACTTTCACAGTGTGGCCAAGCAGCTTTCCAATTTTTTCCATAACATCGGTCCTGAAGTATTCCACATTAAAGCCGTTGATGCGCACCCAAGCCATCATATGAGTAATTCGTTCCTCCTTTGGGTCGAAGCCAGGCTTCCAGTTTTTGGGTTACAAGATTTTGGCCAGCAATTTGCCAAGGTCCACCCGTCAGGACATACCTCTTGTCTTCTTCAAGTACGAATTTGACAATAAAGTAGTTGTTCTCCAGGTCAATCAGACTCATCGGTCCTTTGAGCTGCCAGCGTTGAAGCGGGACGAGTACGGAGGAAATTGTACGTCAAAGGTCTGCCCATAAGCTTAATTATCACTGCCGTACGCCAAGGTCGGTACAAACATTCCTTAATTTTGTCAGAGAAATGAATGGAAGGTATAGTACCCTTCTTGATAACAAAATCATCCTCTCCAATCTCAAAGTTACCTTCAGCCATACCAGGGAAACCCGCAACTTTATCTTTAAAGCTTATTGGTAAAGGAGGCGGAGGCGGGGCAGATTCCTCCATATCAAGCCCTCCAACATTGCACATCTCCTCTCTGTGCGGGCTCGTTTCTCCCCAGCATACAAACCATCTTTGTTCGCACTAATAGATCCAAAGAAAAAAAATGAAATTTGGCATCGGAGCCGCCACCGTTAGCGGTGGAGACGGCCACCAAAACCGCAAGGAGAAAAAGGTCCCTTGGCAGCGCGAGAGAGAGGCTTTTTTTTAAACGACAAACTTTTGTAAAAAAAAAAATTTTAAACCGGCGAAACCCGAACCGGACCGATTCCATGTAAATTGCCAAAAATTCATACAAATGCCAGGATGGGGAATCGAACTCTGTTCGGAGTTCAGTTACAAAGCCCAATTACCACTGGACTAATGTGGCTTCTTGTGGGTTGTTCGATATGAGCCTGTTATTCTTTCTTTTTTTCTTTTTTTCTTGGCTAATAAATATCAACGAAATCAAAAGGTATTTGAGCAATACATTGATTTTTAGTTTCACCCAAAAGAAAATATACATTGATTTTTAGTAGTAAATTTTGAGTAAAAATAATATAAAAAAAGTGTTAAATAATTCATTATGCTTTATTAATAGTTAGGTATAAGAGGAATGTCACCCATGCTCGTGTGATCACATGAACAGTATAATCTATCTATATATAGCCCAAAAGACAAAGAATGGTAAAACATTCAAAATACCAAACATTTCCCTTGATTAATGATTACGTATTGAAACTTTTCATTAAATAAGAATAATACATTAAATTAACATGTTTTCATATTTAAAATAAAAATCAAAATAAGAACATGAAATGAAGTCCTATTTTCATGTGACACAACTTTTGTTTTTGTTTTGGGATTCTCTTTCTTATACAAATGCAATTTTGCTTTATGATCTCATGTTGTGCGGATTTCCCAACGTTGGCAAAAGATAACACTTGATGGAGGATCTAGCCAACATAAAATGTCATGATGATAGCAATCACGGTTTGCACTCACTCAGCCATCATCATATATCAATGATCGAAATAATCGAGATCCCAGGCAAAACTAAAGAGAACTTTCCCTCCAAAATTTATGCTTAATGATGCTCTGAATGTTCCCTCCAACATCAAACACCAATGCATGCAAGGTTTGGATGATTGCACCCAGATGAACAGTATTTATAAAAAAAAACCTTTTATGGGCGACTAATCCTAACACAATCCTATTACATAATATATTCCGTTATGAAACAAAACAAGGCCAGCCTCAACTAAACAAATGGTAAAAGGCAGCTGGCTCTTCTTCTAGAGAGCCAATAGTACTTTGAGAATAAATTAAAGTCATGGGGTTGCATGTTAGAAAAAGCCGTAATCCAGCTCATGGGGATGTCTCTCTTAAGCTCCTGCCCACGTTCTTTCAAGTTATCACAGGTTCACATTAGAGCATGCAAATTTTTGGGGGTCAACCCTCTGAAAATTTACCTAATTTTCTCGTATCACATACTTTCACAACCCACTGCCATGTGATATGAACATGTTATAACTTATATACAGAGCCCATCCAAGACTTTGAGCCCACACATGGAATGCATGTCTCTTCTAGAAGTTTGTATAGCATATGCATTTCAGCATGGACTCATGGTTAAGATATAAAGAAATATGCAAGGGATTTGTAGTTAAGAATATTGACCCATGCATCTAAGATTCTAGGTTCGTTTCTCCTTCCTCTAAATTCTAATATCACTTGTATTGAAAGAACTAAACAAATATTAGGTCAAATCCCATTGGGTCGTCTTTACCAACATTTTAGTTATGCTCTTTATTTTAAGCTATTCAGTCTATCCACATACCGAGTTTAGTTCAAACAAAATGTAATATTGGATTAAATATGATCGGTCGATTTTTGGCTTTTTTTGGTAGGCATGCCCACTCCTATAGAATATGTGAGTTTTTTTGACACGCAAAGAATAAAATTAGAATAAAATTGATGAATTTGAGTCGGAAAATTTTAAAACACATTAAAATGAGTCACTAGACATTTGAACATTTCCCAAAAATAAAATAGGTTTTTACAAATAAACTCATTTTAGCATGACATATTATACAAAAATTTATATAAAACCTATTTGGAGAGGAAACCCCAAAACTAGCCGCTTGTCATTTTCTAATTGGTTCTTATAAAATTTTAACACACTAAGAACTAATTAGAAAATGACAAGTGGCTAGTTTTTGGTTTTTCTCTTCAAATATGCTATATAAAGGGTATGTATAATATGTCATGTTAGAATGAGTCTATCTGTGAAAAACCCCAAAATAAAAAGTAAAGGTGTCTTCAAAATACGATGTAGCATAACAAGAAAACCCTAGCCGCTAAGAGAGAGAGAGAGAGAGAGAGAGAGAGAGAGAGAGAGAGAGAACGTTTCAGCTATAGGGGGTTTTCCCCCATATCCCATCTTATCTTCGTTGTTCTTCGGCTTTTGGTGGACTTATGTCAATCTACTTTTCTTTTGGCAAATATATTGTCTCATATATGTGTTGCCTTTGGTTGTGCCTCATTATGTGATGCAACTCTTTGAGGCGTTGCGACTTAGTCATGGTAGATCCACTTCTTATTAGTGTGTTGAGGCCCATGAGTAATTAGGTGGCGCTCTCTATATCATACCCCGAAGGAAGATTATCGGCGGTTGGTTTTCCTTTTGTCAATGTTGTTTTAGTTTATTATTATTATTTTGGTTTAGTTTGTTCAATAAAGTCCAAAAACTCTACGAGTTTTATGTTTTTTTTTTCTCTCATGATTCCAAAAACTTAGTTGAGTTTGTTAGGTGTTCTTAGGGCCAGTTTGGCATTGCCGTGCTGTGAAATAATCACTGTCGAATTTGCTGTATGAGAAATCAACTGTGAAAGAAAGCAGTTTGGCGTTTGGTAAACTTCTTGTTAAAAGTGATTTTGGTACAATAATCCGTTTTCAAGTGTTTGGTAAATTTTTATGTGAAAGTGTTGTGAGCTGTGCATAATGACTCATAAGGGCATGAGGTTATTATTTAAGATTGCAATACCTAAACTCTGAATGTTATGACCGGACTCACAAATAGATATAATAACAACTCAAAATTGTTATGACCAATTGAAATTCACATATGGATATAATAATAACTCAAAATCTTCCCATCATGCTGCTAGTATTCAATGTCATCCTTGCCTATTTATCCATGACCAACACAACAAACAATTGCCAATTAATGTCCAATTCACTTTGACCCCTCATTATCACTTTCCAGATGCGTTATGTGTGCTCATACTGCCTTGTTTTTGTTTTTGTAAATTAATATAGCATTTTATTGAAACCCAGAAAGAAAGTAACAAAATACACAAAGATCCAAAAAAAAAAAAACAAAGGAGATACAATTAATATAGCATATATGCACTCTTTTCCATATATTTTAAGTAAATTTAGAAATTAAAAGAGTATAGATTGATGATGTTTTCAATAATCCTCTTCCAAGAAGGTATGATGAGCCCCCTCTTTCCAAATGTGATATGTGGTTCATCCATTAGAACCCAGAAGGTAGGATGAGTCCCTTTTTTTTTTTTTTTTTTTTTTTTTTTTTTATAAAATCAATTCATAGCATTCCATTGAAACCTAGAAAGAGAGTAAAGAAAATACACCAGTGATAGAACAAACCCAATAAATTCATAGCAACCCGCCCTGAGGGTGATGCGGAGTAAAATCTTGTTTGAGAATACAACCTAGAAATGAAGGGAGAAATTTTATATATATAAAAAAAAGATGAGAAGCAAACCTTAGATCTAGGTAGCAGGAATCGTGGAGACAAAAAGGTGCGAAGAGAAGATGAGGAAAAAAAAAAAGAACAAGATGAAGAAGAAGAATAACTAGGTACTGATCGTGATGGAAGAGAAAGGAGGGTTCATAAAAAGTGAAGAGGACACTAGATGTCATTTGTAAAAGCCTAGGAGGATAATTTGGGCATTTATGAAACATTCATTAAAGAGCAAACCGCTTTCCGCATAAGTGGAAATAAAATCACCCTCCTAGCAGCTTTGTCAAATCGCTGTGGCTGACAGCAATTATGCTTAAAATCAGATTATTTTTTCATTTACCAAACAGGTAGGTGGACAAAAACTTTCCAAGAAAGTGATTTTTACTCTAAATAAGCAATGCCAAACAGGCACTTAGTCTCTTTAAGAGTAGTCACGCGGGTTAGCGGCTAGTTTTTGTTTTTGATGTCATTGGACTAGATTCAGGGAAATTATGGCGGTTGAAAGGGATTTTAGAAAAATTATTTTAGAATGTGATTTTCTCCAGATCGTGCTAGGTCAGATTGAGAAATTTTTACCCATGGTTGCCATATCATACAAGATCATGAGTTCGAGTATGTGTGAGTTTAATATATTATCGCTAGGGGTGGGTATCAATTCGGCCGAACCGATGAAACGGGCCGAACCAAATCATAATTACCGGTTTGATTTTTTTGAACAAGAAAAAGTCAAATAATTTAAAAACCAAACCGGATTGTATATGGTTTGATTTGGTTTTGAGCTTTTGTAAACTGGCCTAAACTAAACTTGACCGTTTATGTGTATATCTATTTATTTATTTATATTTTATTTTATATGTGTAATACTCTAATTAGTTAATAACTATATATGAATATTTGAATTGAGCTATATTAGTTAGTGAAATATAAAGTTCTATGACATTTTGAGCTTTATGATAGTTCCGTACTCTAGAAAATTATTTATGTATGAAGCAAGTTGTGAATTTGTTAGTTACAATTGGGCTAACAATATTGAAAAAATGCAAAATGAAAGAGAATTGGGCTTAGGCCCAAACGAACCAAACCAAACCGTCTTAAATTGGTTTGGTTTGGTTTGGTTTTCTTTTATAACTTTTATTCAAACCAAATCAAAGCAAACTGTTATATTATAATTGGTTTAACCATAAATTTGAGGCGAAACCGATCCAATCCAGACCCTGCCCACCCCTAATTATCGCCCCTCAATAGAAAAGATGCTAAAAATAATAATTTGTAGCATAGCTGCATAGCACGTGTGTACCAACGACCAATCACATATTTTAGTCATTTTAATTAACCGATAATTCCAATTTATCTAAAACAAAACTTAATATTATCCAAACAGATTTTCCGTTTTCTCTTCAGCCAATAAAATCCTTAATGTTACAAACTTTCTCGTCCTCTTTCTCGAGAAAAATGGCATTTTCTTGCCTTCTCTAAGCCTTGAAGTCACTTTGTGCTGAAATTTTCCGATGGTGATTCTCATTCCTTCACCAGAAATATCCAGAGTCCTTTGTCACCCTAACCCTAGCCTTAAAAGGTTTAAAATCTTGACGAACAATGAGAAATTTGGGGTTAAGTCTAGGGCGACGGTCAGGGTTTGCTCCAGAGTTAAAGATTGTACGGTGAAGATGTCGGAATTGGATCAGAATATGAGGTTGTATGGCCAGTTCTCAGCTCCAGTGAAGCGAGGTTCGAAGCCGAGCAAAGAAGAGGAAGAGAAGCAGAATTACTATGTGAATATGGGCTATGCGATTCGGACTGTGAGAGAGGAGTTTCCTGAGCTCTTTTACAGAGAGCCTAGCTTCGATATTTACAGGTTTGCTCTTTGTTATTGCATTTACTCTTTGTTTGGTTGCTGAGAAATGTAGGGTAAGAAAGAAAGCTGTTGAATTTCATGTTGTTTGTTGTTTTGTTGTATGTTTTAATTGAGAAATTTCTCAATTAAGCAATCTATGAGTTTCAATTTCATTGCTTTTGCAGTACCTTCTGTTTGGTTGCCTAGGAAAGGTTGAGAAAAATCAAAACTTTGAGTGCTTTCTGTAGTTTGTGACATGAGAGTAAGAAAATTTAAGTTGCAATCGAAATGTTACTCCAACTGAGGCTCAAGTCTTTTTGAAGATTTCAACATGATGGTATGTGTTCATGGTTATAGTTCAATTCTATTGCTTAGATTGACTGTGGTAGTTTGTATATTGATAGTTGATTTCATTTACCCATTATAACTTTAGGTTGTAATATCATTGGTTACCCCTATATATGTTAACTGAGGAATTTTGACCCTGTATGTCTGAGGAAATTTGGTCTCCGGAAGGAGCTCATGTATGCTTTAGTTGGGTTTGGCTACAATATTGTCAGTATATTAGGGGTTGGCTTCAATGATGTTTATTTAATTAATTATTTCTGTCAGAGGATGCCTCCATAGTGATGTATATGTAAATTGAAACAAGATGTTGGAATCTAAGTTATGTGTTGTGCATTTGCTTTAGATTGCCAGTACTTTTTGATGGATATAGAGTAATCTATGTGCATGAATATGCAGCACGAATGTGGTATTCAGTTGCCTTGTTCTTTTAATGCATGTATTGCCTTCCCATTTCTTTTAGCTCTTTTGTAATCGTGAGTGATGTTCATAATGTTGTTCCCCATAAAAGCTTCTGTATATTACATGGGATTTTGCTGTAGAGTATGCTAATATTTGCTCTGTATTCTGTATAGGGACGATATCACATTTAAAGATCCGATCAATACATTTATGGGCATTGAGAATTACAAGTCTATATTTTGGGCACTGCGTTTCCATGGAAAGATGTTTTTCAAGGCGTTGTGGGTTGATGTCATTAGCGTATGGCAGCCCATGGACAGTGTAATAATGGTTCGCTGGACTGTCCATGGCATTCCACGAGTCCCTTGGGATAGTCGTGGTCGATTTGATGGAACCTCTGAGTACAAACTTGACAAGAAAGGGAAGATCTTTGAGCATCGCGTTGATAACATTGCTCTCAATTCTCCTCCTAAGTTTCAAGTTCTGGCTGTAGCGGATATAATACAATCTCTTGGCTGCCCCTCAACCCCAAGGCCAACCTATTTTGAAACTTCATCTTCATCCTCAAAGAGAACATGTTGATGTCAAAATTTTGGTGTATGCTGTGCTATAGTTGAGAGTACATATTGAGCAAGAGCTTGGCATCTTCTTCTTCAATGACGAAAAAGTTGGTTCGGATCGCAACATGTTGCCCAAATTGACAAAGGTACTACCAGACTTCAGGTCAGTAACTAGCTCTAGCAACTATAGATTGTACTAATCAGTAAAAGCTACTAAGATTCTGAGTTCAACTGGACTATTGTACAACCCTTGTATACTTTGTATAGTGTTAGATGACTGCAAGTTCCCCAATAATGTATCTTATTGTAATATCATATTATAGAAAACTGAGCACCAGTGGCAACTGCCATGAGCCCATGACACTTTTTTGGATATTTTGACTGTAGAAGAAGCTGTTTGAAGAAAGGGTTATTTAGTACTTTTCTTTTAATGAAGAAAAGTTTAGGGTGAGGGGGCTACCCCATCACAGGGCCAGATATACCAAGCCCTCTGAGGGTGCTATAGTTTTGTCAGTTTTGTCGAAATGCTCTGGTTTGGAACCAGGATGGGTTCTTTCTTTCTCCAATCCATATGAAAATTAGATGTGTCATCAATGTTGATAAAGTTGTGTATGGTTTGTGAAAATGAATTCACATGATTTTTTATTTATTTTTCAACATTAAAAGGAAGATTAGTGAACCAAATATGCGGCTGAACATACTTATGTCCAACATTCGCCAAAGCATCTGGCACCAAATTTGCTTCACGGAAGATATGCCGAAAACTGGTAACTTGAACTTGTTGAGCCAACAAATTTACATGAAAGATAGAACCTTTTCTCCAAAATAAAAATAAAAATTGTTGACATTGGAACATGTTGGACCCTCCAGGTAGCATCTGCTTGCCAAAAAAAGAAGTGAAAAACTGGCGATTTTTTCTGTCCATCAGGAAAAAACTCGGGATTTATGTGGTGTGTATCAAAACTCATAGACGTCCATCAACACGTATGTGATGGACCTGGCAACAAATATCCTAATCCTACTATGGAATGCAGGGAAAAATTAGCATTGAGACAAATATTTTTTTCTCTTGGGGTAAGCACACAGAAATAGTAGTTTCAATTTGCTTCCAAGTGTATTCAAGGGCGGAACCACATTAAGGGTTACAGCCCAGCCTAGTGAGGTTTTTCAAGGAAAAAATATATTTAACTTGTTCTCAATATTAGTCCAGTATATATTAACTTAATAAAGCCCAAAAAAGTTCAATTCTTTATAGAGTTAGTTAAAGGATAGCAATAAAAATACACATTAAAATAGGTTTACTTTCAATTGTGTTGTTGAACATATTTTCATTTTGATCATATGTGTTTTTCAATTGCATTTAATATGTATTTTCATTTTGATCATATGTGTTTACCACTATGGTGCTAAACCCTATTTGATTTATGTTAAAGTTTATTGAAAATAGTCAATGGAGCTATGAACTAATGCAGTTTATATGATTTAATGTTTACTTTTATTTCTAGAAAGACTACATAAACTATAAGTACCCAAAAAAAAATAATAATAATTAAATTTTAAGCTAATAACTTTAGTTAGTGCATCCATTGTAAAATTCCTAGTTTCCGTCCTTAAGTGTATTATAAAAAATAAGAATTGAGAAATGGGTGGAGAAATGGAAAACAAAAATAATCTAATAAATGAAGAGTCAACAACTCCTCAAAACAATGCAAGACCCTAAAAGCGTGATGCAGGTACCTAAAGTGCACGGTTGTTAGGGTAGTTCTGATGCGACCAAAATGCTAATTGGTATGGAATTTTTAATGAAATGTACCTGAGATGAATGATGGGTATATAGGAGCCACAAATTATTAAAAAAATTATATAAAATAAACTTTAGAAACACACTTAAAGTCTATTTACAATATAACAAAGAGGCTTTTAACTTCTTATAAATTACAAAATTGCCGTCAATTTCTTAAAACAAGCCCAACTTCAAAACCTCATTAAAAGAAAAAAACTAGAACACTCAATATTGCATCAAAGTAATTTAATAATCAAAATGAAATTAAATTAGGTCAGCTTTCACTTTTTGGTTTGTTTATAAAAATTAAATGGTGTATGGTTTATCCATATCATTAGTGCTAAGGATGAGTATATAACTAAATATCTCATAAAAAATCTATAATCATCCGTACAGGCGAGAGCGGTTAACTTATTTATTGTAAAATCGTTTTTACGAAAGAAAATGCAAACCTCACGTTAACTTATTTCCTTGTCCGTCCTTGTCATCCTTGTCATTTCAGATGATGGATGATGGATTAACCGTATGTTTAGATTAACAATATGTAGCTTTCACTTAAAGTAAAAAACAAATACGTAGCTTTCATGGACTCTGTCCACTTATAATCTTATTAGCTGCCCATTTGCCAAGGTGACTTGCCAAACATGGTTTCCCCCTATTTAACGTGTAGTTTTATATTAAGAAAACGTATAGTTTGGAATATTGTGTATATATATATATGTTACTATATTCGGCAAGAAAGTGCCGCGAAGTTTCCAAATATAGGTAGCACATGAAAGCTGCCACGTTTATGTACAATAACTATATAAAAGTAATGTATACGGAGATTTCTTCATAAATTTGTTTGTATCTAGAAATGAGAGTTTTTTATTCTATTCTTTAAGGGAATCAAACTTAAGACTTTGAGGGCATTTGTAATTACTTTTGACAACTTGAGCAACAAACCTTTTACATAAATAAAACATTGTTAACTGTCCATGCATCCATTGCGAATTAATGATTAACAAAAATTGAAGAAAAAACAACACATAAAACCAAATCAAATCAAACTAATTCAAATTATGATTTAAAAATCCAACTTAATTAGATTGGATGTTGATTTTAGAGTGTTGAAAAAAAAAAATCCAACCAAGGATATTGAAATTTAATTGTATATTAGATTACAGATTTTAGATTATACAAATTTTGTTGGCGAGTAGAGCATATCCTATTCTATTTGGGTTTTATTTATTTTTCCTTTTGTGTAGATATTATATAGTTAGGATTCCACTTATTTCCTAATTAAACCCTACTAGGGTTTGTAACCTGTATTATAAATACCTCCTTTCGGAGAATGAAATATATCTGAAAATATTTTATCCATATTGTTTGACTTGGTATCAGAGCCAGGTTTCTGGTGACCTGTGTGTGTTGTGCCCACCTGTGTTCTCCTGTGTGCCCTAATTTCTTTTAGGGTTCTTGTGTTTGTGCCTTTGTCGTGTTCCGATGTGTGCTCTGTCGTGTTTGTGCCTCCTCCTGTGTTCGTGCATCTGCCTCTCCTGTGTTTGTGCCGTGTGCTCCGGGTCGTGTTCGTGCCTTTACTTGTTCGTGCCTCTCCCTCTCCTGTGTTTGTGCCTCTGTTGTCTTCGTGCATCTGCCATATTTGTGTCTGTGCTTGTGATCTGTTATATACCCTGCATGATTTGTTGAGTTTCTGCTACAATCATGGGTGATAATTCCATTGTTGGTGCTGCTATGCTTCTGAATTTGCGTGTTTCTGACTCTATTCCAGGTCCTGGCTCTAATACTTGGATAATTGACACTGTTGCTTCTGATCATATGACTTATAATGCTAAATTTTTTGATGAGTTGTCTAGTAACACCCGTGACCCATACATAACTAGTGCTAATGGTTTGCCCTCTCCAATTCCTGGCGAGGGCACCATTTCTCTCACCCCAACTCTGTCATTGTCTCGTGCGTTATTAGTTCCCAATATCCATTGTAACTTGTTATCTCTGTTGGTCGCTTACTTGATACACTTAATGCTTCTGCTACTTTTTATCCTACTCATTGCTCTTTTCAGGATCTCAAGACTCACGAGGTGATTGGGCATGGTAAACGGATAGGGGTTGTATTATTTGACATTACCTTCTGCACCAGTTCGTGATCGTGTCGTTAATCCTGTTCAACGTTGCAGTGTCAAAGACAAACAGCAAATTTGGTTATGGCATCGTCGCTTGGGACACCCGTC
Source organism: Prunus fruticosa (assembly GCA_018703695.1). Taxonomy (NCBI): domain Eukaryota; kingdom Viridiplantae; phylum Streptophyta; class Magnoliopsida; order Rosales; family Rosaceae; genus Prunus; species Prunus fruticosa. The sequence goes on along the minus strand of CM031918.1, from coordinate 47,749,207 downwards.
ATTTGGCTACCTTAAGCGTCCTCTTTTCATCTTTATTCCGCTCCTATGATGAGTCTAGCTTCAAATGTGAGACTTGTGTAATGGCCAAGAGTCACCGTACCTTTTTTCCCTTAAGTAATAATAAAGTTGTCTTGCCTTTTGAGTTAGTCCATTTTGATGTATGGGGTCCTGCTCGTGTGACTTCAAATGGTTTCCGTTGGTTTGTTACGTTTATTGATGACTGCACTCGCTTAACATGGGTGTATTTGATGAAGAATAAACATGATGTTGCCTCTATTCTCCATGTTTTTTGTGCCATGGTGTCTACTCAGTTTCATGCTCATGTTAAAGTTTTTCGGACCGATAATGGCGATGAATATGTGAATCACACTTTGAATCAGTTCTTTCGTGATCACGGTATCATTCACCAAACTACCACTCCATTCATTCCTCAACAGAATGGCGTGTCTAAAAGGAAGAATCGTCAGTTACTTGAAGTTGCCCGCTCTCTTATGTTGGATATGTCTGTTCCCCATCATCTTTGGGGACATGGTGTCTTGGCCGCAGCCTACTTGATTAACCGTACTCCTAGTCGGGTTCTTAATTTCAAGACTTCACTTGATGTGTTGTGTGCTCTTACTCCTCCGGTTTCGGTCTCTAAGTTACCTCCGAAGGTGTTTGGGTGTGTTGCGTATGTTCATGTCTACTCCCATTAACGGAGTAAACTTGATCCTTGTGCTCTCCGCTGCGTCTTTATTGGTTATTCTACTACTCAGAAGGGTTATAAGTGTTATCACCCGCCTACTCAGAAGGTACATGTCACTTTGGATGTTACTTTTCATGAAGAAGTACCCCTACTATGTCTGTCCCTCCTCTCCAATTCAGAGGGAGATGGGGAGTGAATTGAAGAGTTTCGGAGTGAAAAATATGGAAGTTTTTGGAACTGAAAAAGGAATTTCTGGCGCACAGGAAGCGACCGGTCGTGATGAAAGCGACCGGTCGCACTGGGCGCCGCTGCTCGACGAAACGGTAGGTACCAATACGAGCGAAGCGACCGGTCGCAGTGAGGAAGCGACCGGTCGCACAGGGAACGACCGGTCGCACATAGGAAGCGACCGGTCGCTCGCGTCGACGAGCGACAACAGGACCCCGATACGTGTGACGCGACCGGTCGCGAGGAAAGTGACGACCGGTCGCCAGACAAAAATGATGGTGTTTTCGAGCCTCTCTCAGAAGGACATAATAGTGATGTTGGCGACTCTCGTACAGATGATGAAATTGATAATATACCCCCCTCTGCCCCTGCCATTGCCTCAATCCAGTTGTGATAATGAGGTACTTTCTAGTGATATGCCTACCTATTCTTTGCCCCCACGTACTACCTGGGAAACCTAAAGTACAATATTCTCCTGATATACATGCCAAGTCTAAATATCCCATTAACCATTATATGTCAACTCATCGTTTATCTAAGTCATATGCATCATATTTGTGTCAATTATCTAGTGTATGTGTGCCAACTAAGTTGCAGGATGCTCTATCTGATCAAAATTGGGTAGATGCAATGCATGTTGAGATAGAAGCCTTGAACAAGAATGCTACTTGGGAGTTAGTTCCTTTACCAAAAGGAAAAAGGCAGTTTGGTGCAGATGGGTGTTTACTTTGAAGCACAAGGCTGATGGTTCCATTGACCGTTACAAGGCAAGATTGGTAGCAAAAGGGTATACTCAGACATATGGAGTGGATTACACAGAGACTTTTGCTCCAGTAGCTAAGCTCAACACTGTACACGTACTCTTATCCTTAGCTGCTAACCGTGACTGGCCGCTGCTACAATTTGATGTCAAAAAATGCATTCCTTCATGGTGATCTCAAGGAAGAAATATATATGGATCCTCCGCAGGTATCCCTGTGACTTCTAAGGAGGGTGTGGTGTGCAAGCTACGGAAATCCTTGTATGGATTAAAGCAGTCTCCAAGAGCGTGATTTGGAAGATTTGCTGCATCTATGAAGAAGTTTGGGTATGTGCAAAGTAACTCTGATCATACTTTGTGTTGAAGCGTCATAAAGGTAAAATGACGGCTTTAATTATTTATGTTGATGATATGATTGTGACTGGAGATGATCATGTAGAGATCCAGAGTCTTCAGAAGTATCTGGCCTCTAAATTCGAGATGAAATCATTGGGTGATTTAAAGTATTTTCTTGGGATTGAAGTTGCCAGATCTAAACATGGTGTTTTTCTATCCCAAAGAAAGTATGTTTTGGATTTACTTGCAGAAACTAGAATGTTGGATTGTAAACCAATTGATACCCCTAGTGAGCAGAATCATAAGTTGGGGATATATCCCGATCAAGTTTCCGACTCATAAAAGAACGTTATCAACGACTTGTGGGGAAGTTGATTTATTTAGCTCATACCCGTCCTGACATTGCGTATGCTGGAAATATAGTGAGTCAGTTTATGCACTCTCCTAGTGTATATCATATGGGAGCTCTGACTCGTATTTTGAGGTATCTGAAAGTAACTCCTAGCAAGGGATTAATTTTCTTCAAGTATGGCCATACGGATGTAGAAGGGTATAGAGATGCTCATTGGGCAGGAGGTTCAGCCAGATAGGCGTTCGATATCTGGGTATTTTATGTTTGTAGGTGGCAATCTTGTTACATGGAGGAGCAAGAAACAAAAGGTGGTGTCTAGATCTAGTGCTAGGCCGAGTATCGGGGAATGGCCCATGGTGTATCTGAGTTACTATGGTTGAGGAGATTGTTGAAAGACCTTGGTTTTGGGCCTAAAAAATACATGGATTTATATTGTGACAACACGGCTGCGATTGCAATTGCTCATAATCCTGTTCAACATGACCGTACAAAGCATGTGGAGGTTGATCGAAATTTCATTAAGGAAAAGTTGGATGCGGAGATTGTGTCCTTCCCCTTCATCCGTTCAGAGTATCAGTTAGTTGATGTTCTTACGAAAGCTATTTCTACAAGTATCTTTCTCAACTCGCTTGACAAGTTGGGCATGCGTGACGTCTTTGCTCCAACTTGAGGGGGTGTTGGCGAGTAGAGCATATCCTATTCTATTTGGGTTTTATTTATTTTTCCTTTTGTGTAGATATTATGTAGTTAGGATTCCACTTATTTCCTAATTAAACCCTACTAGGGTTTGTAACCTGTATTATAAATACCTTCTTTCTGGAGAATGAAATATATCTGAAAATATTCTACCCATATTGTTTGACTAATTTAATTGTAATTAAATTGGAATTGGTGGTCAAAAAATAAAGATATCTTGCAAGAGCTTGTAGCTCAAGTGATTAAGAACATTTATTTTTGCATTTCATGCTCAAAGTTCAATTCCCCTCTCCCTCTTTATCGCTTGTGTCGACAGACAAAAAGCAGATAAAGACATCCTGATAAATATCCTCGGTTGGAAAAATATTATAACATTGAACGAACATTTTTCAATGTCCTGAATAAAAAAAAGTTGTACTAATTTGAAGTGTTTTTAATTGTTGAACACTGAAGACTTTGGGAAAAATATCTTTTGGGTTTGAATTATTTTTCACCTTAGGTGCCCCATCATTATGCCTTTGCTAAGCATTAGGTGCCGACACAAAAATATCTTGAACTTGAACCACCAAAAGTGTCTATTCTCTAACAAATTATATTTTCGTAGGAATATAATCCTAAAGTATATTCGCATCTCCAAAATCCTCTCAAACTCAAACTGTAAAGAAACCAAAACTCTATAGAAATTGAGAAAACAAATAAATCCTAGAAATAATTGGTCCTATTTTTCCAACAAAAAAAAAACTTTTATTTGCAAGTTGCTTTAGAGGTGCTGCGTGCAAGAAAGACGTGGTGCGCTCTGTGCCGTTACCAAAGTCCTCGGCTGTGCTTAAAACAACGTCTCGTTGTCTTCTCCCACTACGCGTAAACGTGTGAGCCGCGAGCCTCGGCGCGCATTCCAAACCAAACCATCACAAACCCAAAAAAAATCTCTAAAATTAAAACAACTAAAAAAAATCGCTAACGTAAATAAACCCAAGGCTCAGAATTGGTTAAGGAAGGAGAGGCTCTGCTGGCACCGCTGAAATCACGTGTCCATCACGTGCACTAGGTTTTTTGTAAATTTAGAGGATTTGGTTATAAATGTGGGGTCGTGTGCCGACGTGTCCGTATCATATTAAACTTTCTGATATGGTATGGACGTTGGACCGCATGGCTCGCTGGACAGAACAAAACTCCACCTCTCAAACCTCTCAACCTGTCCTAGTTCCATATAAAATCTCATATAAACAATCATGGTAGAAAAAGGATAACACTGGGAGAAAAAAAATCAGAAAATAGAGAGAGAGAGAGAGATTGAGATAGAGCTAGAGTTTGAAACAGATCCAAAAAGCCAAATCAAATCTGAGGATATCCCATGTTTAACAGGGTTGTTTTTTTTCTTTGAAAGAAAAACAAACCCCACGAGCAAAGGGATATCTCAGTTTGATTTGTGAGAGTTTTTTTTGTTGTTGTCATTGATCATTCTCTCTTGTGAATCTATTGTTCTTGTTATTCTCATTGTTGTTGTTGGGTTTGGTCTGCAATGGAGGGAGAGAGGAAATACATTACGTGTGAGGAGCTGAAGGAGCACAACAAGCCAGGGGACTTGTGGATCTCTATCCAGGGTAAGGTTTACAATGTCTCTGATTGGGCCAAGGAACACCCTGGTGGGGATACAATTCTCTTCAATTTGGCTGGCCAAGATGTCACTGATGCATTCATAGCATACCATCCTGGCACTGCATGGCAGTACCTGGGCAAATTATTCACTGGGTTTTATCTAAAAGATTTCAAGGTCTCTGAGGTGTCCAAGGACTATAGGAGGATGGCCTCTGAGTTTTCCAAACTGGGTTTGTTTGAAAAGAAAGGGCATGGTGCTCTGTATTCTATTCTGATCATTACAACCCTGCTTCACCTTGTTGTGTATGGTGTGTTGAAATCTGAGAGTGTTTTGGTCCATTTGGTTTGTGGTATGATGTTGGGAGCGCTCTGGATTGAGGGTGCTTATATTGGTCATGATTCTGGCCATTACCAAATCATGTCAAGCAGAAGGTGCAACGACATTGCTCAGATTCTGGCTGGGAATTGCCTTACTGGGATCAGCATTGCTTGGTGGAAATGGACTCACAATGCTCACCACATTGCCTGCAACAGCCTTGATTATGATCCTGATCTCCAGCACATTCCAGTCTTTGCAGTGTCCACAAAATTCTTTAATTCAATCACATCAATCTTTTATGGTAGGGAGTTGAAGTTTGATCCTGTGGCTAGATTTTTAATCAGCTACCAGCATTTTACATATTACCCAGTCATGGTGGTTGGAAGGGTTAACTTGTTCATACAAACATTCTTGTTATTGTTCTCAAGGAGTAGTGTCCCAAACAGAGCTTTGAACATAATGGGGATCCTTGTTTTCTGGACTTGGTTTCCTCTCCTTGTTTCATGCCTGCCCACTTGGAGTGAGAGAGTAATGTTTGTGCTGGCCAGCTTTACAGTGACAGCACTTCAGCACATCCAATTCACCTTGAACCATTTCTCAGGAGATACATATCTTGGACCACCCACATCAAATGATTGGTTTGAGAAGCAAGCAGCGGGGACTTTGGATATTTCTTGCTCAACTCGGATGGATTGGTTCTTTGGTGGCCTGCAATTTCAGCTTGAGCACCATTTGTTTCCCAGGTTGCCTCGTTGCCAGCTGAGGACGATTTCCCCTACTGTAAAAGAACTATGCAAGAAGCACAATTTGCCCTACAGGAGCTTGTCCTTCTGGGAGGCCAATCTGTCCACCCTTAGGACTCTAAGGACTGCTGCCCTGCAGGCCAGGGACCTGTCCAATCCTGTCCCAAAGAACTTAGTCTGGGAAGCTCTGAATACCCATGGCTGAGATTTTCTGAGGCTGGTCAAATATATTAACAGCCCCACCCACAGTCATTGCCTTTCTCTTATTATACAATACAACTTTGGGGGATCTAGGATGAAGATGATTAATCTATCAGCTGGGTTTTGTCAATTGAGATTTCATATCTTTTTTCCTTTGGCATTTCTCTTCTGTAATATATGATTTCAGTATGTTTTCTGTGTCTAAACTTGCAGTATACAAAGGTATTAACTTTTGGTTGATTTGCAGTTTTATGTTTTTTATTTTAATACAGATTATATAGAGATGTCCCTCCATGCAACTCTGTGTTTGTTGATTTGGTAGGCCTTTTGTAATATTACAGATACTAGTTTGATGAAAGGCAAATTCATTCCCAATTTATTTATGCGTTTTCTTGTCCAATTCTTTTCCTTTCACTAGTATATGTGGCTACTGAATATTCATATCTCCAGTCTCTAGTCTCCAGTCAACCATAAACAGCATGAACAGAGGCAAAAGGACAACCAAAAAGAAATTTGTGATAAGTGAATTAGTCAATGTTGATGATATAACACTGTTTGTTATTCCCAACCAATCACTCCATATCACACGTTATAATTTTTCTAACATGGTATAACATGCCGTTTGACATAAGTTTTTGGGCTCCCTCAAGCTCTCTCAGAGTGCATACCATCTCACCCACCCCAGATGCGACACCTCGGGCCCCTCCAAAATAATGTAAACAAAGAAAAATCTACTATGAATTTTGGTGCAGGCATTGCCTCAGCAGACAGCAAGGTTGCCTATTTCCCAGGGGCTAATTAGTAATTAGCACTAAAACCTCTCTTCCAAAGAAAGATTCCAAGTTCAATTTCCTTTTCTTAATGTTTTACATTAATTTAAAAAGATATTTAGTCATATACCAATTCTTAGCACTAATAATATAGATAAATTCTACATCATTTAATTTTTATAAACAAATAAAAAAAAACCAAGAAAAAACTCAAAAAATGACAATTGATCATATTGAATTTAATTTTGATTATTAAATTACTTTGATGCCCTATTGAGTGTTTTGGATTTTGTTTTGAGATTTTGGAGTTGAGTTCGTTTAAAGAAATCGATGGCAGTTTTGTAATTTATAAGAAGTTAAAAGTCTCTTTGTTATGTTGTAAATGGAACTTTAAGTGTGTTTTAAGGTCCATTTTATATAGGGTTTTTCTTTTTATAATTTAGACTCATATGTTGATTATAATAATGAATCTCTCTAATTTAAAAAAAGAAAAAAGGAAAAGTTGGTTGTATGGTACTAGATTTTATTCATTGTAGGCCACAATTTATGCAGGCCATCTTTCGCTTTCATGCTCTGTTAGTGGAGAAATTTCCATCTGATCTGACTGAAGGACAAACCGACGATGTTACTTGGTTTCGTGATTCCGCTCAAATGATTGACAAAATGTCGCTTTCCAGTGCTCTATTTTGTATCAAAGCTTCGGCACAGCTATGTAAATTTTGGTTCATCCTAATAAAAAAAACTTGTGGTAAAAACAGCTTCAAATGGCTCGGATGTGAAATTTGATCCCCTTTTGAATTATGCTCAATACCAAGAAATTACAAATAGGGATAACCATTTGATTATTTCTTGGTTGTATGTACAAGATTTAGTAAACATATGAATCTCTTTGTACTGGCAATACCTTTTCAAAGTCAATAATAATTATTGTGGCATGGTATCATATGTAAGATTTCAACATTCCTGGACTTTGGAAAGCTTTTCCAATGTATATCTATGACTGTAATTTGGACTTCTATATATGGATTCTAGTGTTTTTTTTATACAAACTATAATGGGGAGACGGAATTGAAGTCCGGAATTTTGGGTGTAGAAGTAAATGCCTCAACCACTCAAGATATAAACCTCTTGCATAGTTTAGTTGAGAAAATGAAGAAAATAAGTATCAAGAACACACAATGTTTCTATATGTATTTATGCATAATACTGATATATGTAAGAATTACACAAACATCACGGACAACTAAAGTAGTCTCTGATTCAGAATTTAATTTAGACACTGCTCTTGATGGAAGAGCTATAATTAGTTTGATCATCATAATACTTGGACCACAGCATGACCCCTCCATACTTGGGAGAACCTTTAATTGCTGGAAGCACTTTAGAAGTGAGATCAGCCACAGGAATGAAGCCACTTCCAGCAGCTGCAGGGGCGGTAGTCCTAGGAATATCTTGGTAGCTGGAATATCTGAAATCCACTGCTTCCATGCATTTTCAAGGTTGCTAAGATCCCCAGAGGAGTATTGGCAAGGTGGGTTGTTGTAGAATTGGACCCAAACATTGTCAAAAAGGCCTGTCTTGAGGGCACCCCCAACCCAAGCATCTGGAAAAGGGCACTGAGGAGCTGCAGTTAAATAAACTTTCTTACCTTGTTTACTATATGCAGAGAGGTACCTTGCAAGGTCATCCCAAAGTAGGTTTGTTCCTCCTTCAATGTCGAAATCAATTCCATCCAAAACAGCGTCACCCAGCGGGCGAGATGAAGAGCTTCCCCCCAAGAAATTGTTCCATAAGTAAGTAGCAACTTGCCTAGCATCCTCTTTAGATGTGAGGTAGTAGCTCCCTGCTCCTCCTCCAATTGAAAGAATGACCTTGACCCCTTTTGCTTGGCATGATTTAATGTCAGAGCTCAAGCCAGTGCAGCCATTAGTGTTGGGATCACAGTGTCCGGCTAGGTTGATCATGGGGGTCTGGCCATTGCCAAAGGTTGGAAGAAAAGCTAGGTTCACAAATTCATAGTTGCCTGTGGCACAAGTTTCCTCCAAGGTACCTTCATTCCCATTTTGACCCCAGTAGATGGCAATGCCTGCAGCATCAGCTCCAAATTGTACTGCTAGGCTTACTGAAATGAGAAATGCTACGGAAATTGCAACTTTGGTGCCATTATACACTAGAATAATGTATGCTTAGCTAGTAGCTTTAATATTTTTCTTGTTACTGCTTGCTTGTAGTATTTTGATAAACAGATCTTTTTATAGGAGAAAATTAACCCCATTCTGATGGCAACACCAACACCCTGTGCTTTTGTGGAAGAGTGCGTGGCTGAGAAGTCACTCTGTTTCTCCCCTGAATTCCTTTGTATCAAATTATCAATGGTTGTGGATTAACGGACACGGCATACTAGACCACATCCTCACATATTTGAGACATCTTATGCAGTATATTCACACTTCCATTTTATCCATTTGAACTCCTCGTTTTTATTTTTATGCTTTGAAAATTATGTAAACGAAAAGATTATCAAAACATAAAAACGAAGAGAGTGCAAACGGACAAAGTAAGAGCGTGAAAATAACTATTTTACTTATTTTTCATTCTCTTTTATATGTCTAATTGTGGATAGTATAAAATGGTGGAGGATTAACGTAGAGAACTACTTAATTAGGCAAAATTAAAATGGGATTTCCACATCCTCTAAAATATTGAGTGCACATTTGGGTCCCATGTAGTTTTCACCAATATTTTTTTGTCCCTACTTTTTTGTGCAAAATGAGTAGCAGATCACAATCTGCAAATCATCACAAATTACCACAATAAAATAGAAAAGGAAATTGACTTTACATGATTAATTGGGGCATGTATTTTAAGTCTCAGTCATGTAACAATCCACAGTTTCTACAAAAAAACAAGTCCAATGTTATATGAATCTCTCCTCTTCTTTTTTTCCAGTGTTTCTTTTACACAGAAATGGGTTTGATTTACCTTTACAGAAATGGGTTCTGATTTCTACATGCTTTGAATGCATATTTTTGGCTATGTGACAAATAGCTCACGACATGCATTGAGGTTGTGTTGTGCCTTAACAGTTCATTCATCTTATGTTGTCATATTTTATTTAAACCCCTCTTTTATTTATTTATTTATTTAATATGATGGTGTTCGCTTGACACAAATGGCATATACAGTGTAAAGAATCCACTAGTGTAGTGGTTTTGAGTGACTGTTCATCTAAGTAAGGTTCTAATTTCAAGTCATAGCATTTGTGTAGTATGTAAATTTAATATATTATCGCTTATCTCAATAAAAAAAGAACATTAAAAAAAAGGCATGACAAATTCAAGCCACATAATACATTAGCCATGTGCTGTTGTCCATTACTGGCCCCTGTAACACTTTTAATAATCATGAATAATCATTTAATCTTGACCAAAAAAATAACAATTAAATTTCTACATATTGATGCTTCCCAAACTACCCAAGCACTCAGTTATGTAGTAAGTGTTAAATAGCAATGATGGCCCACAACAACAGCACAGGGGCATGTGATTCCATCCAAGGCCAGATAAGCAAATGTCTATTTGACAGAAAAATAAAAACAAAAAGATAAGCAAATTTCTCAAATCTGAATATCCAATAAAATGCCAAACCCCAATATCAAATTACCAATGATTCTTGAGTCTCCATGGCTTTTTTTCAAACAGATGTGTAATTAGCTTTTCTGTGGCTGGCATTTCTCCAAGTGCTATTTATAATTTTTTTTTTATATATTTTAAAGAAGTCTAAATTTGATAAGATGAATTTTACTTGAATTTGTGGTTCAAATTCACACAAGCTTTTATCTCACAAGCCAACAATTCATGCAAGTTGAATATGGCCTAATCATGGGACCAGGCTCGACCCACCAGAGTCAAAAACGTTACCTTGGTATTGGACATAAAATTAAATGCTGCTTACCACTAAATTTACGAAATTTTAAATCAATTTCTTAGTGCGAAACTTCACCGTTAAATTTTTCTTGAAAAAACTAAAAATAAAACCTAACACATCTGCCATCACATCCATGTCATTTTCATCTCAGGGGCCTCTTGCACAAGTCCTCAAGTCTCTCTTAATGTACAATTCTTTTATGTAACTTAGCATAGTCGAGAAATGCAAAAGCATATAATTCCACTTTACATGTTATTCTCGACTCAAGAAGTCGCACAATATCTCTTCAGATCCTGTGCCGGCCCGACGGTCGTATAACGCGCTCAAGTTGCCCCGATATTTTACCGCCGTTGACCGGTCAACGATACCAGCTGTGGCGAAAATCCTACTTGCACACAAAATAATAACAACAGCGCGTCGTTGTGTACGAGGCCGATTCTAATCCGTTGCTCTCTCTCTCTCGGTGGGTTTCTTTGGATATACTCACATTATCGCTCTAACGCAGAAGCAGAAGCTAAAAAATATCCTGGGGGCGGTTTTGAAAAGTCTGAAAACCAAAGCTGGGGCAGTTGAGGAAATTTGGAAAGTGGTCTAAACCCATTCAAATTTTAGTCTTATTGATTAGAAGTCAGGAAGATATTTTGTTGGGAGCGTGTGAGTTGACTGACTATTGAAGAAAGGTTCAATCTTTCACCTTATTTTTTTGTCTATATTTCTTCTTCATTTGCCTTGTAACTTTAATATTTTGTTCCAACTATTTGTTTGCGTTTGAATCTAGAAGAAAGGTTCAATCTTTCACCTTCATTTGTCTGTATTTTCTTCTTTATTTGGCCTTAAACTGCAAAGTTTTGCTCTATTTTGCTCTAATTGTTTGTTTACGAGTGCATATCAAACCGAGATCCAAAAGGGTTGTCTTGGTTTGATTTGTTTATGTTGGCCGATCTATCTGTGGATCTTTTTGTTGGCAATCTTATTGTTGAATTGCCATTTTATAGGGTTGAGCCATAATGGAGGGTGAGAGGAAGTACATTACTGTTGAGCAGCTGAAGCTGCACAAGCAGCCTGGGGACTTGTGGATCTCCATCAAGGGTAAGGTTTACAATGTCTCTGATTGGGCCAAAGATCACCCAGGTGGGGAAGCCGTTCTCATCAATATGGCTGGCCAAGATGTCACTGATGGATTCATAGCATACCATCCTGCCTCCGCATGGCAGTACCTGGGAAAATTCTTTACTGGGTATTATCTAAAAGATTTCCAGATCTCAGAGGTGTCCAAGGACTATAGGAAACTTGCTTCAGAGTTTAACCAATTGGGTTTGTTTGAAAACAAAGGGCATGGGGCTCTTTACTCTGTGATAAGTCTTGTGGTAATGCTTTCCCTTGTTGTCTATGGTGTATTGAAGTCTGAGAGTGTGTTGGTCCATTTGGGTTGTGGTTTGTTGTTGGGGGTCCTCTGGGTTCAGGCTGCCTATATGGGTCATGACTCTGGCCATTACCAGGTCATGTCGAGCCGGACCTACAACAGAATGGCTCAGTTTGTGGCTGGAAATTGCCTTACTGGGATCAGTATTGCTTGGTGGAAATGGACTCACAATGCCCACCATATTGCCTGCAACAGCCTTGATTATGATCCTGATCTTCAACACATGCCAGTCTTTGCAGTGTCCACAAAATTCTTTCATTCAATAACATCTGTCTTTTATGGAAGAGAGCTAACCTTTGATCCTGTGGCTAGATTTTTAGTCAGCCACCAGCATTTTACATATTATCCGATCATGATTGTTGGAAGGGTTAACTTGTTTATACAGACCTTCTTGTTATTGTTCTCGAAGAGAAGCATCCCAGATAGAGGTTTGAACATAGTGGGAATCCTTGTTTTCTGGACTTGGTTTCCTCTCCTTGTTTCATGTCTGCCCAATTGGAGCGAGAGGTTGATGTTTGTGCTTGCGAGCTTTGCAGTGACAGCACTTCAGCACATTCAGTTCACTTTGAACCATTTCACCGGAGATACTTATCTTGGACCACCAACTGGGAATGATTGGTTTGAGAAGCAGACAGCTGGTACTGTGGATATTTCTTGCTCAAGTTGGATGGACTGGTTCTATGGTGGGCTACAGTTTCAGCTTGAGCACCATTTGTTCCCCCGACTACCCCGTTCCCAGCTTAGGAAGATTTCTCCTACTGTGAAGGACCTGTGCAAGAAGCACAATTTGCCTTACAAGAGTTTGTCCTTCTGGGATGCCAATGTAACCACTATTAGGCTTCTAAGGTCTGCTGCCCGGAAGGCTTGGGACATGGATCTTCCAATCCCGAAGAACTTGGCCTGGGAAGCTGTTAATACCCATGGCTGAGATTTGTTGACGCTCATCAAGATTTTGCCCCCACATTACCTTTATCCGTTTATAAGTTGGGGCATCTAGGATGGAGATAAATTTTTCAGCAGATTTTCCAATTGCTATTTGATATTTTTTTGGGCACTGCCTTGGACAGTATTTGATTTATATATGTTTCTCTGTTTAGACCTCCATAACATACTGATTTAATTTTTGTTGATGTGCATTATCAAGTTGGATACCAATACAAATTTTGGAGATGGATCTCTGTCTATTGGTTTTGTAGTTCTTTTGTCAATTCTAAACCAATTCAGTAACCTTTTAATTTCAGTAATTTCATGAGCATTCCTTTTCATCCACTAGTGTATATGGTACGAAGCCTACTCTCAATCAGTTTCCTCTAAGGAATAAATCTTAAGTTCGAATTCTCCTTCTCCCAAATGCCCTGATTGATTAAGAAAGAAAATTTTGACGTTGCCTGATTTTGTTCATTTTATTGGCTACAATTTAAAGAAGCCATCTTTGCTTTCATGATCTATGGTGTTGTGTTGGAGAACTGGTCTTTCTGACTGAAGAAAAAACAGTTTATGTTACATCTAGTTTCCTGCTTATGCTGGAGCTACTTGGACATGCCAATTTCCTTCACCCCCATCATAGTTTTGGTCTCTTTTTTTTTTTTTATCAAAAGTTTTGGTCTCTTCAGAGGACCTTTCTTTGACATTTCCAGTGTTCAATTTCATCTTCATGATCAGCACAACCATCTATCAACTAACCATTTGGGGTTCTTGTTACATTTCTGTGTTTAATTCAGGGTTCTAAATTGCCATTAACTAACAATTGGGAAGGAGGCAATCCTTGCATGATGTTAAAGGGAGGAACTGCAGTAATGCGTAACCTTCAACACATTATCTAAGCAGTGAACAAAACAACACCAGATAGCTATTATCAACAAATCCTTTTAAATAGATCAACTGCACATCATGACTTACAAATCTTATCACACCCGGATCACATCGTATCATTCCAGTTATGCTCTATGAAAAATCTTTCAAGCTTTTTTCTTCTTTTTCGGAGAGGGGAAGGCTCATGCTTTAAAGTTATTCCCAATGTAGATCTATTGGGGATATGATTCATCAACAGTTTACATAATTTAAATTCATATTTGATTTGCATCCCAAATTGACTTTTAAAGAGACAATAGGACTTCCAACAACAAATAAAAAAAGAGACAATAGGACTAAAATTTTAGTATCTTTACCGGCAAGCGTTTGAAGCGATTGAAGGTTGGCCCAAGCGAAAAGGATAAAAAAGAAGTAGTAATGTCAGAAGTGGGATTTGAACCCACGCCCTCTTTCGAAGACCAGAACTTGAGTCTGGCGCCTTAGACCACTCAGCCATCCTGACCTTGTTGTTAATTCATCACTGTATATAATATATAAACACAAAACAAGGGACTTAATTTTAGATCGTACTAGCCTGCGGCGCGAACAGGTAAAACCTTCTCTCTCGTTCGTTGGGGATTTTTTGGGTAATCAATCCCTTTTTTCTCTCTCTTAGGGTTTCTTTCTCAGCAAATTTTGGTAGCCATGAATCCAATTCCATACCAACCTTCGGCACCCCCACCTCCGTGGCCTCCAATGGTGCCGCCCAACCCTCCAATGACGAGCACTTTCTGGGAAACCTCAAATGTTCGTGAGCGGCTCAAGAACTTGCAAGACACTCTTCGTCTAGCAAAAGCAATGTACGAGTTCGAGCGTTTGATCATTCTAAATTCAAAAATTGATTATAAGCTTTCTGGAACTTATTTTAACTTTTGAATTGCGATTGAATGAATTCGTAGGCAGAAAGAGCTTGAGATGGTGATGTTGATCAAAGATGGTAAACGAGCTGAGGATGATGATGGAGCTTCAGTCAGTGAGTTTTCTGAATTTTTGAAAGAGAGGAGGATCAATTTGGAGTCCCAAGTGTCCCTTTCAGTGGAAGCTGCAAATGCTTTAATGGCTAAACTGCGAGTTGAGCTTGCTCCATTTAGAGCGATCACTCATGAAATGTGTCCATGGGAGGAAAAATCTGCGGCACTTCGATTATCGAATAAAATACGTAAGTGCAAGAGAAATAAACGATGGAGAAAAGCAAAGAGGAAGCGCATTGCAGAAATGAGTGCAAAGGTGGATTGGTTTTTCCCTTTCCCTCCTCATTTCCAATTGGGATGCAGAAAGTGCTTAATTGGTTTAATTTGCTTACATTTTTTTATTGCTTTGGTGATGCACAGGAGCGCGAAAGATTCGAAGAAGCTGATCGAGAAGCTGATGAGTGGAGAGCCAGGGAAATTGCCAAGGATATTGCTAAACGCAAGGTATTGAGATGTTTCTCATGAGCTGGATATGTTTCAGTCATTCTTGGCTTCTGTTTATTAGTAATGGAGGTATGGCATGTGGGTTTTCAGATGGAGGACATGGGAAAAATTGCAAAGCTTAAAGCAAAAGAAGAGAGAAAGAGACTAGAATCCGAGGTGAGAATCATAAGCAACTCAAATGCTCTTGTTTTGTAATAAATTAGTAATGTTGCTCAGCTGCTGTTTAAAAAAAAAAAGTGTTACACTGACAATTGATTCCATATTTCAGCTTGAGACGGTATTGATTGTAGAGAAATTGCAAGAGTTGCGTTCCATCAGGATTGAAAAATTGAAGAAACAAGGTTTGCTGTCTTTTTGGTTTTTTCTTTTCTTTCGGATGGCTATCTTGTATGTCTTGTGATGTGTAAGTAGATAGGTTAGCAATCAAGTTCTTTTATCATGCACCATCATCTTAGGGTGCCTGTTTGACACTACATTTAGAGTGAAATTTTGTGTATATATATCCAAATACAACCAAATATATTACACACAAGCATGCATTATCGTCATCATCTTCCTACTGTGTTTGTCTAACTTATGGCTGTTTGCATATTTATGCAGGTCATTTTCTCCCAGAGGAGGATGATAAATTTCTTGAAAGAGTACGGGCTGCAGTGGAGGAAGAGGAGCAACAAGTAATCATGGCAGCTGACATGGATGCTGCTAAGGATGCCATAGCAACTGTTGAGCAATCTAGGAAGACAACCGAGAATTTCAGACCTGACTCCAAAGATCAAAGCAGTGATAGAGGCGAGAGTAGGGAAAGTAAAGACCAGACAACTCCAATCACTAATGCAGTGCCCTCTATTGCAGTCACTAACAAGGAACCTGGGAAACAAGTTTCACAGGGAGAGGGTTATAGCGGAGCTTATGATGCTGTGGCAAACTTACCTATTGAATTTTATCACTACTATCATGGTAGCAACACTGATATGGGCACCCTTATTGAGGTAACTTGAAGTGCAAAATACCCCAGTTCTGTAGATTGCCTATTCAAGGGCCATTGATTATTTTTATCAACATGAGAAAAGTCTAATTAACTGATCACATTTGCACACTATCATCTCTTTTACTCTGGTCTTTGATCATAATGAGGACTGTACTGGATGCAGGTGAGAAGAACATGGGATGCCTATATAAGACCTGGAGGAAGGTGAGTGTGAATTATTATCATGACGTGCCATTTAATTAGCCTTTGGCAACTTTTTTCTCTTTTTCTTTTTCCTCTTAATTTGCAAATGGAAAAGACAATAAGAAAAAATAGGGGAGGAAAGGATAATTTTGACAATGAACTCAAGTGCACTTCTGAGAGTTGTTGAGATGTTTGCTTACAAATAGTGCCTGGCCTTCACACTTAAGTTGTGAATCTACTACTGCAGCATACATCACCAGCGCCATTATTAGTGTCTTAATCATTGTTTATCCCCAATACGCTTTGATTCTAAATAAATGATTTGTCAGCTTATAGTTCTGTTAAATTTGGTGCAGCCGCATACCGGGACACTGGGTTGAACCCCCACCTCCTGCAGATGATATATGGGCATCCTACCTGGTGCAGTCTAAATGACTCTGCTGCTGTAGCTTGAATCAGTCAGTGCCGATGGCAGATTTTGTAGAAAAAGATGGACTTGGGATTTAGGTTATTTTTCTTGTAGAAATGATTTTTTTAACTTTGTCATACAGATGAAGATGTAGCTTAATGATAAAAACATGTCGGTTCTCTTTACGAGTCAGAGTAATTTATGAGCAATTGTCCCTTATTTTTCTTCGTTGAGCCTAATTTGTCCATCTTGTCAATTAGGAAACTCTTTCTTTCACTCGTGTAAAGACATCTCGCAGATAGTGCAGTATAGCCGAGCGGCTATACGGCTATAATATATTAATATTTTAAGAGTATAGCCGAGCGGCTATACTGCACTATCTGCAGGATGTCTTTACACGAGTGAAAGAAAGAGTTGCCGCGCGGCTGTACTTTAGATATTTAAATAGTATAGCCGGTCGGCTATACTCTTTAATATTTTCGAATATTCCAATAGTATAGCCGCCCGGCTGTACTTTAGAGATTCAAATAGTATAGACGCGCGGCTATACTATTAGGGTTTCTTGAGACCCATTTTTGGCCTTTTTATTATGGGCATCGATGGTTATTTTCTTTCTTCGCTTAGTATAAGCATATCAAAGTCTGGAGAAATGCTGCTCTGAAGTGCCTCTCTTTCTTTCTTTTTTTTTGGTATTTGAAGTGCCTCCTTAAAAATACCAAACTCGTCAAAAAATAACATCATCCCGAAAAAGAATGCGGATTCATCTATTTTTTCTTTTTAAAAAAAGAAATGTAGCCAAAGGTTCAAGACGCACAGAAGTGAGAGAGAAATCTGAGCGTCGTACGATTTGGCGTGACTTTGCGAAGGTTTAATTGATAATGTTAGAGAGGCCTCATTTCTGAGTAGCTTGCCCCTCCGCTGGGACCTTCGCATCAATTTTCCAATTTCAACTCAAATTTATATATAATCAATGTATGAAAAAATAGATCGGAAAATAAAACCGAACCCCAAAATACAAGCATGCGATTCGGCGATCGGATTTCAGAACAATATTCGAAGGCAAACTTGGCCGAAAGCGCACCGTTTTTACGCGCTCCCTCCATAGGTCCCTCGGTGGTTAGAGAAGATTTAACAGCAAAAAATAAAAAAATAAAGAAAGAAAATAGTGAGATTATGATGCTCAGTGAATACGAACCATAAAGGCTATTCATTTTGCAACAGCAATCGATGAGTTTTTCTCATCTGAATTATTTTCTTCATCGCATCGCCATTGTTTTCAGATAAGATACATAACACTAATCGAATAAAACGACAATAAACGAGAGGGTGAGGAGGAGGCATTAGATGAGAGAACTGCAAACCCTAGAGCGCGGCGAACTCTGGATTTCCTGGGAGTACCGGCTCTTCATATAGGGGAAGTATTGGACTTCTAATGCATCTCGGCCGTCCAATGATTATTATTTGTTTAATTTTATAGGAGCCGTCCAATGATTATGCCTCTTTCGAAATTTTATTTTCTTATAATACATTTTTGGAAAATAACCCAAACTCACTAATCCCTTCGATTATTTTTTTAAAAACAAATTATAGTGCATACATGATGGGTTAGACTATCAAGTCAGTGAACCCACCCTCCTTGTATCCGAGTTTAAACCCTCCCATCTTTGGCCGATGTAGATTAGAGTAATTTAAATTATAGTTTGTATTTATAATATAATGTTTAAACTATACTCTAATTTGTATTTTCATCATTTGTCCTTTAGGATTTTTCAATATCAAAGTTAACCCCACATCCCCATCTAGCCCCGCCTCTCTACAAATCCAAGTATAATTCAACGACCGTTCCTATAATTTAGCAACAAAAAGAAGTTTTGGACCTTTTCACACCGACACATATTCAAAGTTTTATTTTCACTCATGTCAACTTTTAATGTCTATGATTGAATTGAATTGGCAAAAATACTTGTAACTTAAATGGTTTAAGGCATTTATCTTTTGCATTGAAAGCCTTAAGTTCGATTAACTCAAGTGATGCACATCAATTTATCAGGTATGCCAATTCCATTGAAATTATTCTTGTTAGCTAGAGTACCATGACCATGATGAAGCATGAGTGAAACTAAGCAGAGGTCCAAACCGACTAATGTTGAAGAATTAGCGGATAAGTTGTGGGTAGGAGTGAAATGCCACTCGAACACAGAGCTAGCTGGTTACTCATGCATTTGGGATTCTGTCACACAATCTCACCAAAAGCTTCCTCTCAGAGAAAAAATGTATCCTCATTGGGCTTCAAATGTGTGCTTGCTAGCCACAGATAGCAGGCCCAAAAGAAACCAGACCGTGGATAACCTCCTTAAGTTTCATTTCATGTCCTTTCTCTTTCCCACGCAAGCAAGATAATCATATAAACCACTTTCCCTGTAGAACGGTGGGAAAATTGTAGTGCCTGATTGGTGCGGTGACTTGCCAATATCAACATTTCATAAGTTACATTAACGTGTCCTCTAACCATAAAAACAAATTTAATTCCAATTGATTTTATTTCCACCTCTCGGTCCCCCTCCTCTCCTAGATCTGCCGAATTTCATTTTCAATTCCCAGTCCAATCCAAGTTCTCTTCTCAATCCGAGAAAAAGCACCTCCGATTTTCCCCAATTTTAGCGCCCAATTTCTCCAGTTCAAGCACACGCGCATTCATACGCTTAAATATTTGCTGCGAGGGTTTTTGAACGATGTGGAGCACGATTGCCAACCTGAAGGAGAACCTCAACAAGATGGCGCAGGATGTGCACGACGAAGACGACGAAGACGAGGAGTTCGAGATCTACGCCTCCCTCAATGGAGCCCAAGCTTCTTCCATCTCTGATCGGAGGAACTCCCACAGCTTCGCGCATTCCAAGTCCCCCTCGCGCTCTCCGATCCCTAATGGCATCGATTCCTTTATTAATCCCGAGGTTTGGCATTGTTTTTATCTGGACTTGGCTGTTTCGGTAATTGGGTTTTGATTTTTGTTTGGATTGGAGAGTTGGGACTGTGTTGTTTAGGCATTTTGGATTGTGTAGCTCTATATGCTTCGATTTCGATGAGTTCGGATTTTGAATTGCGTGTTTTGCTGAGAGTTTGGTTATTATCTTAGTGAAGTTTTGAATCATTCGGCATCTGCGTGTGGCATGCAAATTCAAACTTCGAAATGGAGGTAGATTTGCAAATTGTGGTTTATTTTCTTTTTGAAGCCTGAGTTTCCAATTAATTTTCGGTTTAGGTTGAGAACAGTAGAACTTTCATGGGAGCATGTATGGTAATTAGTAAGCTGGTTAGTTCCCGTTAGCAAGTGTTGTTAATTAAGAAATTATGTATTCATTTTCTAAACTTACAACCGTACTGCATTGTGTGTAAATGCACAGATTAGGTTCCTGTCTGTTGCACCCATAGTATGACAACTACTTCGAGTCTAATAAGCCTTGATCCAGGCCTTGAAGCAGAATTGTGGAGACAAAGTGTGGTTGCCAACATTTTATGTAACTTTTGTGGCGACATTACTTCTAGGAGGTCTATGATATTTATTGATTTGGCGTGGCTTCTGTGCATCAAGTATAAGATCTAAAACATAATTTTCCCAACTCAGGCCATATAGTTTGTGACAAGTAAGATGAACATGATTTTAGTATTCTATTTAAAACACTGTCTGGGAAGATGGATGATTTTTAATTCTGAGGCATTCGCTTGTTTGTATTCTTCTTGTTAATTTTTGCAACATTTTAACACAAGTACACCACTAAATGTATCTCTACCGGAGTCTGACTTCATCTTGAAAAATCTGTGTGTAAAGAGAACGTTGAGTTGTTAGAGGAGTCATTCCCTTTATTTGATTATCATCTTCATTGATCTCCGGCCATATCGTCTTCCCCGCCCCTCCCTTGTCTTTTGCAGCTGCTATTTGATTTGTTTTTATAAGAGGGAGTATTTTATGATACTGTGCTGTGCATTTTATTTTCTATTATTTTAGATCGAACAATACAAAGCGGAAATTAAGAGGCTGCAGGAATCTGAGGCAGAAATTAAAGCATTATCAGTAAACTATGCCGCATTGTTAAAGGAAAAGGAGGTACCTGATGAATTCCAATGGAAATTATATTATGGATTTCATCCTTTTTGTTTATCTTGTTTGATGGAGGTATCTGTAATTGGATTTGTGTGCCTTACATCCAGTATGGAGTGGCATCTTGACAGTATATATCACAACATGTCCTTTGACAAATTGGAACCTTCACATTTGACAGGATCAAATTTCCAGATTGAGTAAAGAAAATGGCTCATTAAAACAGAATCTGGACTCAACTACTGCATCTCTGAATGTGTCTAGAAATGAAAATCACAAAGCAGCAGCAAATGGCATCAACGTGCTTAAGGTAGTTTTTCATATTAGTGTACTTGAATATGATAATTAACATATATTTCGATGTAGTACTGAATGGTTTTCTTCAATTAAATCATAAACTTCTTGATGACATATATTATCATATGTACAAAGAAGAGCCATTCTATAAGGAAAGTATATCTCTACCATCTCGCTACTAGTTTTTTTTTTAAATTTGGTCCAGGATGTTAGTTGTCTGGACACCCTATAAGAAGGGGTATTAATAAGGTAGTACCGTAGTGGACTTGAGAGTTGTATATTTTTAACTGCGAATAGCGGAGATTCAGATCCTTAACTTCCTTAAAGGAGTGGGACATGCATCAATTTGCCTTGAATTGCTTTCATATCATTTGTTCTTTTAGTATGTGTCGATTTTACAATACTGAGTTACCAGAATCGTTTTCTCTTATCTTTCTTGTTGTCACTGAAGTATAAGGCTTGAGCTATGGTAATTGGCTAAGTTAACTCGTAATTATATTCAGGGTAGTGGTAGTCAGTCACCCAACCGACAGCAGAAATTGACAAGTCAAACAAAAACTGGCTATTCTGGACACCAGAAACAGAACGGTGGTTTCTATACGCAGGATGGGATAAGCAATGGGGTTGCACAGCTTTCAGATATGCAGGGGAATGAAAGGGTAATGCACCTTGTATTCTGTTCTATTTTGAATAGCTGAATGTTTGGATTGACTTTTCTTTTGGGAAGGTTAAGAATGATTTTTTATGAACTATATTGATATTTGTGTTTTCCTTGCCTACGTTGTATTTTAGGTTTGATCTAGATATCTTCTTTTTCCAATAGTGTTTTCGCTATAATCTATTTTCAGAAACAAAATTGATTTTGGCTATAATAGTTATCCAAATCAGGTTTTGGCTACAGTTGTAATTCAATTTTTTTTTTTTTCTTTCTGGTTTTCTGTATGCTCTTTTTTATTCTTAAATGATGAAAGAACTTGACAACAGATGTATAAATGCCTTCTAGGAGCTTGCAGATTTACTAGAAGAGAAAAATAGGTCCCAGACAGCAGTGCTAGCTGAGATGAAACAATTGCGGATGGAACTTGAAAAAGAACGCAATCAGTCAGGAAATGTACATCGAAAATTACAAGGTACACTGCTGGTCTGCGAAAATTCAGAAGTGGGCCTACAATTATCATATTGAATATTTATCTAATTTCTTTATTCAATCTGTATTCGACAGAACAACAGAAATTGAATGAAGCTATCCAGGAAGAGCTTAAATTTCTGAAGTTGGATAGAGAGAAAGTGAGTTTCAAATTTTGATACAGACGTTGAGAATTATTGATATAGATGCATATCGTACGGCATGCTCATCTTTCTTTTGGCAGACCTCCATCGAGATAAGCAAAATAAGCAATGTGTTGAAGGAGAAAATGTCTGAGATAAATCGATTGCAAATGGAGTTGAATAGACGGGAGGATGAAAATGCAGATGATGTTGCGGGTAGTTTGAAAAGATTAATCGCAACCCTGGAGAAGGAAAATAGTAGTCTTAAGGTTGATAATTTCATGTTTTAATACTGTCATACCTTTTTTATGAAAATTGTGTTTCTAGTTATTGTCCCTTTATAAAATCCACTCTAACATTTACTCATTGTATATAGATAGAGAAGAATGAACTTGAAGTTGCTTTGAAAGCGAGCAGAACTGCAACTGAAAGAAATTCCTCAGATGCTTCCGAATCTTTGAATAAGCACCCAACTCGTTTGAATGAGGTAATACGTGTGCAGTTTGAGAATTTTTGGGGAACACAGTACTTGCTTTTTTGTGCAATTTGGATGGAATCCTTCCTAGCTAATCCCTCTCCCTTTGATTATTTCGAGTGGTTTGGGAGGTGGGGGTGGGGGAAGTGCGTGTGTGTGTGTCTGCCTTTACTGTACTAGTCATGTTTTCACATGCTGGACATAACTCGGTGGTTGATATTATGATATCCAGTTCTTCTACTTATATTAGTATTTTTTTTAAATTCTGTGCAGCTGGTAGATTCTTCAGAAAGTTTTCCTGGAAAGGAAGAAATGGAGAAATCGTTACAAAAGTTTGATAAAGATTTGAAGGAAATGCGCCTTGAAAGGGACAAAGCCTTGCAAGAGTTGTCACGCCTTAAACAGCATTTGTTAGAAAAGGTTATATGTCTTGAAAATATCCATTATTTGCATTGTTGTGCATGACATTTTACATTCAAAATTTGGGTGGCATCAAACTTTTCACGTTTTAAACTTTCCATTTGAATCTGATGTTGGTGTTATTAGACTGAGGATATTGTTCAGTGGATTATCCTTTCTATTGCACACTCATTATTTAAATTGTAGAGGACAATGTATTTTTCCTAGTCCGCATGATAGTAGCTGTGGACTGGTTAGTAAACAATTGTACTGCTTTGAACTGCCTTAGCAGAAAATTGAATTACTGCATTGTGCGGTAATAAGTTATATGATATTTGTTGACTTTTGTGATACACGGACCTATTCTCTTTTTCAAGTGAAGTTTGATTTGTTCTGCTAGACATGAATTTTGACACTCCATATCTTAGTTCCAAAGGTTTCTTCTGCAAATATTATATGTCCACTGTTTTGATCTTGTCTACTCTGTTAGCTGTTTTTTGGGTGATTTGGTTGTGGAGGAATAATAGAATTTTCAGAATTTTAGTGGGAATGAGAGAACTCTTTGGATAGGCTTTGGGCATCCTTGGGGATTTAGTGTCCCTAGCAACTAGTGCCTGTTTGTTAAGTGTAATTTTACTAAATTGGGGAGCTGCTGTGAGGTACATAATTTCACAATAAGATAACATAGTTGTTTGATTTTGTATTGATGATCTTTGTTTCAGGTTTAAAGTTGTAACTCTTGTTCATAGTCTTTGTACTTATTTTATTATTTTATTCTTCATAAATGTTGTCTTTCATTTTCATTACTTTGTGAGTATACTTCTGTGTGTAAGTTTGGTTTTATTTACTGTGTACAGATAATTTTGGTAGTTTGGTTTCTGAACTCGTTATTTTGTTCGCACTATTTATGAGTACTGTTTTATATTGCACGGGAAACATTCTTGGTGGATTTGTCATCCTGTATATACCAAGTGAAAATGTCATGGAAAATTATTGACGAGGATTTTTTCTTTTGGCTTATACTTCGTGCAGGAATCTGAAGAGTCTGAAAAAATGGATGAAGACAGCAAAGTCATTGAAGAACTTCGAGAAAGTAACGAATATCGAAGAGCTCAAATATTACATTTGGAGAAAGCTCTGAAGCAGGCGATTGCAAAACAGGATGAAGTGAAGATGATCAACAATAACGAATTTCAGAAATCAAAGGAACTTATTGATGATCTGAATAAAAGACTTGAAAGCTGTATGAACACAATAGATGCCAAAAATGTTGAACTTTTGAATCTTCAAACTGCTCTTGGTCAGTACTATGCTGAAATTGAAGCTAAGGTAATGAAATTCAAATTTTGTTGTCTGCCTATATGGGAAGGCATGTGGAATGTTTTGTGTTGAATTATGAGTCCCCAGAATTTTTCTTATGCAAGTTTCATTTTCTGTATAGGAACATTTGGAAGGAGATTTGGCACGGGCAAGGGAAGAGTCGGCTAAACTTTCTCAGCTCTTGAAAGTATGTTCTCTTCCTTTTCCTTTGCATTGTCAGAATACGATTCTGTTATATTGTGCAATTTTTAATCTGCTTGCGGTGCTATATAATATTACCTGCAATGCATTTATTACACTGGTGCCCCATAATTGTGACCATGCAAATCATGTTCCTTCCTTTGTTAGTTGAGGGGAGAGATAGCAAGAACAAGAAGATAATTACTTATATTATATAAAGTTGCATCACTTAATGAATTTAAGATCTGTATGTTCTGATGGTCTTCTCTAGTACTAATACACACAAAATAATTGGAGTCTAAATGTTCTATGATTTTACCAGGATGCGGATCATCAGGCAGAAGCATCAAAGAGGGAAAAGGAAGAAATCTTGTCCAAGCTTTCTCAAGCTGAGAAGATAGTAGTAGACTGGAAAAACCGAGTAAATAAACTGGAGGAAGACAATGCAAAGTTACGGCGAGCTGTTGAACAGAGCATGACCAGGCTTAATAGGATGTCAATAGATTCAGATTATCTTGTTGACAGGTTGGTCCGTTTTTACTTTTCTGGTGGCCTTGGGGTTTTAGGTATATGGAGTATTGACATTGCCTTTGAAATTCAGTTATGGGTTATGGCTTTGTGTCTAGAGTGTTTGGCAGCTTTCTTCTTTTGTTTTAGAGAAGTGCTGTATCTACCTTGTTGGAGAGAATTCTTGGTTGAATTTATTTACTATATTTTATTAATAATAATGCTTTTTTTATTGAAAGAGTGCATTGCAATGTTAATGATGATTGGTTTTTGTCACAGACGCATTGTGATCAAGTTACTGGTGACCTACTTTCAGAGAAATTACAGTAAAGAGGTATGAAATTTTTTCATGAGACTAGACTAGCTTCATGATGGGGCTACTGATGCAACAATTTGTCATGTTTGCTTTATGCAAGAACTTATTAGTTCTGGCTTGTCAAGTCCCACCCCTATCCAGCCTCGTGCATTACTGGTCCATGACAATTGGTTTAGTTTTTAATATGGCCAGGCTCATGTAGTTTTTCTGCTGCTCTCCAGGTACTGGATCTTATGGCTCGCATGCTGGGATTCTCCGATGAAGACAAGCAGAGAATAGGCGTCTCTCAAGGTGCAGGTAAAGGTGTTGTTCGTGGAGTTTTTGGTCTGCCTGGCCGCCTCGTTGGTGGCATTTTGGGTGGTGGTTCAGCTGGAGCATCTGCAAATGCGGCATCTGAGAACCATGTACCTTTTCTTTTCTCCTTTCAATTAAAAGATTATTTGATGGTATACTTTGATTTCTAACGTGTTTTTTCACCTCGCATTGGGTATTTTAATTTGTTCCGTATTTGCTGCACTTTAATTTGGTGGTTTTTGTCGATGTGTCGTTCTACATTAGCTCATGCTTCTATTTGTTAAAACATGATTTGTTTTTCCTTTTAATTTCCAACCAATAACCTGCCCTGAAAAGTGTTCCGAGTACCTTTTCTTTATCAATGTGTTAGGTCCGCATTTACTTAATGGAGTTGCATCCATTAACTTTGTTCTCTGCTATGTTCAGTCCTTTGCAGATCTGTGGGTTGATTTTCTGCTCAAAGAAACTGAAGAAAGGGAGAGAAGGGAGTCTGCAGACGATTCTGGCAAATCTCAAGAAGATTCACACAAGACTCCAACCTCTGCGCAAGCCGTTCCGATGGAACCTGACCATAGGACTTCCACCAGTGGTACTGAGTCTGGTTTCTCAAGACTCAACTTATCGCCAATCCAAAATACAAGCCCCTTACCTTTCCGCAGTAACTTTCGGTCGGAGCATTCTGATTCAGAATTCTCAACAGTCCCTCTCACATCGGCGGAAAGCAATCCTTGTGCCTCAAGACTCCTTCCAAGATACTGAAGAAGATTCGTTGTATGTTGTAATTAATCAAAGGTATAGATCATTGTTTGATTTTGTAGACCCGCAATCTTGTTCAATCAATTCTTTCACTCAAATGACTTCGTGCATAGTTGTCTGATAATTTAATTTACAAGCCAGTTAAACAAGTGGGAAGTTGTAAAACGAATGTGAGGCGTGGATGCCCAGCATAATTGCAACAACGGGAAAATTTGTGAAATCGATGCAACAGTGAGAAAGATTTGCTCGGAACTATCTGTATTCTTCAACCCAACTTGAATCTCCTGTCTTCCTTCATGGTCCCTCGGAGCCTACTGAGAATTTCGGTACCGGCTGAAATCTTGGTTTCGACGTAATTCAACCACACATATATTGAGAAAATATGGGCTCACAATGTACAATCCATTCAAAGTACTTTTTTTTTGGGGTAACGAGGGCTGAAGCCCAACACAAACACTAAACAGCAACATATTTAAGGGTACAAACCCTACACAAATCATTAAACATTAATTGTCTCACAGCAGCAGGGGTAGAGTCCCAAATATGGAGAAGAAGCATATCAGCAGCAGAGTTACGTTCCCGGAAGGCATGTTGATTGTGACACCCACACCCATTTAAATTGATTATATGGACAAGTACGTGAAAAGTGATTCTTTATAGAAGTGCCTTTTATCATACCCAAAATCACTCCCAAACTAACCCTAACCAATTCCATACAGGAATTCTGTTTGATCGGATTGAACCTACACACCAACATTCGGGTCACTTTTTAAGGTCAAACCAAACAAATTCAACAAATTTGAGTTGAAGAGGAATGCATTACAAAATCTAAAATCCTATCAGCATTGAATTATAATCAGAATGAGAGGATGAGTTTAGAGCAGACGTTACAGGATACTCAACGAAGAATAACATTTCCATTGCCAGAAACATGTCAAACTCACATGCTTATGCCACATTTCAAAGTGCCTAACTTGATCTCCAAAAATCTAAATCAAATGCAAATAGATGATCAATTCATATAAGGAATATACTTGAAACACTAGCGATATATCAAAGCACGCCACAGCCACCTGATTTAATTTAGGCTTGTTTGGGACACAATGCGAAACTTTCATATAACTTGAGCACCAAAATATCTTGCTCGCAACCAAAAGGAGAAGAAGCATGAAATAACATACACCATAACTGTTCAAATACGTGACAACCAATTTACAAGACAGCATTGGAAAACATAAAGTTGTCAAAATAAACGTATGGCTAATGTGCTGTTTAAAGGCTTCCCGTGATTACGTATAAGCACAACACAAAACTAATTCTGGAAACTACGACCACATGAATAGTCATTTGAATAACAAAACCCAAACACTTGAACAGCACGGGAAGCTCAACTACAAAACCTAGAGCTTTTAAAGCACAACAAAACACTTCAGCCTTTCTAAGACCTCTTGTTTTTCAGGCCCTGCGGAATCTTACTCAGAACCTTGGAATTAAACACTCCATAGTGCTTTTTGAATTCAAAAGTTGCCTTCTCTGCAAATGGGTCTATCTTGTCTTCATACTTCTCATAAAGGACAGGCACCGTGTGCAGCAAAACAAAAGCTGTTTTACAAAATGAGGATTATTAAAATCAGTACAATAATAAATCAAACAACAAATTTGTGCACACAACACAAGTTTTCCGTAGTCCTTACTTATGTAAAACAAGGTCAAGAAATTGCACCAAGTCCCCACAATTGAAACAACCCACAAGCCAGCAATAACCTGAAATCGACAGTACATTATCAGAGCAAACTTAGAAAATTAAGTTTATGTATAAGAATTATAGCATAGCAACAAGTTCTAAAAACTAGTAATCCTGATGAGACAATAAAGTAACTAAGCACATTAAGCTGTTTAAACTTTAAACCCATTAAATAACCAATCTAGTCACCATACACTGATTGCAAAGCTTATCAAAAAGAGTTATAGAGATCAATTCTACGTACGATCAGGAATTTCTTCAATTCTCTGCCAGATGCAATATCATGAAGGACCGCAAAAGCCCAGTTGATTTGAAGTCTCAGCTCAGATGCAACCTGCAGGAATGGTTCCTCAGGAAGACGAACTTCTGGGATGCGAGGTGGAGTCCTACAAAAGCAAATTTATTAACTTAGAAGGCAAAGATCGAAACAGAATCATATATTATATTCAGATCCTATGCAAGCACCCAGAAGATGAAACCATGAATTTGGAAAAACCCAGTATCTTACTTGTGGATAAAAGAATGGGCATTGGACCAGAGGAACAAGACCGCTAGGGTACCAATCAAAATGTGGCCAACAAGAGTAAGCAGGTGGTACTCAAGCAACTCAAAAAGGACCCAGACTGCAGTGGCTCCACCAAGAACACCAGCTGAAACCTTCTTGTTTCTCCACAAGAACACATCAGCAGCTGCAACATTTCAGAAATGTCAAAATCTGATGTCTGAACTCTAATGCGATAACTAAAGAAAGAGCATCCGAGTTACCAAAAGGCATTAAAGATCCAAATATCAAAGTAAATGAAGTGATTAACAGATCAACTAAGAAGATCGGAACCATTGCAAAAGAAAATATATAAGAAGAAGAAAAAGGAACTTAGTTACTCTATATTTCTACTCGAAAAACACAAACGATCGCATCTTCCTGCACATTTTTTTTCCTACAGTTTCCTAGCACCCAACAATAGAAGAAATAAGAAATCAAACCCACAAGTTCAGAAATTATCTCAGCACCCAAACAAAGCACAAAAGCATCTAACCAAGAAAAAAAAAACCACGATCTCAGATCAACCTACAACCTACACAATCCACACGCAAATCAAACTGGCATACTCGTTTCACTTCTTTCAAAAGACACTGTTCAATTTTATTTTTTTCTGAAAGATGATTCTTAGTTTCAAATAAAATAAAATAAAATAAAAAATTCATAGAGAGAGAATGGATGTTCGTACGCTTTCCTCCACCGAAAACTTGGTGAACTGGTTTCTCTCTCCCGAAAATCCTGAAAACCTTGGGCTTCTCAGACTTGGGCGACTCCGGTTTCTCGTTATCCGAGTCAGATGACGACGAAGACGACGAGTCGTGATCGTGGATCTTCTCGCTGATCTTCTCCATCACCGACTTCTCGTGCTCCACCGTCGAACCGGCACTCTCCGACTGGTCAGCCATGATCTCCGAAACCCCAAAAACAAAAATATAAATGAAAATGAAATCTCCCGAGACTTTCAGATGAGTAACCAAAATAATAACACACCGTCAGAGTAAAGTAGGGTTTTGGGGTGGGGATAAGAGCGAGCTATATAAGGTAGCGGGACACGATACTAGATCTGGGCCGTTGATTCTGTAGATTTGCTCGAGCCTTGCGCTTCGGGTCCAGAGCCAGTTGGTCCGGGAAATTTTGAAATGGTAAAGTCACCGACTTGGGTTTGACAGGTTGCGAACCACGTGGCGCGGAGAAATCAAGACATGAGTGGTTTGGACGGTCGGGTGACTTTTTTTCGTGGGTGGGTTGTGGGGTCCACTTCTCTTAGAGGGCTCCACGTAGTGTTTGTGTGATGTAGAGAAATTAGAGATAGATTCAGATGTGGTTTACTTTCTTCAATTTTTTTTTTTTGTTTTGTGATGGGGATGGTTTTTAGGGATCAATTTAAATTTTAAAACTTTGGCAAGTTTATAACGAAATTAAGTAGAACAAAAATTAATTGTATGACATGTCGGTAGGTTTTACAACCTACACAAAAACAAGAGGTTTTTTCTACTTCAAAAAAAGTCTATAATTTAGGCATTGAAAGCTCATGAGTTTCTGACAGAAAATACGAGTGAGTAATTTGCGTATGAAAACTATCTTACGAATTCTAGCATGACTCGCCACTATTTCCTTTTTCTTTTTACTTTTGGTATTTTGTCCAAGTCGCCACCATTTCTTGAAGTGGTATTTATTTTCCTTAATAATTGAGATTATTTTCCGCTTCAGACAAAACCTAAGATCTAGGATGGAAAAAGAAAAGAAAAGAAAAGAAAAGATCCCAAATTTGCACGGTAAATAAAATTGGCATGAGTTGGCATCATAACTCAGAGATTTTAGGCTCACTTTTAACCACTAAAAAAGGAATTTGTAAAGTTTCAACTTTCTAAAGAATTTTGTTAGCTATTATTTTACCTTGATTCGAGTACAAATTAACTCTCCAGATGAAAGATAATTGTTTGTAATTTATTAAACTTTACAAGAGGGTTTTTACACTTTTAAGCTGGTAATGCAGCTTTTGAATCTTTCTTCTTTATCTTTTCTTCGGCATGGGACCTTGGAATCTTGCTGGTTGTCGTAATACGTCAGTTTCTGGTAGAGCTCTGGGCCAGCCGGCCCGCTGGACTGCAATCCGAGTCCGTTAAAAAGAATGTGCATCGACTGTCGACATTTGAGTCACAATCAATCAGTATGAAAAACAGTTTACCCTTGAAATGAAATGACGATTGATGTCCATTCTTTTTCATGCAGTAATATTTACTTGGCAAATAGAAAAAAAAATATATATGCAGCTATTTGATTTGAAAACAACTATCAAGTGAGGGGCCTGAAGCCCACGGATCACAAAGGCTCTTCCTGCCCTCATGTCACAGGACCCTTCAAGATGCTGGCTCTCACATTTTTTCTTTTGGCTTCATGTTTTTGGCAAGGATTTGGTTAGGGAGTCACCCGCACGTTAATGCATTACGAGTCTTATGTGTATCAACGGCGTGAAACTATCCACTTATGTGTAAGCGACTGATCTTAACATTTTGAATAGATTTGAAGTGGGGCAACCGCTACATTTAGAAGTTTCATGAAACAGTATACCTAATATTAGTGTCTTTTTCTTCAACTTGACATTTGTGGACCCTCATCTGCAGCAAGGAAAAATGGGGAAATTGATGACTGAAATTGACAAACAGCTCCTACAATGCAAAATGGCCGTGTGAACACCTCTAATTTCTGGTCATTCTTATTGCATTGACAAGAAAAAATGGACCCTGCTGAAACTTTTCCCTTGTGGCAGAAAAAACTAAGCATACACATCACATTCACAATGAACCTCATCTAACTGGAAATGAAATCATATTCAAAATTGTAACCTCATGTAAACACAATAAAGATTATCAGACATAAGATCAATTATGAGTCTCTTCATTCTGTGACAGAGATGTCTGCACTGACTCAATATGCCCCAAAATATCAGCAAGAAAGGAACTGTATTTCAGCACATGTTTCGATGAAGACGGCTCTGGTTCCGAATCTCTGAACTTGTCGAGTTCTTGTTGGATTTTCTGAATAACAGTTTCAAGAGTTCTTCTCACATGGCTGTCTGGCCTGCTTTGGCTCTCAGGGTTTACATAATTGCAGAGAGTATCAGTGACATGAAATGATCCGAGAGAGTTGAATTTGGATAAAGTACCAAGAGAGATGAGAAGAGCAAAGATACTTAATACAAAGATCGAGCTGCGAACTCCTCCTCTCCATGTTCCCAACTTCATAAAAACATTTGGTTTCCTCATATCTTTCACACTGAGATGAAAAGCTGGAATTTGTATGCTGCTATAGAAAAGAAAAGCAGCTTTTGAAATAAGCGCTGACCAAACATAACCCCAATTATTTTCAGCAACAATTCAAATCTAAAGGGTGCATAGAGATTGGTAGCTTTGAGATCAGAGTCCAAAGGTTGCATTTGTTTTATTTGATCGAAGAGCTTATTGGGCAGATTCTCATGAGCACTTTATCAGAATGCAAAAGTCATTGAGAAGGATTGATTTCTTGTTTTATTAAGAATATGGGGATCAGTACTTTTTTTAATTCCTTTTCCTTCAAATCCAAGGAATAAAAAAGTGAAGGGTGAATTAATCAAACATTAGAAATGTGGTAATTATGTTATTGTGCAGTGTGATTAAGAGACATCTAGAGGATCAGCCGCGACACTGAACAAACACGTGCTACACTGTTGCTGCACAACGCTTGCGTAGTTAAATTTGACTTTTTTTAAAGCTCCAAGTCCCCCCCCCCCCTTTCGAGAAAAAATTAGCAAATATCTTATGGAAAGCTGAATTGAAGCACAAGCAACCCTAACCCTATGACGCTCTGTGTGATTGAATTGAAGAAAGAATTGGTACCAGATTTACTGTTAGATTGGTTTTTTCAAGTACTGAACATGATTAGGCACCAAGCAAGAAAGAAAACACACAAGAAGCTTTAAGTGAATGACAAACAAAATTCACAAGGGTCCCCCTTCCTCACATGGCAAGTTGGCGACCATGTATATGCAGATGATTAAAAATGAATTCCAAAACTTTATCATCACCCAAATCAAAGTAATTAACATTAACCAAATTCCATGAGACAGGTGTTTGTGCATAATCCACTTCACTAATGTCACAAAATCAGTACCCGAAGAAGAAGAAAAAACCAAATTTACATTTCCCAATTCCCAAACCAACACAACCAATACAAAACAGAAAACCCAAAACAAACAACCAAAAATAATAAATAATAAATAAAAGGATAAAAACTCAAGAAGATATATCAGTCAATCAGGACAATCAGTCACCTCCTCCATCTCCGATCGGCCGGGTACTGAGACAAAGGCACGACCTCCTGCAACGGAGTCGACAGAGGCGTCGGCAACGGAGAGTTCCGGCAAACCGGGCACGACCCGTTGAGCTTGAGCCACGCGTCGAGGCACATCAGGTGAAAGTAGTGCCTGCACTCGGGCATCATCCGGAGCATCTCGGCGTCCTTGTAGTCGCACAAGCAGATGGAGCACGTGGACGAATCGGCGGCCGCCACGTCCTTGGAGAAGGGGAACTTGGGGTAGGAGTTGATGACGCTCTGGTGGATCCCGACGACGGCGTTCTCATCGTCGTCTTGCTGCTGCTGGTCGTTGTCGTCCTCGGCGACGAAGATGATTCGGGGGAGGATGATGCCGTCGGAGTTGTTCGGGTTCCGGTTCGGATTGGGAGGCGGGTGGTGGTGGTGGCGGGAGACGCGGCAGCAGATGTAGGAGGCCAGGAGGAGAGTGGAGAAGAGGACGAGGAAGCCGAGCGCAATGGCGATGCCATAGCCGAGTCCGAGGGTAGTTAGGTAATTTTGGGTGGAGGGGTGGGTGGGGTTTGGGGCGGACGACATTGGAAGAGGAGGGGAGGAGGTAGGGGGGTTTTAGCCATTGGGAGTTGGGTGGGATTTTTTTTTGGGGAGAGAAGGTGGGTGGGTGCTCCAGCTGCTGCATTTAATACTCACACCAGAGACAGCATTAAATTGGTGCGAAAATGTGAGTGGTGAGTGAGTGGTAGTGATCATCACCCTAATTTTGAAGGAAAAATTCCGTCAAACGTATATAAGTGATAACATTTATAGAAAAATCGAGTTATTCACGTTACAACTAAGTTTTTCTCCTAATTTTCTCTTCTTCTTTATTCCTCTTATTTTTGGGTGGTGGGTAGAAGAACAACTCTTGAGGATTTGATTTTGTTTGTATTTGCATGGTTTAATAGGTTTTGGGTTGGGCTTGGGCTTTTGTTTTTCTTTAAGTTAAGAAATAAAAAATAAAGCTATTTGTATAATATGCTCGATACTTAGATCTCTCGGTTTAAATGTCTAAATCTAAGTTTTTATTTAAAACTTGTCTGCAACTCAATATCATTTTTCAGTGGACTAGATCTCGTTGACATTCATACATCTAAGTTTAAGTATTATGAAGGGTTCATGAACTTGCTATGTTGGGAAAGTAGACGAGATCTTTCTCCTTTCTAGCTAAGAGCTCTGTATACTCTGAGCTTCGACTTGGAATTGTTTTTCTTTTATACAATACGTGTCATATTTTGATCAACGCGATCTTCTTTGATAAAAGAATTTGGATTTGGCCCCCCAAAGCCAGACCATTTGGAAATAATCAAATGCCATTTGAAGGAACGTTGGCATCCAAACTAATCTAAAATTATTAATTTGTTTAAATATCCTTAGGAGACCTGTTTACATAAGCATGTCATCACACATACGCTATTTTATTTTATTTAATGACTATAAAGTACTGGCAAAGTGTTGGAGTGGAGTGATTCAATATTGAAGAAAATCAAAATAAACAAAGACTAAATGAAAGGGATGATGTATCATATTATATGTTTAATAATCTAATGATATAATAACAACTCTCGTGAGGGGCAACGTGTTCGCCTCTTGTATTGAGTTCGTTTAAACTTTTTAATAAGGATATACCATTGAGTTAAAGTACAATTCTACGCATTTACGTATGATATAACCATATTTATAAAAGCTTATTACATCCATATACAGTATACTCCATATATTCTACTCACTCTTCTCTACATTTAAACCTTATAAATAAACTACAAACCTAGAGAGTAACTTTCCTCTTGCATTTTTGTTCTTGAATTGCCTGGCTGGAAATGTTAACGGTCATGGTACAATTCATCTTCACAACCACATGTCTCTTGATAATATTCAACATATTCACCCTCCCTGGAATTCTAGAATAGCTACTCATAGTCAATAACCCCGATCCCAGGTCCGCCCACAAATTGGGATTGGATGTGAGCCGATCAGTGACATCAACAGTTATATTCATTCTCATGGTCCGTCGGGCCTTAGCCTGGCCTGGCGAGCCATAAGCCTCCCCCACCACCTTGCCGTGATAGTACAGAGTGGTGGTGGTGTTGCTGTACCTAAACGAAGCCGCGTTGGGATTTTTCACCGACACATCGGCTGTTAACGATATGTTGGAGCCTGGCTTAGGGGTTGTGTTGTTGTTGATCAGCTCCAGCCTTGTAACTGTGACTTTGTTCATTTTGATCTTTGGCTCCTTCACGCGGAACACAGTGAACGCTAGAATTATGATCACCACGGCATGGAGTAAGAGCAAGGCTGTTATGCAGCCGCAGCAGTTGATGAACTTTTTTCGTCTAACTTCTTTTAAGTGAAGGGCAGCCTCATCAGCGTCGCTGCTCTGGCCGTGGGCTGCAGGGGCTAGTGGTCTGACCTGCTCCTTCTCCACCATGGCTAGAGGGTTGAGAAGAGATGGGGAGGAGAGAAGGGTTAAGGAAAGCTGAGGTTTTGGAAGAGTTAGTGTTAATATATATGTAAATGAATGTAGTGTATTTTTATAGTATTTGTGTTAGGGGGAAGTGGGAATATGATGGGCTAAGTTTGAGTTTTCTACAAAATGTTGACACATATTGTTGTGCCTTTTGCCAACCCAAAATATTTCAAGCTCCTCAATCTTGACTTCCACTAAAGTTCACACATAATTGTAGTATGAAGCTGCTACTATTTGAGACTGAACAATGATTTTTTTTCTTTTCAGATTTATTATTTATATAAAATTTGAACATATGACTTTTTTAGGGTACATCAACACAATTATGAAGGTAGATGCAGATTTATGACAGTTGGCTAGAATAGTGAACTCGTTCTCCCCTTTATTCAAGTTTGAATCCCCCACCTATTAGATGTGATGAAGAGTTTTTGTTTATATTTTCTACATTGATATTGTATATATACGCAAAACGCATCGTTTTAGGGATGAATGAATGAAATATGATAAATTATGAGAGTGATTGATTTTATGCAGACGGGAGGTCTCTTTAAGGACTGTCAAAAATGGTGGTGCTGGCGCCTACTTGAGTGAGACAAACCATATGAAATTCTAAATATAATTATTTCATGCAATTGACTATTATCATCTAAAATAGAAAATTATTATAATTCGTAATTATTCCTTAGTGTAGTGTGCCACCAACTTTTAACTACTTTCTCATCTTCCATTTATTATTTATTAAATAAATGGATGGAAGGAAGGAAGCCTTTCTTTCTCCGGCACTCTTTTTGTTTTGACAGGATTTATATCTATAGTTAGCATGATAACATTTCATCTACCGGCATTACTACAATATAAAAAGGCTTCATACCGGAAAAGGCCTCACCTTCCTTTTGACAAGATTTTATTACTTTGTAAAGTACAGAAATGATGGAAGTTTCGCATTACCTACTACTTCCACTACGTGACTAATTGCTTGGCGATTGTTTCTTTAACCCTCTTCTCTTTGCCTGGTACCAACTGCAAACAATTATATGATAGGTAGCTAATACAATTAATTTTATTTAATTTTGATTTTATGAGACGGTGACACGTGAGAAACTATTATATGATAGGTACTGAAATGTTATTAAATTACATTTTATGTGTTATAATATTGGTGGATATTGATTATACCACCTAAGAGGTACGTTTCAAGGAAAATAATCACTCGTTCCACACTTTTTTTCTATGTGATTTATGAGTTGGATTCCAACTTTCATATATAGGATCGGCCCAAATTCCCAACTTCCCACCTTTTGGGCCTGTCAAAAATCAAGCTCCAAACTAATGTAGTTGACTTTGTCGTGGAGACTAGAGATGAGAACACATAGACATCTACCATTAAATTCAAAGAAGCTTCTGCTGGACCTAGCTAGCTACTTTCAAGAATATCAATACATTTTCTTTCCCTTGACTAAATCCTTGAAAGCAACATAGTTTTTAAGGGTATAGGGAAAGAAAAATGAATCCATCATTGGAGTAATTGCATCAATTTTTGACAAGTCAGATAAGGAAATTTCATTGACTTTGTTGCTTGCTGCAAGTCTCCAACTTTTTCTCTCAAGTTTCGACCATGGTGATTTTGGATTTTGGTTCCTCACTGCAAACCAAACCATCTTTAAAAGATGAATAAAAGCAGTACCAAATTATTACAGTAATGGGCTCGTTTGATATGTTGGACTATACTAAAAACTTATTCAAGATTTCATTCGGTTATTTTAGGTTCTACAAGCTAAAAACATTTACAAATCAAGGCAAACAATAATCAGCAGAAGTATCAGAGAAACTACAATAGCTTTACTAAAAATTCTAGACCAATTTGTCACAGGATAGACCGATCAAAAGGTATTTAATCTCTGCATTGCCTCTGCATAGTTTAGGTTCAACAAGCTAAAACTCAAGTACAAAAAATGTTTACAAATAAAGGCATATACAATAATCAGCACAAGTATCAGAGAAAACTACAACAGAGAGACTCCGGATAAAAACTGTAAAGTCGATAAAAAAAAATTCCAGACCAAAAAGAAGAAGAAAGCAATAAGTTTCCGGCCTCTTCCGAGTCAGAATTTTCATTGGCAGTGGAATTCCTGGATTGCCTGCCGGGCCAAACTAATTGTCAAACTGCAATTCATTTCCCTACTTCTTCTTTTCTTCACCAGACCCACCATACTCACCTTCCCGCTCAGCTTGGCATGGCTCTTCAAATTCAAAACCCCTGAACTAATATCACTGCTTGAGGATGATCTGCCATCAAGATTTGCCTCCACCGAAACGCTCACCTGCTTGCTGTGCCTCATCTTAATAGACCCTTTTGGAATTGTTCCTTGTCCAACTGTAATACCCTCATGTGACAAAACCAATAAACTCTCATCATATTTCAGCTTACCCCAGTTTTGATTCTTCACCTTAATTTCTGCCCTCAGTGTCATGTTGATGGCAGGGGATGTTCCAAGCGCGGTGAAATTCTCGACAGAAATTGCAGCCAGCTTGATGTCGGGATCCTTGAAGCGAAACACAGTGAGGCAAAGCACCCCAAGCACTACAATCTGGAGCAGAACAAGTGCAATGACAATTCCACAGTATTTGATTCTTCTTCTCCTGGGAAATGACTTGGGAGAAAATATTGTGGGAGAAAATGTTGTTATGACTTCTTCTTCTTCTCTCTTTGAGCCATGGGGTTGCTGCTGCTGATGTTGGTCCTTGTGATCGGCCATGTTTGAGTTCTTGAAAGGCTATGAACTTGAAAATGAGTTTTTTATGTTTTTTGTTTTCTCTATTTGTGGTGACCAAAAGAACCAAAAGTGAAAGGTAGTGAGGAAAATTTGGTGAACAACGAGTCCGTGACTTTGAATGTTCTGCCATGAAGGTGTGAAGGAGGAATATCTCTGGTTGGTTTTCCATTTGGACTTTGACAGCAGCCATGAGGAGGAAAGTCTTACAAGGGCTTAATTAATTAATTATTATTAATAATAAGAAAAAAAAAAGAGGGTTTTGGTATACTAATTACCGAATAAATTGTCCTAATAATTGGCCAACCACCACAAAAAAAATGTATTAACACTAAGTGTTGACATATGGGGTTGAGCGCAATTTTGCATGATCCCACGTGGACGTATAAAATAAGATGGATTTGTTTGTTGAGAGTATTAATAATTGGATGGTGGAGTTTATATATGGTTTTTTTAATTTATAGGGGAGAAATATGAGAAATTTTTGTATGTTTTGGGTAGGTGACAGAGCCACTATGCAAAATCAATAAAATTTGACGTCATAAATCCTTTGGTTTTAACAAAGAACACTGTTTGACTTTCTCTCCCAAAAACTCATACAAATGGACAAAAAGATGAAGGAAGAATTGGGAGTGGAAGTGGAGATGCGGGGTATCGATCCCCGTACCTCTCGCATGCTAAGCGAGCGCTCTACCATCTGAGCTACATCCCCTTTCAATTATTATTTTAAATTTTAATATTTTGTATCAATCCAATGTGACTGGGACACGTGGCATAACTAGCCAACACTCAACACTCACATTTCGCATATAAACTGTGTCTTATTTGGGTAATAATCCACAAAAACCATTACACAAGCTAAAAGAATCCCTTGGTCTTCTTGGCTCATGATTTAGATGATGAGTTTAATTTCATCATTAATAAAGTCATGGTGAATTTGTATTTCTGAACCTTTTGGGTTATTATGGATCCCAACCAATGAGATCTTTATTTTATTTTATTTTTTTCCCTCTCCAAGGCATCACAGAGTATTAATTAATTTCCTTCAACAAATTGTTAAACAGATCAGAAATCTTGAGCTGGCCCTGTTGTTTGCAAGGGATTGGCAAGGAAATGGCCCCAATGATAGGAAGCTTTATTTGGATGTTGAAATCGATCTCATAGTCAATATCTGCATCTTCAGAAATGTCTTTTGCCAAGGTCATGAGCATACTGAATGGCACCTTTGCCAACACCAACAAAATGGACTCTTCTCCAGGCTTCAGTGACGCAGGCTCTTTCAACGTCGCTGATAAAGCCTCGCTGCTCCACTCATATGCACATATAGAGTAGAAAACAATCAATATATTCCAAATGAGCTTGCTTGAACATACAATTTAAAATTCATTTATGTTCAAAAACAAAGACGTTACTTTTTGACAGATAGTTTAGCATGTTATGTTATTGGACACAGAAAAGAGAGATATCACAAGTGTCAGATGTATGCTTATTTCAATCATTACGTGACTAAAATCACTTGATGAGAGAATATAAATGCATGATTTTAAACAACCGATAATATGAAATTTGGATCAAACCTGCCGCCGCTTTTCAATTTGAAAGAGGCCCCGACTGACTGGAAGATAAAACTCGAAGGGGTTGTACACGGAGATCTTGAAAACGAGTTCTATGGAGTCGAAGTTTAAGTTTTCAAATTGAAGGCCCACAATAAGTGCAGATCTTTTCTTCATCTCAGCCAATCTCCCTTCCCAAAAGCCCTTGGCAAGGTTCACTACATAGTTTTTAGCATTGCCCGCTAACTGTGACACCTTCCAAAACGTATTCGAAAACGCAGAAGAAACAAAAGTTGCACTTCTTTGCATAATTATTGAAGAGGAATAGATATTTGTAAATTTGTAATTAACTTTGAGCTTATTTGTTATGCTCCCATGGACAAGGAGAGCTTAGATTGATGTGTGTAAATATATACATAGGGCCAACCATGATCCTTTTCTTGCATCTCTTCCTTGTATATAGTTCCAAAATATAAATAAAGAACTGGGTTCCTTTTATTTCCATCCGGTAAAATAGAATTTGTTCTGTAGATTCATGATGTTGTGGAAGCAATATTTTGGGTCTTTTACTTGTTTAATAAGGCCATTATATTCCCTCTCATCCCTTTCCCCTCCTGTTCCTGCTTTTGTAATTCCCCAACTTTGGCTCTGGTCAAACTTTTTACAGTTTTATTATATTTTTAATTAAATAATTAAGAGCATTTACTCTGACCGAACTTCTAGATTCAATTATGCTTCCCAATATCACTTGTATATAAAATGAACATTAAAAAAAACCTTCAATATATTTTTTCAGTACAACTGATTGGGGAGGGAGTTTACACAAATACTCATGGGTGTTTGAAAGTTTTGAAACTCCGCTCACATAGGTAGAGGTGGAAGAGCTTAACCAACTGAATTATACCCGCCGACAAAAAAGCGGTGCTGAGCAAAGACATAGTCCATTTCTTAATGTATTTAAATTAACAACAAATGAAAAGTTACAGAATATAACCAAAGCCATAGAATCTCAAAGGTCATACGGATCAGAAGAGGGTGGGAAGCTTGATCGCTCCCTTCTTGTTAAGTGGTATGGTGAAGTTGCCAAATACAGGAAGGTCAATGGTGAGGCCTATATCAAGCTCATAATCAATGTCCCAATCTGCTCCAACATCTTTTGCCAAGGTCAACAATATGCTATGTGACACCTTTAATAGTACCTCAAGCACAGTAATCTCCTTTCCTTCTATTGAACCAGGATCTGGTATAGTCCCAGATGCAATCTCCCTACAAATTCACATGTACACATACAAATCAGGTCACTTTATATACATGAGCATGGCATAGAAGCTAATCTTTTTATTTTTTTTATCAAAAAATTGTGTATTGATCGCATTTGAACTCGAGATCTCTTCCGACAAAGTAAAACCAGCACCACAACGACAATGGTATGTTCTGTTGAAATTTTTATTCTGTTCTCTATGCTTTGAATTTGTCAATCTTGATCCCTTTGCGTAATTTGACCGTAATCTATTTTGATGTTTGACAATCTTGATTCTTACACATTATGAAAATGAAAACAGGGGACCAAATTGACGAAATTGAAAACACAAAAATCAAATTAGAAAATTCCAGTAAAACATAGGGATCAAATGAGCATCTATAACAAAAATAAACAAATAAAAATTAAACCCAAAGTGTGTTAGAAAGTGAGAATCGGAACCTGCCAACACTTTTGAGGGTGTAAGTGATATCACAGATGGGGAGGTCAACTCCATAGGGATTGGTCACAGAGATTTTTGCAAGGTACTCAACAGATCCAAAGCTCACCGTCTTGAAATCAACATCTGTGAGTTCTGCCTCTGGCTTCTTTACATGACCCACTTTCTCTGCCACAAAGTTCTTGGCTTTTTCCAACAACTCAGACATTTTCAGAGCACACACCAACAAAAAAATATTAATACGAACAAAGAGATCAACACTAGATTAGATATGGCACCTGCAGGCTCGTTGCTGAGATTTATATTTTTGGAGCTATTTATAGGAGGTGGATTTTCAGTGGATTTTATTGGGTAAAATATAGAGGAGGTAGTGGGTGCACTGGGTTTGCGCCACGTGGCAGGAAGTCGGCAGGAAGGACGCGGGACAATCTTACGTGTCCGCTCGTGTTTCCTCCGTGTTCAGAGATGCTTAACAAGAAAATTTGTACTAAAAGTAAGGGTTGAGATAAGATGGGATGGGTCTTTTTCTTTAACTTTGGACAATCTGGACGGTGGAGAGTGATGTTCTATTTAATTGGCTGGATGGTGGGTCCAAATCTTATCGGCAAATTCGGTGCCTTTAGTCGCAGTGGATAAGTCACAATGGGCCTGATTGAATAATTTGAATATCTATCAGATATACAAAACCCTCGCACATGCTAGTAATGCAATACGTAATTCGATTTTTCACGTTCAACTTTTTTTTTGGTTAATTAAGGATATAAACTAATTTTTTTTGCCAATCTCCTCCCTACTGTCAAATTTCGAAACATTTCATCCATTTCTTTTTCAATATTGAGGGTAAAGTTGTCTTTCCAGCAACCTTCCCTTTCTACTTCTCCAAATTCCAATTTCAGCTCAGCTTCCATTGCTAAATCACACCCCTACAATGCCTTCTCAAAGCATAAATTACTAAAGCTCTTTCCTAAAGCATGAATTGGCTCCTTAAAATTGAGGAAGAGAACATCATTATAACAAATAAAATTTTGACACTTATAAAAATTCGAAAGAAAAAAAAGTTAAAGGAATTCAAAACAAATGAAAGGAATTTCCAAGTGTCAAAACTCTATTTGTTTGGAGGATGAGCTCCTCAGCCAAGCTTTTTCCTCTCTTTTTTTGGGTTGAGAAATTATGTGATTGCATTTATAATTCGCCAAAAAAGCTACTAGCCACAAATGACTAATACAAACTAGCCACAAATGACTATTACAATAACATAGCAATCTAACATCAAAATTAAGACAATCTGGTGCACCTCTACTAATGATTATACATGATCGAAGAAACTCTAGCATAGACATCTCAATTAAGATTGCAAACTTAGAATAATAAAAAAGATATAAAGTTTAAAAAAACCAAGTCATAACAATACAAATAACTCTTATAAAGAAGAGATGAAAAACTCTCACAAAGGAGAGGCGAAATGCTCTCACAAATGAGAAGTAAAAAGTTATCACAAAAAAGATGTGAAAACTAAACAGAGAACCCAAAGAGTCTATGTGACTTATTCCAAACCGAAAGAAATCGCAAAAATGATGATAGAGGAGATCCGACGCCAAAATGCAGGTGGAGATACGACTCCGATGATGCAACCACATGTGATGGTTGAAGGAAAATCATAATAAAACAAAGACAAATAGAGGAAGCTTTCTGTCTTTGAAAATGGGGGGAAGAAGAGAAGAGAGGAAGAGAATAGGGGATAGGGGAGAGGGGAGGAAAAATCATAAAATGAAAACAGTTCTAGAAGTGTTTTTTCTCAGAGAGAGAGAGAGAGAAGGCCAGAGCTTTTTCCTTTCTAGCATATATAGATAGTTATCGGCATTAAAA
Source organism: Prunus fruticosa (assembly GCA_018703695.1). Classification (NCBI taxonomy): domain Eukaryota; kingdom Viridiplantae; phylum Streptophyta; class Magnoliopsida; order Rosales; family Rosaceae; genus Prunus; species Prunus fruticosa. The sequence goes on along the minus strand of CM031918.1, from coordinate 47,705,424 downwards.
AAGTATAATCGACTTTAACTTCAATAATCAAAGTACACATATAATACTTTAAAAGTCCAGAGCCGATATAAACTTTACTTCAAGGCTTTATATTCTCATCACTTTCCCCTCATTGCTGTTGTAACTGCTTTGTAATTCCCCAACTTCGGCTTTGGTCAAACTTGTTAGGGTTTTTATTATATTTTTAATTAAATTATTAAGAGCATATACTCTGGCTAAGGTACTGGGTTCAATTATCCTTCTCAATATAACTGATATATAAAATATTTATAAAAAAAAACTTAAATATTTTTTTTATAAGCGATTGGGGAAAGAGGGTTTACACAAATACACACATAGTATCCGGGAATTTCGAACCTCTACCCACATAGATAAAGGTAGAAGAGCTCAACCAAGTGAAAACAACAAACCAAAAAAACTTAAAACACTAGTGTGCTGAGCAAAGACAGAGTCCATATCTTAATGTACTTATATTAACAACAAAATAAAAGTTTGGGATCAGATGACGCTGGGAAGCTTGATCGCTCCCTTCTTGTTAAGTGGTATGGTGAAGTTGCCAATGACAGGAAGGTCAATGGTGAGGCCTATAACCAGCTCATAATCAATGTCCCAATCTGCTCCAATATCTTTTGCCAAGGTCAACAATATGCTATGTGGCACCTTCAATAGTACCTCAAGCACAGTAATGTCCTTTCCTTCTATTGAACCAGGATCTGGTACAGTTCCAGATGTAATCTCCCTACAAATTCACATGTACACATACAAATCAAGCCACTTTATATATATGAGCATGGCATAGAACTAATCTTTTTTATTTTTTATCCAAATATTGTGTATTGATCGTATTTGAACTCGATATCTCTTCCGACAAAGTAAAACTAACACCAAGTGTACAAGTTATGAGAATGAAAACACATGACCAAATTGACCAAATTGAAAACACAAAAACCAAATTAGAAAATTCAAGTAAAACACATGGATCAAAAGAGTATCTATAACAAAAATAAACAAATAAAAAGTGAGAATTGGAACCTGCCAACACTCTTGAGGGTGTAAGTGATATCACAGATGGGGAGGTCAACTCCATAGGGATTGATCACAGAGATTTTTGCAAGGTACTCAACAGATCCTAAGCTCATCGTCTTGTAATCAACATCTGTGACTTCTGCCTCTGGCTTCTTTGCATGACCCGCTTTCTCTGCGGCAAAGTTCTTGGCTTTTCCCAACAACTCAGACATTTTCAATCGAAGCACACTCCGACAACAATCTAACAGCAAAACAAAATATTAATACAAACGAAGGGATCAACACACTGGATTAGGTTTAGGACTTGCAAGGCTTGTTTTTGAGACTGACATTTGTGGAGATATTTATAGGAGGTGGATCTCCTTCTCCAGTGGAATATTGAGTAAAATATTACAGTGCACTGGGTTTTCGACACGTGGCAGGGAGGTCGGCAGGAGGACACGTGACAATCTTACGTGTCCGCTCGTTTGTTCCTCCGTGTTTAGATATCTGTGATGGATTGATGATGTTTGACATGAAATTTGTACTAAAAGTAAGGGTTGAGATAAGATGGGATGGTTCTTTTTTAAAAGTTTGGACAATCTCAACGGTGGAGACAGTGATGTTCTATTGGATGGTGGGTCCAATTCTCATTGCCAAAATTTTATTATTATTATTATTATTATTGAAATATATGCTTTATTAAAAAATAATAAATAATATAAACATGTACAAAAATAGCACTGAAATATCCAATATTATCCAAAACCAACACATGGGTGCCTTTATTTGTCGCAGTGGACGAGTCACAAGGGGCCTAGTTGAATAATTGGAATATTATCAGATATACACTAGAAACCCTCACACACTATTAGAGCATTTTCACCCATTTACTATGGCAAAAGGCAAAGGAGGCCATAGTTGTTACTATTCACATGAATAGTCCTATTATAGCAATTTTTTTTTGTTGGTTTTCCGCCCATTGTCATGGCAACCCAAGGGCAACCACTATTCATATGAGATATGAGGAGAGGAATTTGTATAGAGTTTTGGTGGGGGAAGTGAAGAATATGGCTAGGTATTTATAAAAAATTTTATGAAATTGGTAATTTTTTCCTCCTTTTTTTCAATTTTTTTGTTATTTCAAATTTATTTAACAAAAACCCTTTTTATTGATTGTTCATCCTATATTTGATGATTTCAGATAAAATAAACTTATGCATATTACAAAATTAACCTCAATGAATGTATATGCAATCTAATCTTAATGGCTAACTTTATCATTTGGATAATTTTTTTAATATAAAATTATCAATATTTGTACGAAAAATCAATGGGAATGAGTTTTGTGAAAATATTTAAAACTATAGGGAGTGTTTGTATAATTTTTGAAACCTCAAGATTTTTTGTAAAAAAATTAAAAATTTCATAGGATGTTAGTGTAAATAACTCTACAAGAATTGAATGACTTGATAAGTGTAAAATTTGTAAAACCAAAAATATAGGAAGCATTTTTCATGGGAAAAAGCTATTTTCTTAACAATAGTTTAGATAGTCCTACAAAACAATAGTTTAGATAGTCCCTTGAAAAACAATAGTATAGATAGATGTTTGATTAGGGTAATTCTAGCTAATGAAGACACTGATATTTCTATTTAGTTTTGGCTTTCGATGCGGCAAATCTATATTGCATGTGTGAGTACATATGCTTCTGGTTGTTGAATCAGGGATTTTAGTCATTTTTGAGTTGTGCATGTCACTGAAGAAAATTTACCCATATTTACTTCGTACTTTTGTTTGTTTATTAATAAAAACCATAGATTATTCTTAAAAAAAAATAGTATTATCAACATTAACTTCAAAACTAAAGGACACATATTACATTTTAAAAACAGTACATAACCGACATAAACTTCAAAAAGAAGAAAACATACTGAATGCTTTGAACTAAAGCTGCTCACAAGCTTTATGAACTCAACACACTGAAGCTCATCATGCTCGACTTGTTTCTTAAGTGAACAAAGCTCATTCGAGCGAATTTCGATCCAAACTCGAACGGTATCCAGTCAATTTACAATTCTAAAGATAGATTAGAGAAGGAGAGAAATTTTTTATTGTGGGTAAGGTATGTAAAATTCAGTGGAAGCTATTCGCTGAGACTAAAGTATCATAAGGACAGCTACAAAGTTGGTTTTCGAAGAATCATACTCAAGTGTGATGCTCCAGAAACCAAATGATCATGGAACCTCAGATGTGCTGCACTGCACATGGCGCATGTGGTGGCTACATTTGCTCTTCATGATTGTAATGAGTGTATAATTTGGATAAAACAGTAACCAGATTGGACTTTGATGCGGGCTTGACCTAGGCCTATATCCTTTTTTTTTTTTTTTTTGTGTGGATAAAATGGGGGGTTGGGGGGAGGACAAACCCCAAAGTCCTATATCTTGATTTAAACGTCTAAAGCCCAAAATAAACTGAGTGAGTAACCAACACTAGCGTAGTAGAATTCCATAGTGGGAGAGCTTTATCTAAGGCCCTATCTTGTAACTATTGAATCAAATTGGTTAATCGTTGGATCAAATTGATTAGTTTGATCCACCGTTATAGAATGGCTCCACTACAGTATGAAAACCATTTACTCCCAATCTAATATGCTAAAGTATGAACAAAGGATTAAATTTCAACTCAAACTACAACTGTTCTTTCATTGTCAAAACTCGTGCAGTTTATCAATTTTGGATCAGTTTTAATCGTTAGAAAAGTAAAACAGGAATGTGCTGAAATAAATAATAATGAAGTATATAGTCAACTATAGAAAAGTCTAAATCATTTCCAATGTTAGAATAGATATCAAGTTCGAATCTCACTCCTGTAAAGGAAAAAAAAAACCTAGCCCGATCCCACTTGAATAATACATTGCTACTAAGGACTAAATGTCTTCCCAATTCTAATTCAACGCTGCAAAAAAAAAACCGATTGACATAATGCTTCTCTACATGGTTAAATCATATATACCATTTCTTATGGGATACAAGATGAATAAAAATTCCTTTTAATCTTTCATAAAAGATAAAGTTCATTTCAATCCCATTAGCAAGGAAACACCATGCAACATCTCAAACAGTATAACATTACCACATTGCTCTTACATTCACGACAAAAATTCGACTTTCACCTTTCCAATTTTTAAAATGAACTACTTACTCTTACATTTTATGACAGAGAAATAATTCGACTTTCCCTTTCCCCTTCTTTAGATCTTACCTCTACTTTGTTGCCTCTTTTGGAATCTCCTTTTTAGTCTCTTTTGAAGCTTCATCCTTTGAACCCCAAATAGCTTCAGATAAGGTGGGAAGCTTGATTTCGCCCTTCCTAGATAGAGGTATGGTAAGGTTCCCAACTAGAGGGAGGTCAATGATGAGACCCAAATCCAGCTCATAGTCAATGTCCCAATCCTTAGCAACGTCCCTTACCAATGTCACAATTATGCTATGTAGCACCTTCACAGGCACCTCCAACACAGTAGTGCCACTTGACTTTATTGAGCCAGGATCTGGCATGTTCCCAGATGCAATAACCCTAATTCACATGTATATAAACATACAAGTCAGAAAAAAAAAATCAGTATCAAACTATTGTTAAATCGAAGCTCATTTAGACATCTCAAAACGATTTTGATCTCTTATTCGTTGATTTCAAAAAGGGAATTTTATTTTGATCTCATTTCCTTGATTTCAAAAAACAAAACCCTTCTAAATAGTTTGATCTGTAGCCGGACCGTGACATTTTTTTATTCATTGAATGAGCATGGTCACAAAAATTGTAGGTTCTTCAAAACCAACAGCAGGATTAAAATGACCACAAATAGATCACGTACGAGTGAAAGAAAAAAGATGTAAAAACAAGAGTTGAATTGAAACCTGCCAGCGCTTTTGAGGGTGTATTTGACCTCGCAGACGGGGAGAGGATGTGGATAGGGATTGTTGACAGACACCTTGGCAATGTAATCCGCAGAGTCAAAACTCACCTTCTTGAAATCAACGTCTGTGAGACTTGCATCTGGCTTTGGCACGTTTGCTATCTTATCTGCCACAAAGTTCTTGGCCTTGTCCACCAACCCCGCCATTTTCAAAGACGTATGAACCAACAAAAAGAAAGAACAAACCAAAGAAAACTATAGATGAACAAACCAATAGATTGATTTGAGCCTACTTGCAGCCTTGTATTCAGATCGAAAATTTCATTTGGGTTATATATAGAGGAGCTACATCACTTGATTTGTGGGATTGTGACAAATGTAATGAGACTGATGTGAAGAAAATTATCATATATATACGTGTTGGGATTATATATTCCGCACTTGATTGAGGGTTAAGATTGGATCATGGCTATGTATTAGGTCAAATGCAGCCTTAATTGCATGGTGAGCTCCACCAACCAGATCTCCCTCTTTTCTATCTTACATTTTTATTTGGCAAAAATTTCTTAAATTTTCTTGTAAACATAGGAACACATCCTCTCCTTTTTTTCATAAATTTTTTATATAAGTAGTAATCTACTTTAAACTAATCTAAACTACGGGGAGGAGTATTTGAACTTGAGTGCAAAATGAAAAACACATCCGCTCTAACCAACTTGGCTATGCTCATGTTTGCAACGCATCCTTTAGGAAAAAAAAAAAAAGGAACCATCCAATCAAAACATCCTTGACATATGTTTATGTTTTCATTTTTAATAAAAATATAGGCAGAATATTCAAATCCCTTAAGAAGAATCGTAGAGGATGAGAGTTTCTTCCATTTGCTTTATTTGGCGGATTGGAGCATACATGCATGGTAAGGCTGCGTTTGACCTAATATAAAGATTTTCTATTTGGACATACTATTGTGTGATGAATATTCCGGATATAATACACATCTCGTATGTTTTATTCCGTATTCAAGAGAAAATTATTTATCACATAATCTCCACGTTTGTGAAAGTGGTATTTCGTTTTCTTTGCTAGCTAACCAATCTTCACTATTTTCAACTTTTAATTAAAATTTACTTGCTTCATTTTATCAACCAGCTCACCAAATTATCACCAAAAAACCAACACCAATGACATAAAATAGGAAAAACATTACGAACGACTAAACTATAGAGTCACAGGTATGGGAAGGGAAGGCAACATTTGAGGATCTAGAAATTCGTTTTAGTTTTCAAAGTACCCGTCTGCGTTTAATCCCCAACATTCTTACACCATTCACAAAGAGACATATAGAAGAGAACAAAAAATTGGAAATGCTCTCTTACACCATTCACAATGAGACATATAGAAGAGAACGAAAAATGAGAAATGCTCTCTTGTAAGAATCTTCAGCAACCTAGTTAGATTGTGAATTTGGATCATTGATCATGTTAATTCTTGTTAGAATGTGTGGTTCAGATTCACAATCTGGCAACATAAGTATTTAGGTATACTGCGAATTTGGATAATTGATCATGTTAATTCTTGTCAGAATGTGTGGTTCAGATTCACAATATGGCAACGTAAGTATTTGTTTGGCAAAACAAGTTTGACAAACGAAAAATAGGACATACACACCCACAAATGCTACATGTAGGATGCCTCAAATGTGTGAGGAGTTTTATGTGGTCTAACGTGTGCGTTAATCCACAACCATTGGTAATATGATACAAAGGAAATCAGGTGGGAAATGATGAAGTGACTTCTCAGGCACGCACTTCTTCCACAAAAGCACAGGATGTTGCCATCAGAATGGGGTTGATTTTCTCCTATAAAAAGACATGTTTTTCTAAACACTAATACAAGGAAGTAGTAACAAGAAAAAATACTACAGCTACTAGCTAATCAAAATCAAGTGCAGAATGGCACCAAATTTAGCAATACTGGCATTTCTCATTTCTTTAAGCCTAGCACTACAATTTGGAGCTGATGCTGCAGACATTGCCATCTACTGGGGTCAAAATGGGAACGAGGGTACCTTTGAGGAAACTTGCGCCACAGGCAACTATGAGTTTGTGAACTTAGCTTTTCTTCCAACCTTTGGCAATGGCCAGACCCCCATGATCAACCTAGCTGGACACTGTGATCCCTACACTAATGGCTGCACTGGCTTGAGCTCTGACATTAAATCATGCCAAGCAAAAGGGGTCAAGGTCATTCTTTCAATTGGAGGAGGAGCAGGGAGCTACTACCTCACATCTAAAGAGGATGCTAGGCAAGTTGCTACTTACTTATGGAACAATTTCTTGGGGGGAAGTTCTACCTCTCGCCCTCTCGGTGACGCTGTTTTGGATGGAATTGATTTCGACATCGAAGGAGGAACAAACCTACATTGGGATGACCTTGCAAGATACCTCTCTGCATATAGTAAACAAGGTAAGAAAGTTTATTTAACTGCAGCTCCTCAGTGCCCTTTCCCAGATGCTTGGGTTGGGGGTGCCCTCAAGACAGGCCTTTTTGACAATGTTTAGGTCCAATTCTACAACAACCCACCTTGCCAATACTCCTCTGGGGATCTTAGCAACCTTGAAAATGCATGGAAGCAGTGGATTTCAGATATTCCAGCTACCAAGATATTCCTAGGATTGCCAGCTGCCCCTGCAGCTGCTGGAAGTGGCTTCATTCCTGTGGCTGATCTCACTTCTAAAGTGTTTCCAGCAATTAAAGGTTCTCCCAAGTATGGAGGGGTCATGCTGTGGTCCAAGTATTATGATGATCAAACTAATTATAGCTCTTCCATCAAGAGCCATGTCTAAATTAAATTCTGAATCAGAGACAACTCTAGTCGTCTGTGATGTTTGTGTACTTCTACATATATATCAGTATTATGCATAAATACATATAGAAACATTGTGTGTTCTTGAACTTATTTTCCTTCCTTCTTTTTTCCAACTATATTATTTTAACTGTTTGATCAAATTGGTTAATTTGATCCAACGGTTAAGAGATGGACATCATCTAAGTGCTTTAGTTAATTCTTTAGGATGAACCAAAATTCACAGGTGAGCCTAGACTGGCCCAATTCGTTTTGGGCTGTGCGCAGACGATAAATTAGCATGTCATTTAGAATACAAGAATCAAATGAGTTTATTAGTGCTACCAAATAACATACAAAGAGCTTAATTGACATATTGATTTTGGTATATCGACCTTTACATTTCTTTTCTTTTTCCTTCTCAGATAGTCCACAGTTAATACATATATATTAGTACAAATTAATTTCCAATAGAAGATCATGCACTGTGCATTCTATATGTTCATATAGCAATTAAACCTTTAGTACTAGTGAGGTAATTAATTTTGAATCAGAACCCAGAGAGGAACTGCATTTGCTTCAGAAGAGGAGTTAGGGTTTCCATCAGCTTCTCACAGGGATGATTGTGAGTTCCTTCATATGTTGTCAACACAATGCTCGTGTCTTTAGATAGCCTCTGGACCTGCTTTTTCACATTGCATGTGTGATGTGTGCACCGATAATAGCTCCTACGTATGACCATGTTTGAAAGTATGAAAGTGAGAAAAGCATAGAATTTTTTGAACCCAATGAAGAACTTTGGCTCATAAGTAAATGCCCTAATACTAATTAAGCTGGAGATAGATAGATCATAGCAAACATTTAAATTTATATATATTAATATTGCACCAAACATAATGAAGAACATGACTAAATCCTTGCTATTTATGTAGATAACCCAATAAATTTATATATAATCAAGTTGATAGGTCATAAGAATTTTTCTATTTTCAAATAGATTTTCTTAAATTTTTATTGATTTGGAGTTCAGAGTTATTTTTCTATTTTCAATTGGAGTTTTTATTTTTTGAAGTTTTCGATCAAAATTTCTAGGACCAAATATCCGAGTCTAAGTATTTATGTATTCAGTTTCCTTATTGGCTGAGGAAAAGTAGAAATGTTTCGTTATAAAATGTCAATAACCCTAGTCAGGCAAACTAATACTACTAAATTAACTTGATTAACTCCATTTGTTCATAACGTGACGAAATGTCAAATTAGTTGAGCAACTAAAAATATGAATGTATAAGAAAGGAGCTTATAGCTAGGTGGTTAAGAACATTTACCCCTGCAACCGACGTCATAGTTTCTATTCTCCCTTAAAATGACTTGTATATAAAAAATATATATATATATATTATATGAATATATAAATGTTTTGTTTGTATCACAAATTTGATGTCAGTAGCCAGCTAATTAACGTTTGCTTTATGATTTTGTTCGGTGATGTACTAAATTGTAACCAAATAATAATAATAATATAATAGTGTTAGAAAGAGAATTAACAAACCTGGGATATAAGTTGTTCTTGACGGCCTTCTGTCCGTACTTTCTCCAGCGATAACCATCATCAAGAATATCATCGGCACTCCGGGTCTGAAAAGCAAATCTAGGCCGGCTCGCTGGTTTTCTCGTCCTACCACCACCTTTCCTTTTACTATTTGCACCCTTTCCTTCCCGATCAGCTTCATTAATATTCTCAGCAGAGGCACCAACATTATTATTTTCCACCAGTGGCTTATAATTATTAATCTCCTGCCCACCAAACCCAGCTGCTGGAGAACCAGAGAGAAGGCTGACCCAATCAATGTCTGGGACGACTTGATGCTGCTGAGGTTCTAGAAGAGGAGGGCTGATCAGCTGTGAGGAGGAGGATGGGGCTGTTGATGCTGATGAGGGTGTGAAGAGAGGGTTTTGGGGTGGCAACAAGAATGGCAATGAGATTAAGGATGATGGGGTTAATGGGGATGGATAATTAGGCTCTTGATGACCTTCCATAATTAATCTGAGTTGTTAATTAATTAGAGAATGAAGAGAAAGGAAGAGAGAATTAATGTTTGATAGGGGAAGTATATAAAGCTTTCGAAGAGTTAAGGTGGTGGAAGGTGAGAAGAAGTTGATCCGTGCAGACACACAAGAAACATAAAGGAGAGAGAGAGAGAGAGAGAGAGAGAGAGAGAGAGAGAGAGAGAGAGATTAATTGTTGCTTAGGGTCGAAATTGGGAGGCTGTTCTTTTCTGTTTTTGGTACTCTTCCCTATCTTCTATCCTAGGTAAAGGCGAAGGCCAACTACATCTCAACTACTTCTGTTCACCTGCAATTTCAAGTGAGAAAAGGTGACGTGCCTCAATATACATATCGTTATCATCAATGCATGCGTTTGCATGGCTCTCTCTCTCTCTCTCTCTCTCTCTTCTTCACCCACAAGATTCATGGGATGAGGTATTTCTGTAATATTGGGAAATATACGTACGTCACGCGTTCAAATTGCTACAAAATTTTGGTTTTAGTTTGACTAGAGATATATACTGTTTAGTTTACCAACCAAAAGAGCTCCAGGAGAAAAGGCCTGGACCAAAAGCATTTCATGTGTTGTTGCTAACACCATTCTTGTATGTACCAAGCATTTTGTGAGTGATTCGGTCAGCATGGCCCTCTTGTCTTTCATCTTTCTATTTGTATTTTTTCTAAAGCAAATAGTTTTTAAATATTATTTTTTTATCAATATCTAAAGTAATAGTTATATATATATATATATATACACACAAGTAATATTGGAAAATGGGGTATTCGGAAATAGGACATCGAGTGTATGGATAACTGCTCTTAACTACTTGAGCTATAAACCCCTTGCAATATGTCCGAAGGGAGAATCAGTGTTAATGCATTCACACCAAAAAATTACTCCAAATGCACATTAACTATATTGATATATACAGTTTTGCTAACTCAATGTTTAATTTGATATTCTATGATAATAGTTCATAGTTTTATATCATTATATATGGTTCTAAGGTAAAAATCAAATATTATGGTAAAGAAAGTTTCTAAACCAATATACAAGCCTCTATTTGATCTCTAAGACATGCAGAAATTGCCGCAAAGACTTTGTAAGCCCCCAGTCTGAATTATCAAGAACATGAAGGTAAATTAAATCAAGACAATACAGATCTAGTGCAGGAACTGGAAAGGAGATTAGAACAAAGGCTTCTTTCCGTCTAACATTCCCATCAAATGATCAAAAACCTGGCTCCCTGCATCGCGCAGACCAGAATGCATGAATTCATTAGTTATCCACAACCGAATCCCGGCTATCTGAGCCGCTGTTTCCATGACCAGCTTGAAGTTTACAAACATGTCTTCATAGTAAACAGCAGCTGCAACAGGTACCTGTCAATGTTGACAGAAGCAAATTCATACATTAACGGACGAAACTGCTGATAATTCACATCATAGGCAAAATGGAAAACATCATAGGCTGGTACAAGGTTTAGATCTCCTTGTGCAAATCTTATGGCCAGTTGATATTCAAGACGATTAACTTCATAAAAAGGCAGCACACCTTGTTATTATTTAGTGCAGTGATGTCATATAGTGGAGGCCAATCCTTCTTCTCAGCCAATATATGAGCAGCACCTTTGAATTTCCTTAAGGCATGAATCTCATCAAACATCCATGGAAAGATCATCTGCAGCAGAGAAAAACCCAGTTTGTGTTTGTGAGGTAGTAATCAAATCTGCAAGCAACAACATACTAAGAGGCCAACTCCAATTTTGCTCTGTATGACACATAGCTGTGGGACTACTCTGCTTACCCAATACACCTCATTCGACCCCTAAGATTGGTCCAAGTGTCTATAGCTGCATGAGCATTTATACCATCATGCAAATAAATCATAAATTGTATGCACAGCTAGATATCCTCTCCATCAGGGTATATACACTTCAGAGTTCATGACTCCCCAAAATATTCTATACGTCACATGCTGACGATTATTTCATCCATGAGATATATACTGAATGTAATATATAAATAAATCGTCAATTATCTGTCTGATAAATTCATATAACTGGATGTGAACATTATGGCTTTTTGGCATTTTGAAAAGAGGCCGGAACCTATGCCTACCTCTCCTGTGAAAAATACAGGACGACCTTCTTTTGCAGCCCGGACTGCATCAAATTTGCCCTCATTTTCCGCCCTTATTCTTTGAGCAGCCCACCGTGATGAATCACCCTTCAATAAGTAAACAAATAAACAACTAGACAAACTAATAACCAAATGAAAAAAGAAGAAGAAGAATATAAACTTCTGCAGATGAAAGAGATTAAAGCAATTACCTGGCAGTATATGGATTCATGAAGAAGAACATATACTTCTGCAGATGAAAGAGATTAAAGCAATTACCTGACAGTATATGGATTCATGAAGAAGAGCATAAAGTGGATTTGTGTCAAAAGATGACCACTTGTCAAACTGCAAACATGGAGTGGTTTAAGGTTTTATAACTTTATACCAGGTATGTTCAAAGCCTTGGATTCAACATCCATAAAAAGCAGTTATTTTCTTACAGCATCCAAGAAGTAATAACTGATTTCCTTTGATGCTCCTGGAACTATTATAGGATCCCAGGCCCTCTCAAACCTATGGGTCGAAGTGAAAATATAACTCAGTTGAAGCATGACTAAATTGTAGCATATTGAAATCTAGGTTCATATTCATGAAGCCTTACATGTAGTGTAAGCGCTCAAAACCAGCACTGGATCCCAAGCCAGTAAGACCAAGAATCTGCAATCCCTTTGGGGTTAGGAAGCCTCCAGATGGAAGCTGGACCTGTACAAAAACAAGGGTAGGTGGGATTGATTTTAAAGAGTAATCTTAAATCTGAGAATTATGAAAAGCACCAAGAGAATATGTTCTAGACCCTCACCCCTCCTCCCTCGGATTTTGACAAATAGTTAACAACTTCACGAACAACCTCAATATCTTGAGGATACCTTTGGTAGTACTTCTCATTCTGATGTATAATCTGTTCAACGCATGCTTTATACACGGCATCTGCAGTGCATCCATTTCCTATAGGAGGGATTCCTCCAGTTAAAAGGACTTGTTTTAGTCCTTGTGGGGCAAAACTCAAATAGGTTACTGCACAAAAACCACCAAAGCTCTGCACAAGGGAAAAGAACAAGCTGCAATTTTAGTTCAGTTGCACAGGCAATAGTGCACCACAAGCAAAACATAAGACTTAACACAGACATTCTTATGATACAAAAAACGCAACACACAACTACTTCAGACATAGGGAGAATGAAGCTGGCACTATGAAGGAGCTCTGGATCTTAACAATGTCCTCTGATAACATAGTAGGTATTTCTTAGTAAAATAAAGAAACTGCAGGCAGGATCATCACACTATAGTCGAAACATTACATGCACACATAAATACTAAAAGCAAATAGCAATTAATACCTGACCCAAAATTGTCCAGGGCCCAGCATCAGGCACAAGACGTACTCGAATAAACTCTGCATCATTTACTATATTATCAGCTCGGAAATGTTTTAAGTAATCAGCCAGATCCACTTCAGACTTCAGTTGTGACATAGATGAAGCTGTCAAAGGAGTTGATAAACCTGTTCCTCGCTGCAAGTAAAAGTGGATAAGCAGGAGAATAACAAATAAGGAAGTACATATTCACAAAAGCTTGTAAGAATATATGCCTATGTAACCATGCCTGATCCATCAATATAACACGAAATTCTTCACATGCTTTACGTATCCATCCACTGGGTTCAGTTGGTCGAGGGGCCTCAAATCCAGGTCCACCTTGTAGATATAATAGGTATGGCAGTGGTTGTTCTTCTTTACCAACTGCAATACAAATCATACTTTATTGAGGGACTAACAGAACCACAAACATGTATGAAAAAGGCAATTGTCTGAGAAGGATATGAGCAATCCGGAGATTGAAAAAATAGGGAAACAGCTTGCTTTCCAGTTACATTTTTATCTACTCCTAACTAGCAATGAGATTTCATGACTAAAGCAGATACTCTTTTTAAGTAGAGTATTTTATGAAGTCCCAGTTTACAGGTATATGCACATGCTTGCACGTTCGTTTTGAGTATGTCTCCGTCTGGCGGCGTAGGTAAGCAGCTTCTGCCGTAACTTCTCTTATCTTATGAACTACCCTGGAATGGATATAAGTCTTATGTATCCACCTATGTCAGTTGAAATTCATAGAACACTTGACATTCGATCATATGAACATTCACAGGCAGATATCTCATTCAAGCTTCCTTCAAAAATTATTTATTGTAGTTAGTGGGAAAAGAAAATGTAGCAGATTAATCTTTGATCTTTTCAATACTGAGGACCACAACAACATAAAACTATCATCAGAGTTAGTTGAGAGGATTCAAATAACTCTACCAATTCAAACCACTAATCGATGTCTCTCTCTTAGCTGAAAACAGTAGACAATGCCTCATTCTTTCCCTTTCCACCATTTTCTAAGCAACCAAACAGAGGCAAAGCACGAAAAGGTCAACACACTTCAATGAAAATCAAAACACTAAGCCGCTTAAATCCAAGAACAAATTAATCACTTCAACTGATGCACACTATATTGCATAATTCACTTCCAACACCAATCAAACAGTAACTAACAGATAATAACAGGAAAATCAAAACACTGAGCCGCTTAAATCCAAGAAAAAATTAATCACTTCAACTGATACACACTATATTGCATAATTCACTTTCAACACCAATCAACCAGTAATTAATTACCTGAAACGACTTCGCGGGCGAAGATTGAGATCTTAGACGATGCCTTAAGACCGACGGAGTAGTTGAGAGGCACAGTGAATCGATGGTCACGAAGTCGGAGCTCCGGCACCGAAAACCACTTCCCGGCAACGTGGTCCGGCGACGAGTCGCCGGAGGTGGCATTAGGCAAGGACATGGCTGTGACTGTACGGACTGAGCTCTGGCTACAGTTGAAGCAGCGAAGCTTGGTGACGCGAAATAGTGGAAGTGTACGAAGACTGAGAGAGAGGGAGGGAGAGGGAACGTAGAGGAGTGACCTTATCAGTGAAGGTTGCGCGTGAAGTGCCGGCATTTTCGGAGACAGTGTGGGGGGTGGGCTTCTGAGTATTAACACGTGGCGCGATCTGTTTGTGAATTTGGGTTTGGATGGTCTTCAGCGGTTGGATGTGTAGACTTTTCGGTGCGGAGAATTTCGATTGATTGGAAGGTTGATGTCGTTTCGGATTCGGAAGCCGATTCGATTATGTAGTGTAAACGCAAGGTTGATGTCGTTTCGGATTCGCAAACCGATACGGCCAATGGTAAGCTTGTAATTTCTCACATTGGGGCTTCTACTTTGTCTACCTCTAATCATGCTTTCCAGCTTAATACAATTATGCAAAGAGAATCATTGTCGACGCATATTTGATGAGCTATCTTTATGTATACATGACAAAATCACAGGGAGGGTATTTTTCTGAGGCCTGAGCAACAATGGCTTGTATCCACCACTGCCACTCTCCCTTTCTCCTTCCTCATCTTCCTCTGTTTCTTCAGCAACTGCATTTCTTGGACAAAAAGTAACTTCCACTTTGTGGCACTGTCGCTCTTGTCTTGAATCAGTTTGGTGCTTCCATTAAGGTTTTGCGAAGTGATGGGGGAGGCGAATATATCCGTGCATCTTTACTGCAATTCTTGTCATCTAAAGATATTATTCATCGTAAATCTTGCCTTTATACACCTTAACAAAATGGCTTGGCTGAAAGAAAGAATCGACACCTTGTAGAAACAACACAATGTATTTTACTTGGATATGCTTCTCAATACGGGGGCTACATTTGCTTTGATTCAATCACCAGAAAATTGATTTTTTCTATACATGTTTTGTTTGATGAAACGGTATTTCCCTCATGCAAGTCTAAGCCTTCTATGCTCACCATGTGTTTCTACAAGTTCAGAGAGTTCTTCATTGGTTTCTTCCATACCTGTTGTATCTTCTTCCAGTCCATTGGTTGATTTTGATCCCACTGAATTGTCTGCTACTGCTGCACTCAATAATTCCTTCTCTATGGCTACTTCTTCAACAACCTTAACCAATGATTCATCAGCATCTTCTTCTAGTACCTTGCCTTCTTCACAAACCCTGGGATTTGCAAATAGACCCACATATTCCTCCTACTAATCTTCATCCTAAGCAGATTAGGAGAAAGTCAAGAATTATTAAGAGGGAAATCGTATAGCCGCGGCTATACATATTTCGTAATTTTCCCAAAAACTAGTATAGCCGACATATCTCGTAATAGTACCGCCGCTATACTTATTTCGTAATTTTCCCAAAAACTAGTTTAGCCGACATATCTCGTAATAGTACAGCCGCGCGGCTATACTTATTTTGTAATTTTATCAAAATATAGTACAGCCGCGCGGCTATACTTATCTCCACACTCGGAACCTGATCGCTAGACGAGTGCTTTTTAAAAATAAATAAATCGTACAGCCGACCGGCTATACCTGTACAATATAATATATTTAAATAGTACAGCCGAGCGGCTATTCTACTTTTTTTTCTAAAAAATATTATAGCCGCTCGGCTATACTCGATTGACAGATTGTTTTTTGAAAATACGTATAGCCGATTGGCTATACTTATTTCCACACTTGGGGCCCGACCGCTAGACGAGTCCTCTTAATTTTTTTCAAAATGAATAGTATAGCCGCGTGGCTATACGTTGTTTGGCACGTGAGCTACTTGGCGGTATGCGGCTACTTTGGGTGTTTTTTTTTTTCATTAATTGTATAGCCGAGCGGCTATACTGGATTTTTTTCTATTTTTTTATAATAAATCTTATAGCCGGTCGGCTTTACTTGGATCCTTTTTTTCTTTTCAATTTTTTTCCTAATTTTCATTTATGGATAAGAGTAGTATAGAATATTATCCATTATTATTAGGTCATTACCTGAGTCTCTATTTTCCCTTTTTAATTTTTTTAATTTTCAAGAGTTTTTATCCGTATAAAGAATTTAACACTTTCACGTTTAATACTATATTATACACGTATGTATGTATTTTTCAATAATACATTCGTGTTCTGTACACGTCTTAAAGACTCGGTAAAATTCACGTTTTTAAAAAAGCAAACATTTACGTACGTATT
This sequence comes from Prunus fruticosa, assembly GCA_018703695.1. Classification (NCBI taxonomy): domain Eukaryota; kingdom Viridiplantae; phylum Streptophyta; class Magnoliopsida; order Rosales; family Rosaceae; genus Prunus; species Prunus fruticosa. The sequence continues at coordinate 47,688,429 of CM031918.1, read as the reverse complement.
TCTCATGTTTAATATATGTATTTTAAACAAAAGTTTCAATAAGACACAGAATTAACGTATTATACAAATAATTCTCACATATTTTTGAATAAAAATAATATATATTAAAATATTATATAGTGGCTGATGAATATCAGATTTGGATATGTTGAAACTAGCAAATTAATATCTATAAAGTATAAATGAATGCAACTAGAAGGGTCCTTTATATATATATATATATAGACGGCTAGAACGTTCCTTTTAAATATAATGTATATATATATATATATATATATATATATACGGCTAGAACGTTCTTTTTAAATATAATGTATTTAAATAGTGCAGCCGTGCAGCTATACTACTATTTTTTCTATAAAATAGTATAGCCGCGCGGCTATACTTGTTTTGACACGTGTAAACCTTATTACTTGCGAGCCCTTTATTAAAAAAATAGGGAAATAGTGTAGTCTCTCAGCTATACCCGCTTTTAAATTATTTATTTTTTTTAAATAGTAGTCTCACTGCTATACTTATTTTGACAATTGGGCACCTAATCGCTAGACTGGTCTTTTAAAAACATAACTAAATAGTATAGCCTCACGGCTCTACCACCAAACCCACCACAAGCCATGCCCCCATCATCCTTCCCTCTACAACCAACCACCACCCTACCATCATCCATAACCACCCAAACTCACCATAAGCCATACCCACCGCCAAAACAAAAAATAAAAGGAAAGGAAAATAAGAACAACGCATACATTTGCGGCGGTGATGGGTTTGTGGGTTGTGAGGGGCAAAAAGCTTGGTGATGAAGACGGTGATGTGGCCTTAGTCTTCAAGGGTTGGATATGGTATGGTGGTTTGGTTGAGTCCATGACGTATTTGGGATGGCAGTTGGGTCGAGTCCTTGACGAACTTAGAGTTTCAGAGGTTGTCTTGGGGTGGGGAGAGGACTAAAAATATATATAAATAAAAGGTTGGCTAGATATGAAGGGAGAGGGTAGGGATGTGAGGGAGGAGATCTGTAGGCGATGGCAGAGGGGGTGTGGAGAAGACGATGTTTTTTTTTTGTATTTGTATTTGTATTTTATTATTAATAGTTGAGTTAAGTTTTTTAAAAGAAAATCTTTTTTTTTTAATTTTTTTTTACACATGACACCTACGTGACATCTAATTCAACAAAATTATGGGTCTCATTTGTGCTACGTCGGTATTTTTAACATAGTTTTTGACTGACTTGATAGTGGGGGATAAATTGAGATGCAAAACATCGATTAATGGGGAAAAGTTGGTCACTTTAACTTTCACGAGATAAAGTGAGATTTGATCATAGTTTCAGGGGCACAACAATAAATAAGCCCAGTTTCTATCACCTAAGGCCATCTCCAGCCATTGACTATATCCCAAATGTAGCCTTAAAATAATGCAAAACTCATCTCCAGTCATGGACTAAACAAAATTTTGGCCAAATTTGGAGGGCCACATTTGGCCCTTTGGCCCTCCAACCGGGCCACATTTAGCCTAGCTTTGGCCTAGGCCAAATTTTTTGTTGGCCCCATACATGTGCTTTTGTAGAAGATAAATTATTAAGTGTGGGCAAGAGTATGAATCATCTCGGCAAATGCATATCCAACAGCCAACAATAAAAGCGCTGATGTCATCGACATATTTTTAAAAGCCTTTTTAAATATTTTCAATTCGTGTTGTTTAAGAAAAATTTATAAAAAAAATTATTGGTCATGACCTTTGGAGGTTAGACCAATGAAACCCAACCTTTTTTATAAAAACAAATAAAATAAAATTTAACGTGATCACCTTTTTAAATGTTTTCAATTCGTTAAAAAATTATAAAAAATTACTGGTCATAACCGTTGGAGGTTAGACCATTGTAACCTTCTGGTGGGCTGTGAAGGAATATTGGGTTGAAATGACCCGACGCATATTATTCTGTGTTCAGTGTACCTGGACCTCGGCGCTCGGCCCCATTTGATCCTCAATGGCATTGCCAATGCAACAGTACGTGGCACCACTTTATGGCGCGTAGAAAACATTTGTCGCAAAAATGAAGACCGGTTCAGTCGGTCAAATACCAAACTATTCAGAGTTGTTCAACAAAACCTTCTCTCACTCATTCATTCCCACTTGCTCAGTTTTAGGTGGCGCAGCCAAAACAGACCCCAATTTCTCTCCTTCAGTCTCTCTCTACAACTTTAAAGATGACATTGTACGCCGCCGTTTCGCGAGCCAAAGCGATGTCGCGAGCCTTCTCTCCGATCCTCCGTTGCATGAGCAACGTGCCGGAAAACACTGTCTACGGCGGCCCAAAGACGCAGAGCCCAGACCAGAGAGTGACGCTGACCCACTTGAAGCAAAAGCACAAGAAGGGCGAGCCCATCACCATGGTCACCGCCTACGACTACCCTTCTGCGGTCCACCTGGACTCGGCCGGCATCGACATTTGCTTGGTCGGCGACTCGGCCGCCATGGTGGTTCATGGGTATGACACCACCCTTCCTATCACGCTTGATGAAATGCTTGTTCACTGCCGAGCCGTGGCTCGTGGGGCCAAGCGACCGCTTTTGGTTGGGGACTTGCCCTTTGGCTCCTACGAGTCTAGCTCCAATCAGGTAGGTAGCGAATAAAATGGAAAATTCCTCCGTAATTCTGTTGATTTCGAAGGTTCATTGTCTATGGGCTTTTTGTTTATAAGAATGTGAAGGAAAATGACATTGGAACATTGTTTGACTTTTGTGCATGAGCACATGAGCATGACAGAGGGTGTTCTGTTTGGCTGATGAGAAAGTAAAAGAAAGGAAATTTAACTAATTTTTTTCGTTTTTGTTGTTTTTAATGATGAAATTTACCAATTGATGAAATTATTGAAGCTACGAGCTTTCTTACATTTTTTCAAATTTCATTGCAACCAAGTAGAAACAGAGCTGTATTGAATTTCAGAAATGAGAGTGTGTTCTATTTTGTTGATTGGGTTTGTTTTTTTATAAGTAGGCCATGGGTGGGTGATATTGCAGTTTCCATTATGAGCAGGCTGTCGATACTGCGGTGAGGGTTTTAAAGGAAGGAGGAATGGATGCGATCAAATTAGAAGGAGGGTCACCTTCTAGAATTACTGCAGCAAAATCTATCGTGGAAGCTGGAATTGCTGTAATGGGGCATGTGGGACTTACTCCTCAGGCCATTAGTGTTCTTGGGGGCTTTAGGCCTCAGGGAAGGAATGTTGCTAGTGCTGTCAAGGTCTGTGTGTGCACGAATGCGTGTGTCGGTAATTTGTTTTCTATTATGGGTTTGCATGTGCTGAAATTTCTATTTGTTGTAACAATGTTGTATTAGATTTTTGTCTGCAGGTTGTGGAGACAGCACTGGCTTTGCAAGAAGTTGGGTGCTTTTCTGTTGTTTTAGAGTGTGTACCTCCACCGGTGGCAGCTGCTGCAACATCTGCTCTTCAGATACCTACCATTGGCATTGGAGCAGGGCCTTTTTGCAGTGGGCAGGTTAGTTAATTATGTAGTCCTGTTCCTCTTGGTTGTATTGTATGTGTCTGCCTTGATGCTTGCTTGTGTAGTTCCATTTGGTGTTAAATAGATATTAGCATCCTTGAGAAAGTTTGTTTAATAGCATATCATTTTAATTTGTTTGATGTATATATCTTTCTGTAACTTGAAACTTTGCTTGTTTCAGAAGGTTTAGGCATTTGCAGGTGAAAAATCCTTGTTTTGGATCCTAAAAACTTTTTTTCTCTTTTGAACACTGTCATTTGGGGCGTATGTTGACATATGATGTAACAGATTAGTAGGGATGAGGTAGCTGGATAGATTAGCTCAAAACTACCAAATTTGAGCTCGGCTGAAGCTTGAAACGAGCCTAGAACCAAAGCTTGAGCTGACTCATGAGATTGCATTCTGTTAATTAACTTCTTTGAAGTTGTACCTTGCACATAAAGTTAATTAATTTTCTAGGGTTTTTGCATCCTTTTCTTCCGAGACATGGTGTGGTTATTTCTGGCACACTTATTTTCTTTTCCCCTGTATCACGCAGGTGCTAGTTTACCATGATCTTCTTGGAATGATGCAACATCCACATCATGCCAAGGTGAACTGAACAGTTGCATCTCCTTAATAAAGCTCTTTCTCTCCACTTATGTGAACTTTATTTAAACAAAGAAGCACCTCATCTTTTGCAGGTTACCCCAAAATTCTGTAAGCAGTTTGCACATGTTGGAGAAGTCATCAATAAAGCTCTAGTAGAGTACAAGGAAGAAGTGACCAGCGGCTCGTTTCCTGGCGCTGCCCACAGCCCGTATAAAATCAGTGCTGCTGAAGTTAATGGCTTTTTAAGTGAGTTAACAAAGTTGGGTTTGGACAAGGCAGCATCTGCAGCAGCTGAAGCAGCTGAGAAGATTAGTACAAGCAAATAACCTACTGAAGGCAGCCCTGCAAGTGACTGATAATGGACAAAACCCAGCATATTTGGTGGAAAGTTTCATTACGAAGTAAACGGCCACAGAAGAATTTCGAAAGAGCAGGACAATTTTCTCTTTGTGACAGTGAGGTATCAAAAGTATGCAGTTGGGTTCCATTTTGAGTTGTAAAAGAAAAGTTGCTTTTGCAGAAAGTTGTGTTCAGAATTGGAAGCAACTTCAGAAATAAGATATTTCAAGCCATTTCTATATTTATTCATGATCCGAGCATAAAAGTAGACCCTACTGTAATTTTTGTACCAAAACTTTTTTTTTGTTGCTATTTTTTGAGTACAGAATACAGGTGTTTGCCTTTCATTTTCCGCATTTCTTTGGACAAATAAAGGGTGGAAGTTGGGAATATTACCTTATGCGGTAGGATTTGTAGCAATTGAGTGATTTATATTCTTTTTGATGTCACAAACAAAAGAGGAATAAATAAAAAGTCATCTTGTGGATCTTTTGCTAGTTGGATGAATTTTGTAAAAATCGAATAGAACCTAGAATTTTAATTTTGGAGCAGTGGACATTCGAATCATTTAAAACAAAATAATTTCAAAATAATAATATTTTTTTTTTAAAAAAACAGAAGCTACTTCGTCCAAATCTACTTGTACATGTTCTTAAACCCTAAACCCCTTCATTCAAATCTCTACCGAACAAAATGAACACTCTATCACTCTCAGCTTCAAAGCACTCAAAATCCTTCCTCAACCTCCTTAAACCCCATACCTCCAAAACCCAATCCTCCATCTTCTTCCTCAGCCACCACCTTTCCACCGACCCCGATCCCGATCCCGAAGCCGAACCCAACCCTAAGCCCAACCAATCACCCAAAGACGATGACTTGCTGATAACCCAGGTGGTCGAGGTCCTCCAACCCAATGAAAAGGACTGGAACTTTGACCAACTCCACCACCTCCTCTTCTCCAACTCGGCCGCTCCTTCACCTCGCTCGCTTTTCCACATCACTCGCCGCCTTGGCGCTTCCTCCAAGGCCCTCAAGTTCTTCGAGTACGTTTCGGAAAATGTGGCAAGCGCACCAGACTCGACGGCTTCGCTCTCGTCATCATTCCAGGCCATTCTTGAGCTTGCTAAGCGAGAACCCACCTCGCAAAACAAGCTTTATGACTTGTATAAGATGGCGAAAGAGCAGAACATCCCGCTTAATATCAGCGCCGCTGCTCTGCTCGTTCGATCTTTAGGCATGGTTGGCATGGTGGATGAGGCGCTCATTGTGTTTAATGATCTAGACCCGGGTTTGAAAAACACACATCTCCGCAATGCGGCGATTGATGTGATGTTGAAATCGGGATGTGTCGATGATGCACTAAAGGTGCTCGACGAAATGTTTGATCCAAAAGCAGAGGGCCGGGTCGACCAGGTTACGGGTGATATTGTGCTTTCCTATTTATTGAAGAGAGAGCGGCCGGGGAGGAGCTTCAGTGAGGAGGACATTGTGGGTTTGGTGTTGAAATTTGGTGAGCATGGTGTGTTTCCTGATAGCATGAAGCTTACGAAATTGATCACTTCCTTGTGTAGGAACAGGAAGACTAATAAGGCTTGGGATGTTTTACATGATGTCATGAAGTTGGGTGGTGATGTAAAAGCTGCTTCTTGCAACGCGCTTTTGGCATGTTTGACAAGAGGTAATGATTTTAAGAGAATGAATGAGCTTATGGTAAAGATGAAAGAGATGGACATTCATCCTGATGTTGTGACTTTTGGTATTGTTATTAATTCTTTGTGCAAGTCTAGGAGGATAGATGAGGCCTTGGAGTTGTTTGAAAAGATCAGTGCAGGAAGAGAGAAGAGTGATGGGGTTTCGACTGAACCCGATGTGGTCATTTATAACACTCTGATTGATGGACTTTGTAAAGTGGGAAGGCAAGAAGAAGGTTTGCGTTTGATGGAAAAAATGAGATTGCAGAATGGCTGTGCACCTAATACTGTTACCTACAATTGTTTGATTGACGGTTTCAACAAGGTCGGGGACATTGAGAGGGGTTATGAGCTCTTTCACCAAATGAAGGAGGAAGGCATAACGCCAAGTGTGATAACTCTGAATACCATGGTTGATTGTCTATGCAAGCATGGGAGACTCAACATTGCAATTGATTTCTTAAATGAAATGCAAAGGGATGGTGTGAAAGGCAATGCTGTTACTTACACAACCTTAATCACTTCCTTTTGCAATGTGAACAATATTAGCATGGCAATGGAATTGTTTGAGCAAATGTTGAGAGATGGAGGCTCCACAGATGCAATAGTTTACTACAGCTTGATCTCTGGTTTAAGCCAAGCTGGAAGGATGGATGATGCCAGCTCTGTTGTATCAAAGTTGAAGGAGGCCTGTTTCTCCCTGGATCTCGTTTCCTATAATGTTTTGATTAATGGGTTCTGCAAGAAGAATAAACTTGATAAGGTCTATGAGATGGTTCAGGAAATGGAGGCAGCTGGAGTAACTGAAGAAAGAAACTGAAGAAAGGGAGAGAAGGGAGTCTGCAGACGATTCTGGCAAATCTCAAGAAGATTCACACAAGACTCCAACCTCTGCGCAAGCCGTTCCGATGGAACCTGACCATAGGACTTCCACCAGTGGTACTGAGTCTGGTTTCTCAAGACTCAACTTATCGCCAATCCAAAATACAAGCCCCTTACCTTTCCGCAGTAACTTTCGGTCGGAGCATTCTGATTCAGAATTCTCAACAGTCCCTCTCACATCGGCGGAAAGCAATCCTTGTGCCTCAAGACTCCTTCCAAGATACTGAAGAAGATTCGTTGTATGTTGTAATTAATCAAAGGTATAGATCATTGTTTGATTTTGTAGACCCGCAATCTTGTTCAATCAATTCTTTCACTCAAATGACTTCGTGCATAGTTGTCTGATAATTTAATTTACAAGCCAGTTAAACAAGTGGGAAGTTGTAAAACGAATGTGAGGCGTGGATGCCCAGCATAATTGCAACAACGGGAAAATTTGTGAAATCGATGCAACAGTGAGAAAGATTTGCTCGGAACTATCTGTATTCTTCAACCCAACTTGAATCTCCTGTCTTCCTTCATGGTCCCTCGGAGCCTACTGAGAATTTCGGTACCGGCTGAAATCTTGGTTTCGACGTAATTCAACCACACATATATTGAGAAAATATGGGCTCACAATGTACAATCCATTCAAAGTACTTTTTTTTTTGGGGTAACGAGGGCTGAAGCCCAACACAAACACTAAACAGCAACATATTTAAGGGTACAAACCCTACACAAATCATTAAACATTAATTGTCTCACAGCAGCAGGGGTAGAGTCCCAAATATGGAGAAGAAGCATATCAGCAGCAGAGTTACGTTCCCGGAAGGCATGTTGATTGTGACACCCACACCCATTTAAATTGATTATATGGACAAGTACGTGAAAAGTGATTCTTTATAGAAGTGCCTTTTATCATACCCAAAATCACTCCCAAACTAACCCTAACCAATTCCATACAGGAATTCTGTTTGATCGGATTGAACCTACACACCAACATTCGGGTCACTTTTTAAGGTCAAACCAAACAAATTCAACAAATTTGAGTTGAAGAGGAATGCATTACAAAATCTAAAATCCTATCAGCATTGAATTATAATCAGAATGAGAGGATGAGTTTAGAGCAGACGTTACAGGATACTCAACGAAGAATAACATTTCCATTGCCAGAAACATGTCAAACTCACATGCTTATGCCACATTTCAAAGTGCCTAACTTGATCTCCAAAAATCTAAATCAAATGCAAATAGATGATCAATTCATATAAGGAATATACTTGAAACACTAGCGATATATCAAAGCACGCCACAGCCACCTGATTTAATTTAGGCTTGTTTGGGACACAATGCGAAACTTTCATATAACTTGAGCACCAAAATATCTTGCTCGCAACCAAAAGGAGAAGAAGCATGAAATAACATACACCATAACTGTTCAAATACGTGACAACCAATTTACAAGACAGCATTGGAAAACATAAAGTTGTCAAAATAAACGTATGGCTAATGTGCTGTTTAAAGGCTTCCCGTGATTACGTATAAGCACAACACAAAACTAATTCTGGAAACTACGACCACATGAATAGTCATTTGAATAACAAAACCCAAACACTTGAACAGCACGGGAAGCTCAACTACAAAACCTAGAGCTTTTAAAGCACAACAAAACACTTCAGCCTTTCTAAGACCTCTTGTTTTTCAGGCCCTGCGGAATCTTACTCAGAACCTTGGAATTAAACACTCCATAGTGCTTTTTGAATTCAAAAGTTGCCTTCTCTGCAAATGGGTCTATCTTGTCTTCATACTTCTCATAAAGGACAGGCACCGTGTGCAGCAAAACAAAAGCTGTTTTACAAAATGAGGATTATTAAAATCAGTACAATAATAAATCAAACAACAAATTTGTGCACACAACACAAGTTTTCCGTAGTCCTTACTTATGTAAAACAAGGTCAAGAAATTGCACCAAGTCCCCACAATTGAAACAACCCACAAGCCAGCAATAACCTGAAATCGACAGTACATTATCAGAGCAAACTTAGAAAATTAAGTTTATGTATAAGAATTATAGCATAGCAACAAGTTCTAAAAACTAGTAATCCTGATGAGACAATAAAGTAACTAAGCACATTAAGCTGTTTAAACTTTAAACCCATTAAATAACCAATCTAGTCACCATACACTGATTGCAAAGCTTATCAAAAAGAGTTATAGAGATCAATTCTACGTACGATCAGGAATTTCTTCAATTCTCTGCCAGATGCAATATCATGAAGGACCGCAAAAGCCCAGTTGATTTGAAGTCTCAGCTCAGATGCAACCTGCAGGAATGGTTCCTCAGGAAGACGAACTTCTGGGATGCGAGGTGGAGTCCTACAAAAGCAAATTTATTAACTTAGAAGGCAAAGATCGAAACAGAATCATATATTATATTCAGATCCTATGCAAGCACCCAGAAGATGAAACCATGAATTTGGAAAAACCCAGTATCTTACTTGTGGATAAAAGAATGGGCATTGGACCAGAGGAACAAGACCGCTAGGGTACCAATCAAAATGTGGCCAACAAGAGTAAGCAGGTGGTACTCAAGCAACTCAAAAAGGACCCAGACTGCAGTGGCTCCACCAAGAACACCAGCTGAAACCTTCTTGTTTCTCCACAAGAACACATCAGCAGCTGCAACATTTCAGAAATGTCAAAATCTGATGTCTGAACTCTAATGCGATAACTAAAGAAAGAGCATCCGAGTTACCAAAAGGCATTAAAGATCCAAATATCAAAGTAAATGAAGTGATTAACAGATCAACTAAGAAGATCGGAACCATTGCAAAAGAAAATATATAAGAAGAAGAAAAAGGAACTTAGTTACTCTATATTTCTACTCGAAAAACACAAACGATCGCATCTTCCTGCACATTTTTTTTCCTACAGTTTCCTAGCACCCAACAATAGAAGAAATAAGAAATCAAACCCACAAGTTCAGAAATTATCTCAGCACCCAAACAAAGCACAAAAGCATCTAACCAAGAAAAAAAAAACCACGATCTCAGATCAACCTACAACCTACACAATCCACACGCAAATCAAACTGGCATACTCGTTTCACTTCTTTCAAAAGACACTGTTCAATTTTATTTTTTTCTGAAAGATGATTCTTAGTTTCAAATAAAATAAAATAAAATAAAAAATTCATAGAGAGAGAATGGATGTTCGTACGCTTTCCTCCACCGAAAACTTGGTGAACTGGTTTCTCTCTCCCGAAAATCCTGAAAACCTTGGGCTTCTCAGACTTGGGCGACTCCGGTTTCTCGTTATCCGAGTCAGATGACGACGAAGACGACGAGTCGTGATCGTGGATCTTCTCGCTGATCTTCTCCATCACCGACTTCTCGTGCTCCACCGTCGAACCGGCACTCTCCGACTGGTCAGCCATGATCTCCGAAACCCCAAAAACAAAAATATAAATGAAAATGAAATCTCCCGAGACTTTCAGATGAGTAACCAAAATAATAACACACCGTCAGAGTAAAGTAGGGTTTTGGGGTGGGGATAAGAGCGAGCTATATAAGGTAGCGGGACACGATACTAGATCTGGGCCGTTGATTCTGTAGATTTGCTCGAGCCTTGCGCTTCGGGTCCAGAGCCAGTTGGTCCGGGAAATTTTGAAATGGTAAAGTCACCGACTTGGGTTTGACAGGTTGCGAACCACGTGGCGCGGAGAAATCAAGACATGAGTGGTTTGGACGGTCGGGTGACTTTTTTTCGTGGGTGGGTTGTGGGGTCCACTTCTCTTAGAGGGCTCCACGTAGTGTTTGTGTGATGTAGAGAAATTAGAGATAGATTCAGATGTGGTTTACTTTCTTCAATTTTTTTTTTTGTTTTGTGATGGGGATGGTTTTTAGGGATCAATTTAAATTTTAAAACTTTGGCAAGTTTATAACGAAATTAAGTAGAACAAAAATTAATTGTATGACATGTCGGTAGGTTTTACAACCTACACAAAAACAAGAGGTTTTTTCTACTTCAAAAAAAGTCTATAATTTAGGCATTGAAAGCTCATGAGTTTCTGACAGAAAATACGAGTGAGTAATTTGCGTATGAAAACTATCTTACGAATTCTAGCATGACTCGCCACTATTTCCTTTTTCTTTTTACTTTTGGTATTTTGTCCAAGTCGCCACCATTTCTTGAAGTGGTATTTATTTTCCTTAATAATTGAGATTATTTTCCGCTTCAGACAAAACCTAAGATCTAGGATGGAAAAAGAAAAGAAAGAAAAAAGATCCCAAATTTGCACGGTAAATAAAATTGGCATGAGTTGGCATCATAACTCAGAGATTTTAGGCTCACTTTTAACCACTAAAAAAGGAATTTGTAAAGTTTCAACTTTCTAAAGAATTTTGTTAGCTATTATTTTACCTTGATTCGAGTACAAATTAACTCTCCAGATGAAAGATAATTGTTTGTAATTTATTAAACTTTACAAGAGGGTTTTTACACTTTTAAGCTGGTAATGCAGCTTTTGAATCTTTCTTCTTTATCTTTTCTTCGGCATGGGACCTTGGAATCTTGCTGGTTGTCGTAATACGTCAGTTTCTGGTAGAGCTCTGGGCCAGCCGGCCCGCTGGACTGCAATCCGAGTCCGTTAAAAAGAATGTGCATCGACTGTCGACATTTGAGTCACAATCAATCAGTATGAAAAACAGTTTACCCTTGAAATGAAATGACGATTGATGTCCATTCTTTTTCATGCAGTAATATTTACTTGGCAAATAGAAAAAAAAATATATATGCAGCTATTTGATTTGAAAACAACTATCAAGTGAGGGGCCTGAAGCCCACGGATCACAAAGGCTCTTCCTGCCCTCATGTCACAGGACCCTTCAAGATGCTGGCTCTCACATTTTTTCTTTTGGCTTCATGTTTTTGGCAAGGATTTGGTTAGGGAGTCACCCGCACGTTAATGCATTACGAGTCTTATGTGTATCAACGGCGTGAAACTATCCACTTATGTGTAAGCGACTGATCTTAACATTTTGAATAGATTTGAAGTGGGGCAACCGCTACATTTAGAAGTTTCATGAAACAGTATACCTAATATTAGTGTCTTTTTCTTCAACTTGACATTTGTGGACCCTCATCTGCAGCAAGGAAAAATGGGGAAATTGATGACTGAAATTGACAAACAGCTCCTACAATGCAAAATGGCCGTGTGAACACCTCTAATTTCTGGTCATTCTTATTGCATTGACAAGAAAAAATGGACCCTGCTGAAACTTTTCCCTTGTGGCAGAAAAAACTAAGCATACACATCACATTCACAATGAACCTCATCTAACTGGAAATGAAATCATATTCAAAATTGTAACCTCATGTAAACACAATAAAGATTATCAGACATAAGATCAATTATGAGTCTCTTCATTCTGTGACAGAGATGTCTGCACTGACTCAATATGCCCCAAAATATCAGCAAGAAAGGAACTGTATTTCAGCACATGTTTCGATGAAGACGGCTCTGGTTCCGAATCTCTGAACTTGTCGAGTTCTTGTTGGATTTTCTGAATAACAGTTTCAAGAGTTCTTCTCACATGGCTGTCTGGCCTGCTTTGGCTCTCAGGGTTTACATAATTGCAGAGAGTATCAGTGACATGAAATGATCCGAGAGAGTTGAATTTGGATAAAGTACCAAGAGAGATGAGAAGAGCAAAGATACTTAATACAAAGATCGAGCTGCGAACTCCTCCTCTCCATGTTCCCAACTTCATAAAAACATTTGGTTTCCTCATATCTTTCACACTGAGATGAAAAGCTGGAATTTGTATGCTGCTATAGAAAAGAAAAGCAGCTTTTGAAATAAGCGCTGACCAAACATAACCCCAATTATTTTCAGCAACAATTCAAATCTAAAGGGTGCATAGAGATTGGTAGCTTTGAGATCAGAGTCCAAAGGTTGCATTTGTTTTATTTGATCGAAGAGCTTATTGGGCAGATTCTCATGAGCACTTTATCAGAATGCAAAAGTCATTGAGAAGGATTGATTTCTTGTTTTATTAAGAATATGGGGATCAGTACTTTTTTTAATTCCTTTTCCTTCAAATCCAAGGAATAAAAAAGTGAAGGGTGAATTAATCAAACATTAGAAATGTGGTAATTATGTTATTGTGCAGTGTGATTAAGAGACATCTAGAGGATCAGCCGCGACACTGAACAAACACGTGCTACACTGTTGCTGCACAACGCTTGCGTAGTTAAATTTGACTTTTTTTTAAAGCTCCAAGTCCCCCCCCCCCCCTTTCGAGAAAAAATTAGCAAATATCTTATGGAAAGCTGAATTGAAGCACAAGCAACCCTAACCCTATGACGCTCTGTGTGATTGAATTGAAGAAAGAATTGGTACCAGATTTACTGTTAGATTGGTTTTTTCAAGTACTGAACATGATTAGGCACCAAGCAAGAAAGAAAACACACAAGAAGCTTTAAGTGAATGACAAACAAAATTCACAAGGGTCCCCCTTCCTCACATGGCAAGTTGGCGACCATGTATATGCAGATGATTAAAAATGAATTCCAAAACTTTATCATCACCCAAATCAAAGTAATTAACATTAACCAAATTCCATGAGACAGGTGTTTGTGCATAATCCACTTCACTAATGTCACAAAATCAGTACCCGAAGAAGAAGAAAAAACCAAATTTACATTTCCCAATTCCCAAACCAACACAACCAATACAAAACAGAAAACCCAAAACAAACAACCAAAAATAATAAATAATAAATAAAAGGATAAAAACTCAAGAAGATATATCAGTCAATCAGGACAATCAGTCACCTCCTCCATCTCCGATCGGCCGGGTACTGAGACAAAGGCACGACCTCCTGCAACGGAGTCGACAGAGGCGTCGGCAACGGAGAGTTCCGGCAAACCGGGCACGACCCGTTGAGCTTGAGCCACGCGTCGAGGCACATCAGGTGAAAGTAGTGCCTGCACTCGGGCATCATCCGGAGCATCTCGGCGTCCTTGTAGTCGCACAAGCAGATGGAGCACGTGGACGAATCGGCGGCCGCCACGTCCTTGGAGAAGGGGAACTTGGGGTAGGAGTTGATGACGCTCTGGTGGATCCCGACGACGGCGTTCTCATCGTCGTCTTGCTGCTGCTGGTCGTTGTCGTCCTCGGCGACGAAGATGATTCGGGGGAGGATGATGCCGTCGGAGTTGTTCGGGTTCCGGTTCGGATTGGGAGGCGGGTGGTGGTGGTGGCGGGAGACGCGGCAGCAGATGTAGGAGGCCAGGAGGAGAGTGGAGAAGAGGACGAGGAAGCCGAGCGCAATGGCGATGCCATAGCCGAGTCCGAGGGTAGTTAGGTAATTTTGGGTGGAGGGGTGGGTGGGGTTTGGGGCGGACGACATTGGAAGAGGAGGGGAGGAGGTAGGGGGGTTTTAGCCATTGGGAGTTGGGTGGGATTTTTTTTGGGGAGAGAAGGTGGGTGGGTGCTCCAGCTGCTGCATTTAATACTCACACCAGAGACAGCATTAAATTGGTGCGAAAATGTGAGTGGTGAGTGAGTGGTAGTGATCATCACCCTAATTTTGAAGGAAAAATTCCGTCAAACGTATATAAGTGATAACATTTATAGAAAAATCGAGTTATTCACGTTACAACTAAGTTTTTCTCCTAATTTTCTCTTCTTCTTTATTCCTCTTATTTTTGGGTGGTGGGTAGAAGAACAACTCTTGAGGATTTGATTTTGTTTGTATTTGCATGGTTTAATAGGTTTTGGGTTGGGCTTGGGCTTTTGTTTTTCTTTAAGTTAAGAAATAAAAAATAAAGCTATTTGTATAATATGCTCGATACTTAGATCTCTCGGTTTAAATGTCTAAATCTAAGTTTTTATTTAAAACTTGTCTGCAACTCAATATCATTTTTCAGTGGACTAGATCTCGTTGACATTCATACATCTAAGTTTAAGTATTATGAAGGGTTCATGAACTTGCTATGTTGGGAAAGTAGACGAGATCTTTCTCCTTTCTAGCTAAGAGCTCTGTATACTCTGAGCTTCGACTTGGAATTGTTTTTCTTTTATACAATACGTGTCATATTTTGATCAACGCGATCTTCTTTGATAAAAGAATTTGGATTTGGCCCCCCAAAGCCAGACCATTTGGAAATAATCAAATGCCATTTGAAGGAACGTTGGCATCCAAACTAATCTAAAATTATTAATTTGTTTAAATATCCTTAGGAGACCTGTTTACATAAGCATGTCATCACACATACGCTATTTTATTTTATTTAATGACTATAAAGTACTGGCAAAGTGTTGGAGTGGAGTGATTCAATATTGAAGAAAATCAAAATAAACAAAGACTAAATGAAAGGGATGATGTATCATATTATATGTTTAATAATCTAATGATATAATAACAACTCTCGTGAGGGGCAACGTGTTCGCCTCTTGTATTGAGTTCGTTTAAACTTTTTAATAAGGATATACCATTGAGTTAAAGTACAATTCTACGCATTTACGTATGATATAACCATATTTATAAAAGCTTATTACATCCATATACAGTATACTCCATATATTCTACTCACTCTTCTCTACATTTAAACCTTATAAATAAACTACAAACCTAGAGAGTAACTTTCCTCTTGCATTTTTGTTCTTGAATTGCCTGGCTGGAAATGTTAACGGTCATGGTACAATTCATCTTCACAACCACATGTCTCTTGATAATATTCAACATATTCACCCTCCCTGGAATTCTAGAATAGCTACTCATAGTCAATAACCCCGATCCCAGGTCCGCCCACAAATTGGGATTGGATGTGAGCCGATCAGTGACATCAACAGTTATATTCATTCTCATGGTCCGTCGGGCCTTAGCCTGGCCTGGCGAGCCATAAGCCTCCCCCACCACCTTGCCGTGATAGTACAGAGTGGTGGTGGTGTTGCTGTACCTAAACGAAGCCGCGTTGGGATTTTTCACCGACACATCGGCTGTTAACGATATGTTGGAGCCTGGCTTAGGGGTTGTGTTGTTGTTGATCAGCTCCAGCCTTGTAACTGTGACTTTGTTCATTTTGATCTTTGGCTCCTTCACGCGGAACACAGTGAACGCTAGAATTATGATCACCACGGCATGGAGTAAGAGCAAGGCTGTTATGCAGCCGCAGCAGTTGATGAACTTTTTTCGTCTAACTTCTTTTAAGTGAAGGGCAGCCTCATCAGCGTCGCTGCTCTGGCCGTGGGCTGCAGGGGCTAGTGGTCTGACCTGCTCCTTCTCCACCATGGCTAGAGGGTTGAGAAGAGATGGGGAGGAGAGAAGGGTTAAGGAAAGCTGAGGTTTTGGAAGAGTTAGTGTTAATATATATGTAAATGAATGTAGTGTATTTTTATAGTATTTGTGTTAGGGGGAAGTGGGAATATGATGGGCTAAGTTTGAGTTTTCTACAAAATGTTGACACATATTGTTGTGCCTTTTGCCAACCCAAAATATTTCAAGCTCCTCAATCTTGACTTCCACTAAAGTTCACACATAATTGTAGTATGAAGCTGCTACTATTTGAGACTGAACAATGATTTTTTTTCTTTTCAGATTTATTATTTATATAAAATTTGAACATATGACTTTTTTAGGGTACATCAACACAATTATGAAGGTAGATGCAGATTTATGACAGTTGGCTAGAATAGTGAACTCGTTCTCCCCTTTATTCAAGTTTGAATCCCCCACCTATTAGATGTGATGAAGAGTTTTTGTTTATATTTTCTACATTGATATTGTATATATACGCAAAACGCATCGTTTTAGGGATGAATGAATGAAATATGATAAATTATGAGAGTGATTGATTTTATGCAGACGGGAGGTCTCTTTAAGGACTGTCAAAAATGGTGGTGCTGGCGCCTACTTGAGTGAGACAAACCATATGAAATTCTAAATATAATTATTTCATGCAATTGACTATTATCATCTAAAATAGAAAATTATTATAATTCGTAATTATTCCTTAGTGTAGTGTGCCACCAACTTTTAACTACTTTCTCATCTTCCATTTATTATTTATTAAATAAATGGATGGAAGGAAGGAAGCCTTTCTTTCTCCGGCACTCTTTTTGTTTTGACAGGATTTATATCTATAGTTAGCATGATAACATTTCATCTACCGGCATTACTACAATATAAAAAGGCTTCATACCGGAAAAGGCCTCACCTTCCTTTTGACAAGATTTTATTACTTTGTAAAGTACAGAAATGATGGAAGTTTCGCATTACCTACTACTTCCACTACGTGACTAATTGCTTGGCGATTGTTTCTTTAACCCTCTTCTCTTTGCCTGGTACCAACTGCAAACAATTATATGATAGGTAGCTAATACAATTAATTTTATTTAATTTTGATTTTATGAGACGGTGACACGTGAGAAACTATTATATGATAGGTACTGAAATGTTATTAAATTACATTTTATGTGTTATAATATTGGTGGATATTGATTATACCACCTAAGGTTACGTTTTCGACCAAATAATCACTCGTTCCACACTTTTTTTCTATGTGATTTATGAGTTGGATTCCAACTTTCATATATAGGATCGGCCCAAATTCCCAACTTCCCACCTTTTGGGCCTGTCAAAAATCAAGCTCCAAACTAATGTAGTTGACTTTGTCGTGGAGACTAGAGATGAGAACACATAGACATCTACCATTAAATTCAAAGAAGCTTCTGCTGGACCTAGCTAGCTACTTTCAAGAATATCAATACATTTTCTTTCCCTTGACTAAATCCTTGAAAGCAACATAGTTTTTAAGGGTATAGGGAAAGAAAAATGAATCCATCATTGGAGTAATTGCATCAATTTTTGACAAGTCAGATAAGGAAATTTCATTGACTTTGTTGCTTGCTGCAAGTCTCCAACTTTTTCTCTCAAGTTTCGACCATGGTGATTTTGGATTTTGGTTCCTCACTGCAAACCAAACCATCTTTAAAAGATGAATAAAAGCAGTACCAAATTATTACAGTAATGGGCTCGTTTGATATGTTGGACTATACTAAAAACTTATTCAAGATTTCATTCGGTTATTTTAGGTTCTACAAGCTAAAAACATTTACAAATCAAGGCAAACAATAATCAGCAGAAGTATCAGAGAAACTACAATAGCTTTACTAAAAATTCTAGACCAATTTGTCACAGGATAGACCGATCAAAAGGTATTTAATCTCTGCATTGCCTCTGCATAGTTTAGGTTCAACAAGCTAAAACTCAAGTACAAAAAATGTTTACAAATAAAGGCATATACAATAATCAGCACAAGTATCAGAGAAAACTACAACAGAGAGACTCCGGATAAAAACTGTAAAGTCGATAAAAAAAAATTCCAGACCAAAAAGAAGAAGAAAGCAATAAGTTTCCGGCCTCTTCCGAGTCAGAATTTTCATTGGCAGTGGAATTCCTGGATTGCCTGCCGGGCCAAACTAATTGTCAAACTGCAATTCATTTCCCTACTTCTTCTTTTCTTCACCAGACCCACCATACTCACCTTCCCGCTCAGCTTGGCATGGCTCTTCAAATTCAAAACCCCTGAACTAATATCACTGCTTGAGGATGATCTGCCATCAAGATTTGCCTCCACCGAAACGCTCACCTGCTTGCTGTGCCTCATCTTAATAGACCCTTTTGGAATTGTTCCTTGTCCAACTGTAATACCCTCATGTGACAAAACCAATAAACTCTCATCATATTTCAGCTTACCCCAGTTTTGATTCTTCACCTTAATTTCTGCCCTCAGTGTCATGTTGATGGCAGGGGATGTTCCAAGCGCGGTGAAATTCTCGACAGAAATTGCAGCCAGCTTGATGTCGGGATCCTTGAAGCGAAACACAGTGAGGCAAAGCACCCCAAGCACTACAATCTGGAGCAGAACAAGTGCAATGACAATTCCACAGTATTTGATTCTTCTTCTCCTGGGAAATGACTTGGGAGAAAATATTGTGGGAGAAAATGTTGTTATGACTTCTTCTTCTTCTCTCTTTGAGCCATGGGGTTGCTGCTGCTGATGTTGGTCCTTGTGATCGGCCATGTTTGAGTTCTTGAAAGGCTATGAACTTGAAAATGAGTTTTTTATGTTTTTTGTTTTCTCTATTTGTGGTGACCAAAAGAACCAAAAGTGAAAGGTAGTGAGGAAAATTTGGTGAACAACGAGTCCGTGACTTTGAATGTTCTGCCATGAAGGTGTGAAGGAGGAATATCTCTGGTTGGTTTTCCATTTGGACTTTGACAGCAGCCATGAGGAGGAAAGTCTTACAAGGGCTTAATTAATTAATTATTATTAATAATAAGAAAAAAAAAAGAGGGTTTTGGTATACTAATTACCGAATAAATTGTCCTAATAATTGGCCAACCACCACAAAAAAAATGTATTAACACTAAGTGTTGACATATGGGGTTGAGCGCAATTTTGCATGATCCCACGTGGACGTATAAAATAAGATGGATTTGTTTGTTGAGAGTATTAATAATTGGATGGTGGAGTTTATATATGGTTTTTTTAATTTATAGGGGAGAAATATGAGAAATTTTTGTATGTTTTGGGTAGGTGACAGAGCCACTATGCAAAATCAATAAAATTTGACGTCATAAATCCTTTGGTTTTAACAAAGAACACTGTTTGACTTTCTCTCCCAAAAACTCATACAAATGGACAAAAAGATGAAGGAAGAATTGGGAGTGGAAGTGGAGATGCGGGGTATCGATCCCCGTACCTCTCGCATGCTAAGCGAGCGCTCTACCATCTGAGCTACATCCCCTTTCAATTATTATTTTAAATTTTAATATTTTGTATCAATCCAATGTGACTGGGACACGTGGCATAACTAGCCAACACTCAACACTCACATTTCGCATATAAACTGTGTCTTATTTGGGTAATAATCCACAAAAACCATTACACAAGCTAAAAGAATCCCTTGGTCTTCTTGGCTCATGATTTAGATGATGAGTTTAATTTCATCATTAATAAAGTCATGGTGAATTTGTATTTCTGAACCTTTTGGGTTATTATGGATCCCAACCAATGAGATCTTTATTTTATTTTATTTTTTTCCCTCTCCAAGGCATCACAGAGTATTAATTAATTTCCTTCAACAAATTGTTAAACAGATCAGAAATCTTGAGCTGGCCCTGTTGTTTGCAAGGGATTGGCAAGGAAATGGCCCCAATGATAGGAAGCTTTATTTGGATGTTGAAATCGATCTCATAGTCAATATCTGCATCTTCAGAAATGTCTTTTGCCAAGGTCATGAGCATACTGAATGGCACCTTTGCCAACACCAACAAAATGGACTCTTCTCCAGGCTTCAGTGACGCAGGCTCTTTCAACGTCGCTGATAAAGCCTCGCTGCTCCACTCATATGCACATATAGAGTAGAAAACAATCAATATATTCCAAATGAGCTTGCTTGAACATACAATTTAAAATTCATTTATGTTCAAAAACAAAGACGTTACTTTTTGACAGATAGTTTAGCATGTTATGTTATCGGACACAGAAAGAGAGATATCACAAGTGTCAGAGGTATGCTTATTTCAATCATTACGTGACTAAAATCACTTGATGAGAGAGATATAAATGCATGATTTTAAACAACCGATAATATGAAATTTGGATCAAACCTGCCGCCGCTTTTCAATTTGAAAGAGGCCCGACTGACTGGAAGATAAAACTCGAAGGGGTTGTACACGGAGATCTTGAAAACGAGTTCTATGGAGTCGAAGTTTAAGTTTTCAAATTGAAGGCCCACAATAAGTGCAGATCTTTTCTTCATCTCAGCCAATCTCCCTTCCCAAAAGCCCTTGGCAAGGTTCACTACATAGTTTTTAGCATTGCCCGCTAACTGTGACACCTTCCAAAACGTATTCGAAAACGCAGAAGAAACAAAAGTTGCACTTCTTTGCATAATTATTGAAGAGGAATAGATATTTGTAAATTTGTAATTAACTTTGAGCTTATTTGTTATGCTCCCATGGACAAGGAGAGCTTAGATTGATGTGTGTAAATATATACATAGGGCCAACCATGATCCTTTTCTTGCATCTCTTCCTTGTATATAGTTCCAAAATATAAATAAAGAACTGGGTTCCTTTTATTTCCATCCGGTAAAATAGAATTTGTTCTGTAGATTCATGATGTTGTGGAAGCAATATTTTGGGTCTTTTACTTGTTTAATAAGGCCATTATATTCCCTCTCATCCCTTTCCCCTCCTGTTCCTGCTTTTGTAATTCCCCAACTTTGGCTCTGGTCAAACTTTTTACAGTTTTATTATATTTTTAATTAAATAATTAAGAGCATTTACTCTGACCGAACTTCTAGATTCAATTATGCTTCCCAATATCACTTGTATATAAAATGAACATTAAAAAAAACCTTCAATATATTTTTTCAGTACAACTGATTGGGGAGGGAGTTTACACAAATACTCATGGGTGTTTGAAAGTTTTGAAACTCCGCTCACATAGGTAGAGGTGGAAGAGCTTAACCAACTGAATTATACCCGCCGACAAAAAAGCGGTGCTGAGCAAAGACATAGTCCATTTCTTAATGTATTTAAATTAACAACAAATGAAAAGTTACAGAATATAACCAAAGCCATAGAATCTCAAAGGTCATACGGATCAGAAGAGGGTGGGAAGCTTGATCGCTCCCTTCTTGTTAAGTGGTATGGTGAAGTTGCCAAATACAGGAAGGTCAATGGTGAGGCCTATATCAAGCTCATAATCAATGTCCCAATCTGCTCCAACATCTTTTGCCAAGGTCAACAATATGCTATGTGACACCTTTAATAGTACCTCAAGCACAGTAATCTCCTTTCCTTCTATTGAACCAGGATCTGGTATAGTCCCAGATGCAATCTCCCTACAAATTCACATGTACACATACAAATCAGGTCACTTTATATACATGAGCATGGCATAGAAGCTAATCTTTTTATTTTTTTTATCAAAAAATTGTGTATTGATCGCATTTGAACTCGAGATCTCTTCCGACAAAGTAAAACCAGCACCACAACGACAATGGTATGTTCTGTTGAAATTTTTATTCTGTTCTCTATGCTTTGAATTTGTCAATCTTGATCCCTTTGCGTAATTTGACCGTAATCTATTTTGATGTTTGACAATCTTGATTCTTACACATTATGAAAATGAAAACAGGGGACCAAATTGACGAAATTGAAAACACAAAAATCAAATTAGAAAATTCCAGTAAAACATAGGGATCAAATGAGCATCTATAACAAAAATAAACAAATAAAAATTAAACCCAAAGTGTGTTAGAAAGTGAGAATCGGAACCTGCCAACACTTTTGAGGGTGTAAGTGATATCACAGATGGGGAGGTCAACTCCATAGGGATTGGTCACAGAGATTTTTGCAAGGTACTCAACAGATCCAAAGCTCACCGTCTTGAAATCAACATCTGTGAGTTCTGCCTCTGGCTTCTTTACATGACCCACTTTCTCTGCCACAAAGTTCTTGGCTTTTTCCAACAACTCAGACATTTTCAGAGCACACACCAACAAAAAAATATTAATACGAACAAAGAGATCAACACTAGATTAGATATGGCACCTGCAGGCTCGTTGCTGAGATTTATATTTTTGGAGCTATTTATAGGAGGTGGATTTTCAGTGGATTTTATTGGGTAAAATATAGAGGAGGTAGTGGGTGCACTGGGTTTGCGCCACGTGGCAGGAAGTCGGCAGGAAGGACGCGGGACAATCTTACGTGTCCGCTCGTGTTTCCTCCGTGTTCAGAGATGCTTAACAAGAAAATTTGTACTAAAAGTAAGGGTTGAGATAAGATGGGATGGGTCTTTTTCTTTAACTTTGGACAATCTGGACGGTGGAGAGTGATGTTCTATTTAATTGGCTGGATGGTGGGTCCAAATCTTATCGGCAAATTCGGTGCCTTTAGTCGCAGTGGATAAGTCACAATGGGCCTGATTGAATAATTTGAATATCTATCAGATATACAAAACCCTCGCACATGCTAGTAATGCAATACGTAATTCGATTTTTCACGTTCAACTTTTTTTTTGGTTAATTAAGGATATAAACTAATTTTTTTTGCCAATCTCCTCCCTACTGTCAAATTTCGAAACATTTCATCCATTTCTTTTTCAATATTGAGGGTAAAGTTGTCTTTCCAGCAACCTTCCCTTTCTCCTTCTCCAAATTCCAATTTCAGCTCAGCTTCCATTGCTAAATCACACCCCTCCCTACCCCTACAATGCCTTCTCAAAGCATAAATTACTAAAGCTCTTTCCTAAAGCATGAATTGGCTCCTTAAAATTGAGGAAGAGAACATCATTATAACAAATAAAATTTTGACACTTATAAAAATTCGAAAAGAAAAAAAGTTAAAGGAATTCAAAACAAATGAAAGGAATTTCCAAGTGTCAAAACTCTATTTGTTTGGAGGATGAGCTCCTCAGCCAAGCTTTTTCCTCTTTTTTTTGGGTTGAGAAATTATGTGATTGCATTTATAATTCGCCAAAAAAGCTACTAGCCACAAATGACTAATACAAACTAGCCACAAATGACTATTACAATAACATAGCAATCTAACATCAAAATTAAGACAATCTGGTGCACCTCTACTAATGATTATACATGATCGAAGAAACTCTAGCATAGACATCTCAATTAAGATTGCAAACTTAGAATAATAAAAAAGATATAAAGTTTAAAAAAACCAAGTCATAACAATACAAATAACTCTTATAAAGAAGAGATGAAAAACTCTCACAAAGGAGAGGCGAAATGCTCTCACAAATGAGAAGTAAAAAGTTATCACAAAAAAGATGTGAAAACTAAACAGAGAACCCAAAAGTCTATGTGACTTATTCCAAACCGAAAGAAATCGCAAAAATGATGATAGAGGAGATCCGACGCCAAAATGCAGGTGGAGATACGACTCCGTGATGCAACCACATGTGATGGTTGAAGGAAAATCATAATAAAACAAAGACAAATAGAGGAAGCTTTCTGTCTTTGAAAATGGGGGAAGAAGAGAAGAGAGGAAGAGAATAGGGGATAGGGGAGAGGGGAGGAAAAATCATAAAATGAAAACAGTTCTAGAAGTGTTTTTTCTCAGAGAGAGAGAGAAAGGCCAGAGCTTTTTCCTTTCTAGCATATATAGATAGTTATCGGCATTAAAAAAGTATAATCGACTTTAACTTCAATAATCAAAGTACACATATAATACTTTAAAAGTCCAGAGCCGATATAAACTTTACTTCAAGGCTTTATATTCTCATCACTTTCCCCTCATTGCTGTTGTAACTGCTTTGTAATTCCCCAACTTCGGCTTTGGTCAAACTTGTTAGGGTTTTTATTATATTTTTAATTAAATTATTAAGAGCATATACTCTGGCTAAGGTACTGGGTTCAATTATCCTTCTCAATATAACTGATATATAAAATATTTATAAAAAAAAACTTAAATATTTTTTTTATAAGCGATTGGGGAAAGAGGGTTTACACAAATACACACATAGTATCCGGGAATTTCGAACCTCTACCCACATAGATAAAGGTAGAAGAGCTCAACCAAGTGAAAACAACAAACCAAAAAAACTTAAAACACTAGTGTGCTGAGCAAAGACAGAGTCCATATCTTAATGTACTTATATTAACAACAAAATAAAAGTTTGGGATCAGATGACGCTGGGAAGCTTGATCGCTCCCTTCTTGTTAAGTGGTATGGTGAAGTTGCCAATGACAGGAAGGTCAATGGTGAGGCCTATAACCAGCTCATAATCAATGTCCCAATCTGCTCCAATATCTTTTGCCAAGGTCAACAATATGCTATGTGGCACCTTCAATAGTACCTCAAGCACAGTAATGTCCTTTCCTTCTATTGAACCAGGATCTGGTACAGTTCCAGATGTAATCTCCCTACAAATTCACATGTACACATACAAATCAAGCCACTTTATATATATGAGCATGGCATAGAACTAATCTTTTTTATTTTTTATCCAAATATTGTGTATTGATCGTATTTGAACTCGATATCTCTTCCGACAAAGTAAAACTAACACCAAGTGTACAAGTTATGAGAATGAAAACACATGACCAAATTGACCAAATTGAAAACACAAAAACCAAATTAGAAAATTCAAGTAAAACACATGGATCAAAAGAGTATCTATAACAAAAATAAACAAATAAAAAGTGAGAATTGGAACCTGCCAACACTCTTGAGGGTGTAAGTGATATCACAGATGGGGAGGTCAACTCCATAGGGATTGATCACAGAGATTTTTGCAAGGTACTCAACAGATCCTAAGCTCATCGTCTTGTAATCAACATCTGTGACTTCTGCCTCTGGCTTCTTTGCATGACCCGCTTTCTCTGCGGCAAAGTTCTTGGCTTTTCCCAACAACTCAGACATTTTCAATCGAAGCACACTCCGACAACAATCTAACAGCAAAACAAAATATTAATACAAACGAAGGGATCAACACACTGGATTAGGTTTAGGACTTGCAAGGCTTGTTTTTGAGACTGACATTTGTGGAGATATTTATAGGAGGTGGATCTCCTTCTCCAGTGGAATATTGAGTAAAATATTACAGTGCACTGGGTTTTCGACACGTGGCAGGGAGGTCGGCAGGAGGACACGTGACAATCTTACGTGTCCGCTCGTTTGTTCCTCCGTGTTTAGATATCTGTGATGGATTGATGATGTTTGACATGAAATTTGTACTAAAAGTAAGGGTTGAGATAAGATGGGATGGTTCTTTTTTAAAAGTTTGGACAATCTCAACGGTGGAGACAGTGATGTTCTATTGGATGGTGGGTCCAATTCTCATTGCCAAAATTTTATTATTATTATTATTATTATTGAAATATATGCTTTATTAAAAAATAATAAATAATATAAACATGTACAAAAATAGCACTGAAATATCCAATATTATCCAAAACCAACACATGGGTGCCTTTATTTGTCGCAGTGGACGAGTCACAAGGGGCCTAGTTGAATAATTGGAATATTATCAGATATACACTAGAAACCCTCACACACTATTAGAGCATTTTCACCCATTTACTATGGCAAAAGGCAAAGGAGGCCATAGTTGTTACTATTCACATGAATAGTCCTATTATAGCAATTTTTTTTTGTTGGTTTTCCGCCCATTGTCATGGCAACCCAAAGGGCAACCACTATTCATATGAGATATGAGGAGAGGAATTTGTATAGAGTTTTGGTGGGGGAAGTGAAGAATATGGCTAGGTATTTATAAAAAATTTTATGAAATTGGTAATTTTTTCCTCCTTTTTTTCAATTTTTTTGTTATTTCAAATTTATTTAACAAAAACCCTTTTTATTGATTGTTCATCCTATATTTGATGATTTCAGATAAAATAAACTTATGCATATTACAAAATTAACCTCAATGAATGTATATGCAATCTAATCTTAATGGCTAACTTTATCATTTGGATAATTTTTTTAATATAAAATTATCAATATTTGTACGAAAAATCAATGGGAATGAGTTTTGTGAAAATATTTAAAACTATAGGGAGTGTTTGTATAATTTTTGAAACCTCAAGATTTTTTGTAAAAAAATTAAAAATTTCATAGGATGTTAGTGTAAATAACTCTACAAGAATTGAATGACTTGATAAGTGTAAAATTTGTAAAACCAAAAATATAGGAAGCATTTTTCATGGGAAAAAGCTATTTTCTTAACAATAGTTTAGATAGTCCTACAAAACAATAGTTTAGATAGTCCCTTGAAAAACAATAGTATAGATAGATGTTTGATTAGGGTAATTCTAGCTAATGAAGACACTGATATTTCTATTTAGTTTTGGCTTTCGATGCGGCAAATCTATATTGCATGTGTGAGTACATATGCTTCTGGTTGTTGAATCAGGGATTTTAGTCATTTTTGAGTTGTGCATGTCACTGAAGAAAATTTACCCATATTTACTTCGTACTTTTGTTTGTTTATTAATAAAAACCATAGATTATTCTTAAAAAAAAATAGTATTATCAACATTAACTTCAAAACTAAAGGACACATATTACATTTTAAAAACAGTACATAACCGACATAAACTTCAAAAAGAAGAAAACATACTGAATGCTTTGAACTAAAGCTGCTCACAAGCTTTATGAACTCAACACACTGAAGCTCATCATGCTCGACTTGTTTCTTAAGTGAACAAAGCTCATTCGAGCGAATTTCGATCCAAACTCGAACGGTATCCAGTCAATTTACAATTCTAAAGATAGATTAGAGAAGGAGAGAAATTTTTTATTGTGGGTAAGGTATGTAAAATTCAGTGGAAGCTATTCGCTGAGACTAAAGTATCATAAGGACAGCTACAAAGTTGGTTTTCGAAGAATCATACTCAAGTGTGATGCTCCAGAAACCAAATGATCATGGAACCTCAGATGTGCTGCACTGCACATGGCGCATGTGGTGGCTACATTTGCTCTTCATGATTGTAATGAGTGTATAATTTGGATAAAACAGTAACCAGATTGGACTTTGATGCGGGCTTGACCTAGGCCTATATCCTTTTTTTTTTTTTTTTGTGTGGATAAAATGGGGGGTTGGGGGGAGGACAAACCCCAAAGTCCTATATCTTGATTTAAACGTCTAAAGCCCAAAATAAACTGAGTGAGTAACCAACACTAGCGTAGTAGAATTCCATAGTGGGAGAGCTTTATCTAAGGCCCTATCTTGTAACTATTGAATCAAATTGGTTAATCGTTGGATCAAATTGATTAGTTTGATCCACCGTTATAGAATGGCTCCACTACAGTATGAAAACCATTTACTCCCAATCTAATATGCTAAAGTATGAACAAAGGATTAAATTTCAACTCAAACTACAACTGTTCTTTCATTGTCAAAACTCGTGCAGTTTATCAATTTTGGATCAGTTTTAATCGTTAGAAAAGTAAAACAGGAATGTGCTGAAATAAATAATAATGAAGTATATAGTCAACTATAGAAAAGTCTAAATCATTTCCAATGTTAGAATAGATATCAAGTTCGAATCTCACTCCTGTAAAGGAAAAAAAAAACCTAGCCCGATCCCACTTGAATAATACATTGCTACTAAGGACTAAATGTCTTCCCAATTCTAATTCAACGCTGCAAAAAAAAAACCGATTGACATAATGCTTCTCTACATGGTTAAATCATATATACCATTTCTTATGGGATACAAGATGAATAAAAATTCCTTTTAATCTTTCATAAAAGATAAAGTTCATTTCAATCCCATTAGCAAGGAAACACCATGCAACATCTCAAACAGTATAACATTACCACATTGCTCTTACATTCACGACAAAAATTCGACTTTCACCTTTCCAATTTTTAAAATGAACTACTTACTCTTACATTTTATGACAGAGAAATAATTCGACTTTCCCTTTCCCCTTCTTTAGATCTTACCTCTACTTTGTTGCCTCTTTTGGAATCTCCTTTTTAGTCTCTTTTGAAGCTTCATCCTTTGAACCCCAAATAGCTTCAGATAAGGTGGGAAGCTTGATTTCGCCCTTCCTAGATAGAGGTATGGTAAGGTTCCCAACTAGAGGGAGGTCAATGATGAGACCCAAATCCAGCTCATAGTCAATGTCCCAATCCTTAGCAACGTCCCTTACCAATGTCACAATTATGCTATGTAGCACCTTCACAGGCACCTCCAACACAGTAGTGCCACTTGACTTTATTGAGCCAGGATCTGGCATGTTCCCAGATGCAATAACCCTAATTCACATGTATATAAACATACAAGTCAGAAAAAAAAAATCAGTATCAAACTATTGTTAAATCGAAGCTCATTTAGACATCTCAAAACGATTTTGATCTCTTATTCGTTGATTTCAAAAAGGGAATTTTATTTTGATCTCATTTCCTTGATTTCAAAAAACAAAACCCTTCTAAATAGTTTGATCTGTAGCCGGACCGTGACATTTTTTTATTCATTGAATGAGCATGGTCACAAAAATTGTAGGTTCTTCAAAACCAACAGCAGGATTAAAATGACCACAAATAGATCACGTACGAGTGAAAGAAAAAAGATGTAAAAACAAGAGTTGAATTGAAACCTGCCAGCGCTTTTGAGGGTGTATTTGACCTCGCAGACGGGGAGAGGATGTGGATAGGGATTGTTGACAGACACCTTGGCAATGTAATCCGCAGAGTCAAAACTCACCTTCTTGAAATCAACGTCTGTGAGACTTGCATCTGGCTTTGGCACGTTTGCTATCTTATCTGCCACAAAGTTCTTGGCCTTGTCCACCAACCCCGCCATTTTCAAAGACGTATGAACCAACAAAAAGAAAGAACAAACCAAAGAAAACTATAGATGAACAAACCAATAGATTGATTTGAGCCTACTTGCAGCCTTGTATTCAGATCGAAAATTTCATTTGGGTTATATATAGAGGAGCTACATCACTTGATTTGTGGGATTGTGACAAATGTAATGAGACTGATGTGAAGAAAATTATCATATATATACGTGTTGGGATTATATATTCCGCACTTGATTGAGGGTTAAGATTGGATCATGGCTATGTATTAGGTCAAATGCAGCCTTAATTGCATGGTGAGCTCCACCAACCAGATCTCCCTCTTTTCTATCTTACATTTTTATTTGGCAAAAATTTCTTAAATTTTCTTGTAAACATAGGAACACATCCTCTCCTTTTTTTCATAAATTTTTTATATAAGTAGTAATCTACTTTAAACTAATCTAAACTACGGGGAGGAGTATTTGAACTCGAGTGCAAAATGAAAAACACATCCGCTCTAACCAACTTGGCTATGCTCATGTTTGCAACGCATCCTTTAGGAAAAAAAAAAAAAAGGAACCATCCAATCAAAACATCCTTGACATATGTTTATGTTTTCATTTTTAATAAAAATATAGGCAGAATATTCAAATCCCTTAAGAAGAATCGTAGAGGATGAGAGTTTCTTCCATTTGCTTTATTTGGCGGATTGGAGCATACATGCATGGTAAGGCTGCGTTTGACCTAATATAAAGATTTTCTATTTGGACATACTATTGTGTGATGAATATTCCGGATATAATACACATCTCGTATGTTTTATTCCGTATTCAAGAGAAAATTATTTATCACATAATCTCCACGTTTGTGAAAGTGGTATTTCGTTTTCTTTGCTAGCTAACCAATCTTCACTATTTTCAACTTTTAATTAAAATTTACTTGCTTCATTTTATCAACCAGCTCACCAAATTATCACCAAAAAACCAACACCAATGACATAAAATAGGAAAAACATTACGAACGACTAAACTATAGAGTCACAGGTATGGGAAGGGAAGGCAACATTTGAGGATCTAGAAATTCGTTTTAGTTTTCAAAGTACCCGTCTGCGTTTAATCCCCAACATTCTTACACCATTCACAAAGAGACATATAGAAGAGAACAAAAAATTGGAAATGCTCTCTTACACCATTCACAATGAGACATATAGAAGAGAACGAAAAATGAGAAATGCTCTCTTGTAAGAATCTTCAGCAACCTAGTTAGATTGTGAATTTGGATCATTGATCATGTTAATTCTTGTTAGAATGTGTGGTTCAGATTCACAATCTGGCAACATAAGTATTTAGGTATACTGCGAATTTGGATAATTGATCATGTTAATTCTTGTCAGAATGTGTGGTTCAGATTCACAATATGGCAACGTAAGTATTTGTTTGGCAAAACAAGTTTGACAAACGAAAAAATAGGACATACACACCCACAAATGCTACATGTAGGATGCCTCAAATGTGTGAGGAGTTTTATGTGGTCTAACGTGTGCGTTAATCCACAACCATTGGTAATATGATACAAAGGAAATCAGGTGGGAAATGATGAAGTGACTTCTCAGGCACGCACTTCTTCCACAAAAGCACAGGATGTTGCCATCAGAATGGGGTTGATTTTCTCCTATAAAAAGACATGTTTTTCTAAACACTAATACAAGGAAGTAGTAACAAGAAAAAATACTACAGCTACTAGCTAATCAAAATCAAGTGCAGAATGGCACCAAATTTAGCAATACTGGCATTTCTCATTTCTTTAAGCCTAGCACTACAATTTGGAGCTGATGCTGCAGACATTGCCATCTACTGGGGTCAAAATGGGAACGAGGGTACCTTTGAGGAAACTTGCGCCACAGGCAACTATGAGTTTGTGAACTTAGCTTTTCTTCCAACCTTTGGCAATGGCCAGACCCCCATGATCAACCTAGCTGGACACTGTGATCCCTACACTAATGGCTGCACTGGCTTGAGCTCTGACATTAAATCATGCCAAGCAAAAGGGGTCAAGGTCATTCTTTCAATTGGAGGAGGAGCAGGGAGCTACTACCTCACATCTAAAGAGGATGCTAGGCAAGTTGCTACTTACTTATGGAACAATTTCTTGGGGGGAAGTTCTACCTCTCGCCCTCTCGGTGACGCTGTTTTGGATGGAATTGATTTCGACATCGAAGGAGGAACAAACCTACATTGGGATGACCTTGCAAGATACCTCTCTGCATATAGTAAACAAGGTAAGAAAGTTTATTTAACTGCAGCTCCTCAGTGCCCTTTCCCAGATGCTTGGGTTGGGGGTGCCCTCAAGACAGGCCTTTTTGACAATGTTTAGGTCCAATTCTACAACAACCCACCTTGCCAATACTCCTCTGGGGATCTTAGCAACCTTGAAAATGCATGGAAGCAGTGGATTTCAGATATTCCAGCTACCAAGATATTCCTAGGATTGCCAGCTGCCCCTGCAGCTGCTGGAAGTGGCTTCATTCCTGTGGCTGATCTCACTTCTAAAGTGTTTCCAGCAATTAAAGGTTCTCCCAAGTATGGAGGGGTCATGCTGTGGTCCAAGTATTATGATGATCAAACTAATTATAGCTCTTCCATCAAGAGCCATGTCTAAATTAAATTCTGAATCAGAGACAACTCTAGTCGTCTGTGATGTTTGTGTACTTCTACATATATATCAGTATTATGCATAAATACATATAGAAACATTGTGTGTTCTTGAACTTATTTTCCTTCCTTCTTTTTTCCAACTATATTATTTTAACTGTTTGATCAAATTGGTTAATTTGATCCAACGGTTAAGAGATGAGACATCATCTAAGTGCTTTAGTTAATTCTTTAGGATGAACCAAAATTCACAGGTGAGCCTAGACTGGCCCAATTCGTTTTGGGCTGTGCGCAGACGATAAATTAGCATGTCATTTAGAATACAAGAATCAAATGAGTTTATTAGTGCTACCAAATAACATACAAAGAGCTTAATTGACATATTGATTTTGGTATATCGACCTTTACATTTCTTTTCTTTTTCCTTCTCAGATAGTCCACAGTTAATACATATATATTAGTACAAATTAATTTCCAATAGAAGATCATGCACTGTGCATTCTATATGTTCATATAGCAATTAAACCTTTAGTACTAGTGAGGTAATTAATTTTGAATCAGAACCCAGAGAGGAACTGCATTTGCTTCAGAAGAGGAGTTAGGGTTTCCATCAGCTTCTCACAGGGATGATTGTGAGTTCCTTCATATGTTGTCAACACAATGCTCGTGTCTTTAGATAGCCTCTGGACCTGCTTTTTCACATTGCATGTGTGATGTGTGCACCGATAATAGCTCCTACGTATGACCATGTTTGAAAGTATGAAAGTGAGAAAAGCATAGAATTTTTTGAACCCAATGAAGAACTTTGGCTCATAAGTAAATGCCCTAATACTAATTAAGCTGGAGATAGATAGATCATAGCAAACATTTAAATTTATATATATTAATATTGCACCAAACATAATGAAGAACATGACTAAATCCTTGCTATTTATGTAGATAACCCAATAAATTTATATATAATCAAGTTGATAGGTCATAAGAATTTTTCTATTTTCAAATAGATTTTCTTAAATTTTTATTGATTTGGAGTTCAGAGTTATTTTTCTATTTTCAATTGGAGTTTTTATTTTTTGAAGTTTTCGATCAAAATTTCTAGGACCAAATATCCGAGTCTAAGTATTTATGTATTCAGTTTCCTTATTGGCTGAGGAAAAGTAGAAATGTTTCGTTATAAAATGTCAATAACCCTAGTCAGGCAAACTAATACTACTAAATTAACTTGATTAACTCCATTTGTTCATAACGTGACGAAATGTCAAATTAGTTGAGCAACTAAAAATATGAATGTATAAGAAAGGAGCTTATAGCTAGGTGGTTAAGAACATTTACCCCTGCAACCGACGTCATAGTTTCTATTCTCCCTTAAAATGACTTGTATATAAAAAATATATATATATATATTATATGAATATATAAATGTTTTGTTTGTATCACAAATTTGATGTCAGTAGCCAGCTAATTAACGTTTGCTTTATGATTTTGTTCGGTGATGTACTAAATTGTAACCAAATAATAATAATAATATAATAGTGTTAGAAAGAGAATTAACAAACCTGGGATATAAGTTGTTCTTGACGGCCTTCTGTCCGTACTTTCTCCAGCGATAACCATCATCAAGAATATCATCGGCACTCCGGGTCTGAAAAGCAAATCTAGGCCGGCTCGCTGGTTTTCTCGTCCTACCACCACCTTTCCTTTTACTATTTGCACCCTTTCCTTCCCGATCAGCTTCATTAATATTCTCAGCAGAGGCACCAACATTATTATTTTCCACCAGTGGCTTATAATTATTAATCTCCTGCCCACCAAACCCAGCTGCTGGAGAACCAGAGAGAAGGCTGACCCAATCAATGTCTGGGACGACTTGATGCTGCTGAGGTTCTAGAAGAGGAGGGCTGATCAGCTGTGAGGAGGAGGATGGGGCTGTTGATGCTGATGAGGGTGTGAAGAGAGGGTTTTGGGGTGGCAACAAGAATGGCAATGAGATTAAGGATGATGGGGTTAATGGGGATGGATAATTAGGCTCTTGATGACCTTCCATAATTAATCTGAGTTGTTAATTAATTAGAGAATGAAGAGAAAGGAAGAGAGAATTAATGTTTGATAGGGGAAGTATATAAAGCTTTCGAAGAGTTAAGGTGGTGGAAGGTGAGAAGAAGTTGATCCGTGCAGACACACAAGAAACATAAAGGAGAGAGAGAGAGAGAGAGAGAGAGAGAGAGAGAGAGAGAGAGAGAGATTAATTGTTGCTTAGGGTTGAAATTGGGAGGCTGTTCTTTTCTGTTTTTGGTACTCTTCCCTATCTTCTATCCTAGGTAAAGGCGAAGGCCAACTACATCTCAACTACTTCTGTTCACCTGCAATTTCAAGTGAGAAAAGGTGACGTGCCTCAATATACATATCGTTATCATCAATGCATGCGTTTGCATGGCTCTCTCTCTCTCTCTCTCTCTCTCTTCTTCACCCACAAGATTCATGGGATGAGGTATTTCTGTAATATTGGGAAATATACGTACGTCACGCGTTCAAATTGCTACAAAATTTTGGTTTTAGTTTGACTAGAGATATATACTGTTTAGTTTACCAACCAAAAGAGCTCCAGGAGAAAAGGCCTGGACCAAAAGCATTTCATGTGTTGTTGCTAACACCATTCTTGTATGTACCAAGCATTTTGTGAGTGATTCGGTCAGCATGGCCCTCTTGTCTTTCATCTTTCTATTTGTATTTTTTCTAAAGCAAATAGTTTTTAAATATTATTTTTTTTATCAATATCTAAAGTAATAGTTATATATATATATATATATACACACACAAGTAATATTGGAAAATGGGGTATTCGGAAATAGGACATCGAGTGTATGGATAACTGCTCTTTAACTACTTGAGCTATAAACCCCTTGCAATATGTCCGAAGGGAGAATCAGTGTTAATGCATTCACACCAAAAAATTACTCCAAATGCACATTAACTATATTGATATATACAGTTTTGCTAACTCAATGTTTAATTTGATATTCTATGATAATAGTTCATAGTTTTATATCATTATATATGGTTCTAAGGTAAAAATCAAATATTATGGTAAAGAAAGTTTCTAAACCAATATACAAGCCTCTATTTGATCTCTAAGACATGCAGAAATTGCCGCAAAGACTTTGT
Organism: Prunus fruticosa; assembly: GCA_018703695.1. NCBI lineage: Eukaryota > Viridiplantae > Streptophyta > Magnoliopsida > Rosales > Rosaceae > Prunus > Prunus fruticosa. Next base: position 47,653,285 of record CM031918.1, on the reverse strand, counting down.
AAGCCCCCAGTCTGAATTATCAAGAACATGAAGGTAAATTAAATCAAGACAATACAGATCTAGTGCAGGAACTGGAAAGGAGATTAGAACAAAGGCTTCTTTCCGTCTAACATTCCCATCAAATGATCAAAAACCTGGCTCCCTGCATCGCGCAGACCAGAATGCATGAATTCATTAGTTATCCACAACCGAATCCCGGCTATCTGAGCCGCTGTTTCCATGACCAGCTTGAAGTTTACAAACATGTCTTCATAGTAAACAGCAGCTGCAACAGGTACCTGTCAATGTTGACAGAAGCAAATTCATACATTAACGGACGAAACTGCTGATAATTCACATCATGTGTAGGCAAAATGGAAAACATCATAGGCTGGTACAAGGTTTAGATCTCCTTGTGCAAATCTTATGGCCAGTTGATATTCAAGACGATTAACTTCATAAAAAGGCAGCACACCTTGTTATTATTTAGTGCAGTGATGTCATATAGTGGAGGCCAATCCTTCTTCTCAGCCAATATATGAGCAGCACCTTTGAATTTCCTTAAGGCATGAATCTCATCAAACATCCATGGAAAGATCATCTGCAGCAGAGAAAAACCCAGTTTGTGTTTGTGAGGTAGTAATCAAATCTGCAAGCAACAACATACTAAGAGGCCAACTCCAATTTTGCTCTGTATGACACATAGCTGTGGGACTACTCTGCTTACCCAATACACCTCATTCGACCCCTAAGATTGGTCCAAGTGTCTATAGCTGCATGAGCATTTATACCATCATGCAAATAAATCATAAATTGTATGCACAGCTAGATATCCTCTCCATCAGGGTATATACACTTCAGAGTTCATGACTCCCCAAAATATTCTATACGTCACATGCTGACGATTATTTCATCCATGAGATATATACTGAATGTAATATATAAATAAATCGTCAATTATCTGTCTGATAAATTCATATAACTGGATGTGAACATTATGGCTTTTTGGCATTTTGAAAAGAGGCCGGAACCTATGCCTACCTCTCCTGTGAAAAATACAGGACGACCTTCTTTTGCAGCCCGGACTGCATCAAATTTGCCCTCATTTTCCGCCCTTATTCTTTGAGCAGCCCACCGTGATGAATCACCCTTCAATAAGTAAACAAATAAACAACTAGACAAACTAATAACCAAATGAAAAAAGAAGAAGAAGAATATAAACTTCTGCAGATGAAAGAGATTAAAGCAATTACCTGGCAGTATATGGATTCATGAAGAAGAACATATACTTCTGCAGATGAAAGAGATTAAAGCAATTACCTGACAGTATATGGATTCATGAAGAAGAGCATAAAGTGGATTTGTGTCAAAAGATGACCACTTGTCAAACTGCAAACATGGAGTGGTTTAAGGTTTTATAACTTTATACCAGGTATGTTCAAAGCCTTGGATTCAACATCCATAAAAAGCAGTTATTTTCTTACAGCATCCAAGAAGTAATAACTGATTTCCTTTGATGCTCCTGGAACTATTATAGGATCCCAGGCCCTCTCAAACCTATGGGTCGAAGTGAAAATATAACTCAGTTGAAGCATGACTAAATTGTAGCATATTGAAATCTAGGTTCATATTCATGAAGCCTTACATGTAGTGTAAGCGCTCAAAACCAGCACTGGATCCCAAGCCAGTAAGACCAAGAATCTGCAATCCCTTTGGGGTTAGGAAGCCTCCAGATGGAAGCTGGACCTGTACAAAAACAAGGGTAGGTGGGATTGATTTTAAAGAGTAATCTTAAATCTGAGAATTATGAAAAGCACCAAGAGAATATGTTCTAGACCCTCACCCCTCCTCCCTCGGATTTTGACAAATAGTTAACAACTTCACGAACAACCTCAATATCTTGAGGATACCTTTGGTAGTACTTCTCATTCTGATGTATAATCTGTTCAACGCATGCTTTATACACGGCATCTGCAGTGCATCCATTTCCTATAGGAGGGATTCCTCCAGTTAAAAGGACTTGTTTTAGTCCTTGTGGGGCAAAACTCAAATAGGTTACTGCACAAAAACCACCAAAGCTCTGCACAAGGGAAAAGAACAAGCTGCAATTTTAGTTCAGTTGCACAGGCAATAGTGCACCACAAGCAAAACATAAGACTTAACACAGAACATTCTTATGATACAAAAAACGCAACACACAACTACTTCAGACATAGGGAGAATGAAGCTGGCACTATGAAGGAGCTCTGGATCTTAACAATGTCCTCTGATAACATAGTAGGTATTTCTTAGTAAAATAAAGAAACTGCAGGCAGGATCATCACACTATAGTCGAAACATTACATGCACACATAAATACTAAAAGCAAATAGCAATTAATACCTGACCCAAAATTGTCCAGGGCCCAGCATCAGGCACAAGACGTACTCGAATAAACTCTGCATCATTTACTATATTATCAGCTCGGAAATGTTTTAAGTAATCAGCCAGATCCACTTCAGACTTCAGTTGTGACATAGATGAAGCTGTCAAAGGAGTTGATAAACCTGTTCCTCGCTGCAAGTAAAAGTGGATAAGCAGGAGAATAACAAATAAGGAAGTACATATTCACAAAAGCTTGTAAGAATATATGCCTATGTAACCATGCCTGATCCATCAATATAACACGAAATTCTTCACATGCTTTACGTATCCATCCACTGGGTTCAGTTGGTCGAGGGGCCTCAAATCCAGGTCCACCTTGTAGATATAATAGGTATGGCAGTGGTTGTTCTTCTTTACCAACTGCAATACAAATCATACTTTATTGAGGGACTAACAGAACCACAAACATGTATGAAAAAGGCAATTGTCTGAGAAGGATATGAGCAATCCGGAGATTGAAAAAATAGGGAAACAGCTTGCTTTCCAGTTACATTTTTATCTACTCCTAACTAGCAATGAGATTTCATGACTAAAGCAGATACTCTTTTTAAGTAGAGTATTTTATGAAGTCCCAGTTTACAGGTATATGCACATGCTTGCACGTTCGTTTTGAGTATGTCTCCGTCTGGCGGCGTAGGTAAGCAGCTTCTGCCGTAACTTCTCTTATCTTATGAACTACCCTGGAATGGATATAAGTCTTATGTATCCACCTATGTCAGTTGAAATTCATAGAACACTTGACATTCGATCATATGAACATTCACAGGCAGATATCTCATTCAAGCTTCCTTCAAAAATTATTTATTGTAGTTAGTGGGAAAAGAAAATGTAGCAGATTAATCTTTGATCTTTTCAATACTGAGGACCACAACAACATAAAACTATCATCAGAGTTAGTTGAGAGGATTCAAATAACTCTACCAATTCAAACCACTAATCGATGTCTCTCTCTTAGCTGAAAACAGTAGACAATGCCTCATTCTTTCCCTTTCCACCATTTTCTAAGCAACCAAACAGAGGCAAAGCACGAAAAGGTCAACACACTTCAATGAAAATCAAAACACTAAGCCGCTTAAATCCAAGAACAAATTAATCACTTCAACTGATGCACCTATATTGCATAATTCACTTCCAACACCAATCAAACAGTAACTAACAGATAATAACAGGAAAATCAAAACACTGAGCCGCTTAAATCCAAGAAAAAATTAATCACTTCAACTGATACACACTATATTGCATAATTCACTTTCAACACCAATCAACCAGTAATTAATTACCTGAAACGACTTCGCGGGCGAAGATTGAGATCTTAGACGATGCCTTAAGACCGACGGAGTAGTTGAGAGGCACAGTGAATCGATGGTCACGAAGTCGGAGCTCCGGCACCGAAAACCACTTCCCGGCAACGTGGTCCGGCGACGAGTCGCCGGAGGTGGCATTAGGCAAGGACATGGCTGTGACTGTACGGACTGAGCTCTGGCTACAGTTGAAGCAGCGAAGCTTGGTGACGCGAAATAGTGGAAGTGTACGAAGACTGAGAGAGAGGGAGGGAGAGGGAACGTAGAGGAGTGACCTTATCAGTGAAGGTTGCGCGTGAAGTGCCGGCATTTTCGGAGACAGTGTGGGGGGTGGGCTTCTGAGTATTAACACGTGGCGCGATCTGTTTGTGAATTTGGGTTTGGATGGTCTTCAGCGGTTGGATGTGTAGACTTTTCGGTGCGGAGAATTTCGATTGATTGGAAGGTTGATGTCGTTTCGGATTCGGAAGCCGATTCGATTATGTAGTGTAAACGCAAGGTTGATGTCGTTTCGGATTCGCAAACCGATACGGCCAATGGTAAGCTTGTAATTTCTCACATTGGGGCTTCTACTTTGTCTACCTCTAATCATGCTTTCCAGCTTAATACAATTATGCAAAGAGAATCATTGTCGACGCATATTTGATGAGCTATCTTTATGTATACATGACAAAATCACAGGGAGGGTATTTTTCTGAGGCCTGAGCAACAATGGCTTGTATCCACCACTGCCACTCTCCCTTTCTCCTTCCTCATCTTCCTCTGTTTCTTCAGCAACTGCATTTCTTGGACAAAAAGTAACTTCCACTTTGTGGCACTGTCGCTCTTGTCTTGAATCAGTTTGGTGCTTCCATTAAGGTTTTGCGAAGTGATGGGGGAGGCGAATATATCCGTGCATCTTTACTGCAATTCTTGTCATCTAAAGATATTATTCATCGTAAATCTTGCCTTTATACACCTTAACAAAATGGCTTGGCTGAAAGAAAGAATCGACACCTTGTAGAAACAACACAATGTATTTTACTTGGATATGCTTCTCAATACGGGGGCTACATTTGCTTTGATTCAATCACCAGAAAATTGATTTTTTCTATACATGTTTTGTTTGATGAAACGGTATTTCCCTCATGCAAGTCTAAGCCTTCTATGCTCACCATGTGTTTCTACAAGTTCAGAGAGTTCTTCATTGGTTTCTTCCATACCTGTTGTATCTTCTTCCAGTCCATTGGTTGATTTTGATCCCACTGAATTGTCTGCTACTGCTGCACTCAATAATTCCTTCTCTATGGCTACTTCTTCAACAACCTTAACCAATGATTCATCAGCATCTTCTTCTAGTACCTTGCCTTCTTCACAAACCCTGGATTTGCAAATAGACCCACATATTCCTCCTACTAATCTTCATCCTAAGCAGATTAGGAGAAAGTCAAGAATTATTAAGAGGGAAATCGTATAGCCGCGCGGCTATACATATTTCGTAATTTTCCCAAAAACTAGTATAGCCGACATATCTCGTAATAGTACCGCCGCGCGGCTAATTTCGTAATTTTCCCAAAACTAGTTTAGCCGACATATCTCGAATAGTACTGGCTATACTTATTTTGTAATTTTATCAAAATATAGTACAGCCGCGCGGCTATACTTATCTCCACCTCGAACCTGACGCTAGACGAGTGCTTTTAAATAAATAAATCGTACAGCCGACCGGCTATACCTGTACAATATAATATATTTAAATAGTACAGCCGAGCGGCTATTCTACTTTTTTTTCTAAAAAATATTATAGCCGCTCGGCTATACTCGGTTGTCAGATTGTTTTTTGAAAATACGTATAGCCGATTGGCTATACTTATTTCCACACTTGGGGCCCGACCGCTAGACGAGTCCTCTTAATTTTTTTCAAAATGAATAGTATAGCCGCGTGGCTATACGTTGTTTGGCACGTGAGCTACTTGGCGGTATGCGGCTACTTTGGGTGTTTTTTTTTTCATTAATTGTATAGCCGAGCGGCTATACTGGATTTTTTTCTATTTTTTTATAATAAATCTTATAGCCGGTCGGCTTTACTTGGATCCTTTTTTTCTTTTCAATTTTTTTCCTAATTTTCATTTATGGATAAGAGTAGTATAGAATATTATCCATTATTATTAGGTCATTACATGAGTCTCTATTTTCCCTTTTTAATTTTTTTAATTTTCAAGAGTTTTTATCCGTATAAAGAATTTAACACTTTCACGTTTAATACTATATTATACACGTATGTATGTATTTTTCAATAATACATTCGTGTTCTGTACACGTCTTAAAGACTCGGTAAAATTCACGTTTTTAAAAAAGCAAACATTTACGTACGTATTTCTCATGTTTAATATATGTATTTTAAACAAAAGTTTCAATAAGACACAGAATTAACGTATTATACAAATAATTCTCACATATTTTTGAATAAAAATAATATATATTAAAATATTATATAGTGGCTGATGAATATCAGATTTGGATATGTTGAAACTAGCAAATTAATATCTATAAAGTATAAATGAATGCAACTAGAAGGGTCCTTTATATATATATATATATATACGGTGACGTTCCTTTTAAATATAATGTATATATATATATATATATATATATATACGGCTAGCGTTCTTTTTAAATATAATGTATTTAAATAGTGCAGCCGTTTAGCTATACTACTATTTTTTCTATAAAATAGTATAGCCGCGCGGCTATACTTGTTTTGACACGTGTAAACCTTATTACTTGCGAGCCCTTTATTAAAAAAAATAGGGAAATAGTGTAGTCTCTCAGCTATACCCGCTTTTAAATTATTTATTTTTTTTAAATAGTAGTCTCACTGCTATACTTATTTTGACAATTGGGCACCTAATCGCTAGACTGGTCTTTTAAAAACATAACTAAATAGTATAGCCTCACGGCTCTACCACCAAACCCACCACAAGCCATGCCCCCATCATCCTTCCCTCTACAACCAACCACCACCCTACCATCATCCATAACCACCCAAACTCACCATAAGCCATACCCACCGCCAAAACAAAAAATAAAAGGAAAGGAAAATAAGAACAACGCATACATTTGCGGCGGTGATGGGTTTGTGGGTTGTGAGGGGCAAAAAGCTTGGTGATGAAGACGGTGATGTGGCCTTAGTCTTCAAGGGTTGGATATGGTATGGTGGTTTGGTTGAGTCCATGACGTATTTGGGATGGCAGTTGGGTCGAGTCCTTGACGAACTTAGAGTTTCAGAGGTTGTCTTGGGGTGGGGAGAGGACTAAAAATATATATAAATAAAAGGTTGGCTAGATATGAAGGGAGAGGGTAGGGATGTGAGGGAGGAGATCTGTAGGCGATGGCAGAGGGGGTGTGGAGAAGACGATGTTTTTTTTTTGTATTTGTATTTGTATTTTATTATTAATAGTTGAGTTAAGTTTTTTAAAAGAAAATCTTTTTTTTTTAATTTTTTTTTACACATGACACCTACGTGACATCTAATTCAACAAAATTATGGGTCTCATTTGTGCTACGTCGGTATTTTTAACATAGTTTTTGACTGACTTGATAGTGGGGGATAAATTGAGATGCAAAACATCGATTAATGGGGAAAAGTTGGTCACTTTAACTTTCACGAGATAAAGTGAGATTTGATCATAGTTTCAGGGGCACAACAATAAATAAGCCCAGTTTCTATCACCTAAGGCCATCTCCAGCCATTGACTATATCCCAAATGTAGCCTTAAAATAATGCAAAACTCATCTCCAGTCATGGACTAAACAAAAATTTGGCCAAATTTGGAGGGCCACATTTGGCCCTTTGGCCCTCCAACCGGGCCACATTTAGCCTAGCTTTGGCCTAGGCCAAATTTTTTGTTGGCCCCATACATGTGCTTTTGTAGAAGATAAATTATTAAGTGTGGGCAAGAGTATGAATCATCTCGGCAAATGCATATCCAACAGCCAACAATAAAAGCGCTGATGTCATCGACATATTTTTAAAAGCCTTTTTAAATATTTTCAATTCGTGTTGTTTAAGAAAAATTTATAAAAAAAATTATTGGTCATGACCTTTGGAGGTTAGACCAATGAAACCCAACCTTTTTTATAAAAACAAATAAAATAAAATTTAACGTGATCACCTTTTTAAATGTTTTCAATTTTTTCGTTTAAAAAATTATAAAAAATTACTGGTCATAACCGTTGGAGGTTAGACCATTGTGAACCTTCTGGTGGGCTGTGAAGGAATATTGGGTTGAAATGACCCGACGCATATTATTCTGTGTTCAGTGTACCTGGACCTCGGCGCTCGGCCCCATTTGATCCTCAATGGCATTGCCAATGCAACAGTACGTGGCACCACTTTATGGCGCGTAGAAAACATTTGTCGCAAAAATGAAGACCGGTTCAGTCGGTCAAATACCAAACTATTCAGAGTTGTTCAACAAAACCTTCTCTCACTCATTCATTCCCACTTGCTCAGTTTTAGGTGGCGCAGCCAAAACAGACCCCAATTTCTCTCCTTCAGTCTCTCTCTACAACTTTAAAGATGACATTGTACGCCGCCGTTTCGCGAGCCAAAGCGATGTCGCGAGCCTTCTCTCCGATCCTCCGTTGCATGAGCAACGTGCCGGAAAACACTGTCTACGGCGGCCCAAAGACGCAGAGCCCAGACCAGAGAGTGACGCTGACCCACTTGAAGCAAAAGCACAAGAAGGGCGAGCCCATCACCATGGTCACCGCCTACGACTACCCTTCTGCGGTCCACCTGGACTCGGCCGGCATCGACATTTGCTTGGTCGGCGACTCGGCCGCCATGGTGGTTCATGGGTATGACACCACCCTTCCTATCACGCTTGATGAAATGCTTGTTCACTGCCGAGCCGTGGCTCGTGGGGCCAAGCGACCGCTTTTGGTTGGGGACTTGCCCTTTGGCTCCTACGAGTCTAGCTCCAATCAGGTAGGTAGCGAATAAAATGGAAAATTCCTCCGTAATTCTGTTGATTTCGAAGGTTCATTGTCTATGGGCTTTTTGTTTATAAGAATGTGAAGGAAAATGACATTGGAACATTGTTTGACTTTTGTGCATGAGCACATGAGCATGACAGAGGGTGTTCTGTTTGGCTGATGAGAAAGTAAAAGAAAGGAAATTTAACTAATTTTTTTCGTTTTTGTTGTTTTTAATGATGAAATTTACCAATTGATGAAATTATTGAAGCTACGAGCTTTCTTACATTTTTTCAAATTTCATTGCAACCAAGTAGAAACAGAGCTGTATTGAATTTCAGAAATGAGAGTGTGTTCTATTTTGTTGATTGGGTTTGTTTTTTTATAAGTAGGCCATGGGTGGGTGATATTGCAGTTTCCATTATGAGCAGGCTGTCGATACTGCGGTGAGGGTTTTAAAGGAAGGAGGAATGGATGCGATCAAATTAGAAGGAGGGTCACCTTCTAGAATTACTGCAGCAAAATCTATCGTGGAAGCTGGAATTGCTGTAATGGGGCATGTGGGACTTACTCCTCAGGCCATTAGTGTTCTTGGGGGCTTTAGGCCTCAGGGAAGGAATGTTGCTAGTGCTGTCAAGGTCTGTGTGTGCACGAATGCGTGTGTCGGTAATTTGTTTTCTATTATGGGTTTGCATGTGCTGAAATTTCTATTTGTTGTAACAATGTTGTATTAGATTTTTGTCTGCAGGTTGTGGAGACAGCACTGGCTTTGCAAGAAGTTGGGTGCTTTTCTGTTGTTTTAGAGTGTGTACCTCCACCGGTGGCAGCTGCTGCAACATCTGCTCTTCAGATACCTACCATTGGCATTGGAGCAGGGCCTTTTTGCAGTGGGCAGGTTAGTTAATTATGTAGTCCTGTTCCTCTTGGTTGTATTGTATGTGTCTGCCTTGATGCTTGCTTGTGTAGTTCCATTTGGTGTTAAATAGATATTAGCATCCTTGAGAAAGTTTGTTTAATAGCATATCATTTTAATTTGTTTGATGTATATATCTTTCTGTAACTTGAAACTTTGCTTGTTTCAGAAGGTTTAGGCATTTGCAGGTGAAAAATCCTTGTTTTGGATCCTAAAAACTTTTTTTCTCTTTTGAACACTGTCATTTGGGGCGTATGTTGACATATGATGTAACAGATTAGTAGGGATGAGGTAGCTGGATAGATTAGCTCAAAACTACCAAATTTGAGCTCGGCTGAAGCTTGAAACGAGCCTAGAACCAAAGCTTGAGCTGACTCATGAGATTGCATTCTGTTAATTAACTTCTTTGAAGTTGTACCTTGCACATAAAGTTAATTAATTTTCTAGGGTTTTTGCATCCTTTTCTTCCGAGACATGGTGTGGTTATTTCTGGCACACTTATTTTCTTTTCCCCTGTATCACGCAGGTGCTAGTTTACCATGATCTTCTTGGAATGATGCAACATCCACATCATGCCAAGGTGAACTGAACAGTTGCATCTCCTTAATAAAGCTCTTTCTCTCCACTTATGTGAACTTTATTTAAACAAAGAAGCACCTCATCTTTTGCAGGTTACCCCAAAATTCTGTAAGCAGTTTGCACATGTTGGAGAAGTCATCAATAAAGCTCTAGTAGAGTACAAGGAAGAAGTGACCAGCGGCTCGTTTCCTGGCGCTGCCCACAGCCCGTATAAAATCAGTGCTGCTGAAGTTAATGGCTTTTTAAGTGAGTTAACAAAGTTGGGTTTGGACAAGGCAGCATCTGCAGCAGCTGAAGCAGCTGAGAAGATTAGTACAAGCAAATAACCTACTGAAGGCAGCCCTGCAAGTGACTGATAATGGACAAAACCCAGCATATTTGGTGGAAAGTTTCATTACGAAGTAAACGGCCACAGAAGAATTTTGAAAGAGCAGGACAATTTTCTCTTTGTGACAGTGAGGTATCAAAAGTATGCAGTTGGGTTCCATTTTGAGTTGTAAAAGAAAAGTTGCTTTTGCAGAAAGTTGTGTTCAGAATTGGAAGCAACTTCAGAAATAAGATATTTCAAGCCATTTCTATATTTATTCATGATCCGAGCATAAAAGTAGACCCTACTGTAATTTTTGTACCAAAACTTTTTTTTTGTTGCTATTTTTTGAGTACAGAATACAGGTGTTTGCCTTTCATTTTCCGCATTTCTTTGGACAAATAAAGGGTGGAAGTTGGGAATATTACCTTATGCGGTAGGATTTGTAGCAATTGAGTGATTTATATTCTTTTTGATGTCACAAACAAAAGAGGAATAAATAAAAAGTCATCTTGTGGATCTTTTGCTAGTTGGATGAATTTTGTAAAAATCGAATAGAACCTAGAATTTTAATTTTGGAGCAGTGGACATTCGAATCATTTAAAACAAAATAATTTCAAAATAATAATATTTTTTTTTTAAAAAAACAGAAGCTACTTCGTCCAAATCTACTTGTACATGTTCTTAAACCCTAAACCCCTTCATTCAAATCTCTACCGAACAAAATGAACACTCTATCACTCTCAGCTTCAAAGCACTCAAAATCCTTCCTCAACCTCCTTAAACCCCATACCTCCAAAACCCAATCCTCCATCTTCTTCCTCAGCCACCACCTTTCCACCGACCCCGATCCCGATCCCGAAGCCGAACCCAACCCTAAGCCCAACCAATCACCCAAAGACGATGACTTGCTGATAACCCAGGTGGTCGAGGTCCTCCAACCCAATGAAAAGGACTGGAACTTTGACCAACTCCACCACCTCCTCTTCTCCAACTCGGCCGCTCCTTCACCTCGCTCGCTTTTCCACATCACTCGCCGCCTTGGCGCTTCCTCCAAGGCCCTCAAGTTCTTCGAGTACGTTTCGGAAAATGTGGCAAGCGCACCAGACTCGACGGCTTCGCTCTCGTCATCATTCCAGGCCATTCTTGAGCTTGCTAAGCGAGAACCCACCTCGCAAAACAAGCTTTATGACTTGTATAAGATGGCGAAAGAGCAGAACATCCCGCTTAATATCAGCGCCGCTGCTCTGCTCGTTCGATCTTTAGGCATGGTTGGCATGGTGGATGAGGCGCTCATTGTGTTTAATGATCTAGACCCGGGTTTGAAAAACACACATCTCCGCAATGCGGCGATTGATGTGATGTTGAAATCGGGATGTGTCGATGATGCACTAAAGGTGCTCGACGAAATGTTTGATCCAAAAGCAGAGGGCCGGGTCGACCAGGTTACGGGTGATATTGTGCTTTCCTATTTATTGAAGAGAGAGCGGCCGGGGAGGAGCTTCAGTGAGGAGGACATTGTGGGTTTGGTGTTGAAATTTGGTGAGCATGGTGTGTTTCCTGATAGCATGAAGCTTACGAAATTGATCACTTCCTTGTGTAGGAACAGGAAGACTAATAAGGCTTGGGATGTTTTACATGATGTCATGAAGTTGGGTGGTGATGTAAAAGCTGCTTCTTGCAACGCGCTTTTGGCATGTTTGACAAGAGGTAATGATTTTAAGAGAATGAATGAGCTTATGGTAAAGATGAAAGAGATGGACATTCATCCTGATGTTGTGACTTTTGGTATTGTTATTAATTCTTTGTGCAAGTCTAGGAGGATAGATGAGGCCTTGGAGTTGTTTGAAAAGATCAGTGCAGGAAGAGAGAAGAGTGATGGGGTTTCGACTGAACCCGATGTGGTCATTTATAACACTCTGATTGATGGACTTTGTAAAGTGGGAAGGCAAGAAGAAGGTTTGCGTTTGATGGAAAAAATGAGATTGCAGAATGGCTGTGCACCTAATACTGTTACCTACAATTGTTTGATTGACGGTTTCAACAAGGTCGGGGACATTGAGAGGGGTTATGAGCTCTTTCACCAAATGAAGGAGGAAGGCATAACGCCAAGTGTGATAACTCTGAATACCATGGTTGATTGTCTATGCAAGCATGGGAGACTCAACATTGCAATTGATTTCTTAAATGAAATGCAAAGGGATGGTGTGAAAGGCAATGCTGTTACTTACACAACCTTAATCACTTCCTTTTGCAATGTGAACAATATTAGCATGGCAATGGAATTGTTTGAGCAAATGTTGAGAGATGGAGGCTCCACAGATGCAATAGTTTACTACAGCTTGATCTCTGGTTTAAGCCAAGCTGGAAGGATGGATGATGCCAGCTCTGTTGTATCAAAGTTGAAGGAGGCCTGTTTCTCCCTGGATCTCGTTTCCTATAATGTTTTGATTAATGGGTTCTGCAAGAAGAATAAACTTGATAAGGTCTATGAGATGGTTCAGGAAATGGAGGCAGCTGGAGTAAAGCCTGATAGCATAACATACAACACCTTGATTTCCTATTTCTGCAGAGCTGGGGAACTTACAACCGGTCGTAGAATATTGAGCAAGATGATAAATGAGGGTCTTGTTCCTACTGCTGTCACTTTTGGAGCATTGATTCATGCATATTGCTTGAATGGCAATACTGACAAAGCCATGAAAATCTTCAGAGAGATGGGTTCTAAATCGAAGGTTCCTCCCAACACTGTAATTTACAATATTTTAATTGATACTTTGTGCAAGAAGAATGAAGTGGAACTTGCTATTTCTTTGATAGACAATATGAAAGATAAGGGGGTGAGACCTAATACCGCGACATTCAATGCCTTGTTCAAAGGTCTTAAGGAGAATAATTTATTGGAGAAAGCATTTGAATTTATGGATCAAATGATTGAACATGCCTGTAATCCTGATTACATAACCATGGAGATTCTCACGGAATGGCTTTCCGCAGTTGGTGAAACGGAAAGGTTGAGAAGGTTTGTTCAAGGATATGAGGTTGCTGCTTCTACTGCATAGAATAACTGCACGGACAGAAGAATGTCAGTATTGGTTATAGATTGTCGATTTCAGAGTTATAGATTGTCGATTTCAGAGTCGGCCATGCTTAGGAGAAAGCGTAATGGGTTCCAACTTCTAGCCATGTAGTAGTATTTTTCAGTTCGATATTGGACACCCCTCAGTTCAAAGACTGCTTATCTGAGTCTCTGTTGCTGCAGCATTTTTCATGTCCTTGGGTGGATTCCCCTCTTCCATGTTGAGATCAGGCAAACAAGGATGTGTTTGTAGAGAGAATCAGGCAACAGTCTTCTAAGTTATACTTGAATTGAAAGCTACATTTTCTGGCTTTTCTATGAAAATAACATTGCAGTGAATAAGTCTATATTTGGTGACACCATTTTCTTGTATGAATGCACTTTTGGTTGTTTCCATTGCTAGCGATCTTAATAAATTTCTTGATTTTTTGTGACCTCTATTTTCTCAAGTCTCATATAATCATGTCCTAACAAATGTTTTGCCTTTATGAACTGTAGCAGCATGGCAAAGGAGGCAGGCAGAGATTCCTTCTCTGCACATTATGACATTGTTTGTGGAACATGGGTAATTATTGAAAAGGCAGCGTTGACACTTGATGAACAAGTGATTTGGTTGGGTGAAACCAAGTTCATGTTTGATGGTTTGATTTGAACACTGATTACAATACAAATCTCTTAGACTCCTTCTTTACCTCGAAACCCAATTGACTCAAAAAAAGACCATGTTCAAAGAGAGGTGTTGCAAGCTTGCAAGTTGCAACAACATTTTTGCCTCATTGCAAAATTCTACTTTAAAATTGGAGCTCATCTTTAAGCCAATCAAAATCATTCAACTCTTTCAAGGGTGGTAAATTGAACCCTACTCATCATATTGAGAACCCATTACTTTTTATGCCAATAAAGAAAAAAAAGAATCTCATAATTCTACAAGCATGTGAAAGAAAATGAAATAAAACTATTTTTACTCATAAACCCTTTTTCGTCTTTTTAATTCGTTGAAATACAGAAAAAGTTTTCATGCGGAATATCGTCGTCAACCGTCGAGGCTATCTCAACCACCGACAATCATTAGCTGACAAACTTTAACGTCAATAACATTGAACTTGTTTATTTCGACGTCAATCAATACTTTTTACCCTTTTCTTCTTTTAATAAATAAATGAGTTTGAGTTTCGAATGGGAATGGCAACGAAATTTCTCAATTTTGTGATCTTCGGTGGAGACGAAATTTTGTGATCTTCGGTGGAGAAGATGATAAGCCTCGCAAAAATGTTTCCCATATGTTCCCAAAAAAACAAAAAAAGAAGTGTGGTATGGGATTCATTTCAAGTAATAATCAATAGCAACTCGATATGTTTATGTTGAAATCTTTAATATTATAAATTCATGGGTGATCATTAGTTTTCACTTTGTTAAAGAAGATTTTGAGTTTAAATATCAGAGGAATTCTTTTGAGTATAAGCGATAATCTAAATTACATGAGAGGTGGATTTTTTTTTCACATACACACACAACTATAATGTCGTGGGAATTCGAATGTGAAACCTCTTGTCTGCAACTAAAGCTACTTTTTCACTGGGTAAGACTCCATTGGCAAATATCACAAGAAATTTTTTATTTTTTTAAATATGGTTTAAGTTATTTATGCATATTAATGACTTTAGGGGCCTCAAGGCCAACCTCGATCTCTTGTGACCCCAACTTGCCAAGGACAAGTAACAGCTATTGAGGTTTTGTTTTGGCTCAAGGTGATGTTTTGGCTCAAGGTGTGAATGATGTTGATAGTTCATTTATATATGTTCAAATAAGATTTATTTGTATTCTCATCAATTGGACTAAATAAGGCATTAAAACCAGGCACAAATAACATTGAGAGAGAGAGAGAGAGAGAGATTTGGTGCCAAACTGGAAATAAGGCATTAAAACCAGGCACAAATAACATTGAGAGAGAGAGAGAGAGAGAGAGAGATTTGGTGCCAAACTGGCTCTTGGACTTGGGTACCAATTTGGCTTTTGGACCAAGCAAGCCATGGCACACATCAATAAGCCACTTTTGCATTTAGTAAAAAGAAAACAGATTTAGAGTGGGCACAAACCAACATTGTAGGAATGGTAAACCAACACAAATTTTGCTAATCACAAAAATAAATGAACCGTAAAAATGATAAACAAATTAAAATCACCAATATTCATTGTAATATACTAGTAGTAGCTAATCACTACCACTAACTTTACTCAAACCAAAAATAAATCAACAAATAAAAAAGAAAACTAATTCACTAATCTAAAACTACAAGCCTTTTTCCCCCCCAACTAATTTCATAACTAGGCATTGTTAATCAAGATTCCACCCATAGTTACACCCCTAACCCTTTCTTTCTCCCTCTCTCTCTCTCTAAACAAAAAGTCAAAAATACCCCCAAAAGAAAAAAAAAAAAAAAAGAGAAGTGTTGACAAAAGAGATGACTTTTATCGACGAATCAGATACTGCCAGCGGCGGTCGCAGCGTTACTAGAAACCCAGGTGACGCCAAAGCTCGTCGGAGAATGATCGGAAAAGTAATCTCCAGCGAGACCGTCCAAACCCACAAAGAAATCGTCGCTCACGACCGAATCACACATCCCAAAGAGCTCCTCGTCGTCGTCGTCTACCATAGGACTGCCCTTTTCTTCTTTGAAGCTTTCCATGGTTGTACTCCGAGGTACAACAGGGTCTTCGTCGACGGACGCCGAGGTTGCCGGAGAAGTGGGTTTGGTAGAGTCACTGCCCGTGACGGTTTGCGGCGAGAAGGGCTTCTGGCGGGTGGAGCCGGCGAGCGAGTTGCGGTGAGTTGGGGCCGGGTGGTTGTGCTCGGCCGTGTAGGTAACTATGAACATATTCGGGTCGGATCTGTTCCGCTCCACTTGTTTTCGGGCCATACAACCCTTTGAGCTGCTGCATCTGTAATATCCCCTGTTTTGGTTGAAAAACAACATAAAATTAGCCATTTTCCTTCATGGACAATTAAAATGGGTAAAAGCAATTTTATATAAATAAAAAAATTGCCATTTTTATTTAAGTTTTGGGATAAATGAAATGAAATGAAACCCACCCACCTTGGATATGGGGAGCCCTTGATGGGTTTTTGGCCATATTTACGCCATGCCCATATGTCTGCAGAGAGGCTCTCAGCTGGTACATGGCACACTTTCTTAAGCTGGTTCTTTCTGAAATGGGAAAGAAACGCATAAATAACTTAAATTATGGATTAAATAGCGCAATTTACGATATGGGTATCTCCCAAAGTTGAGTTTTTTTTTAAGTTACAAAGAAAATCAAAGAGAAAAATTGTACCTTTTTTTGGATCGTGGGGTGGTGGTGGAGGAAACAGAATGAGATGATGGCTTGGACTGTTGTTGTTGTTGTTGCTGCTGGTAGTGGTTTTGGTGTTGATGTTGTTGAATGGGATGTGTTTGATCTTTAGGTGCGGTCAGAGGAGTGAGAGAAGTCAAAGGAGAGAGATTGGGTGGTGGTGTGATTTGTGAGGAGAGGGGAGGCTGAGATTTGGGGAAGAAGGGCTTGTAAAGCTCATGCAAGTCCTCTATGGCATTTCTGGGTTTAATGGGATCTGGAAGAGAGAAAAGCACTTGGAATTGTTGTTGCTGTAGGCCAGGCTGCAGAGTAGCGGTTCCAAATGAAGAAGAAAAAGCAGGGCTTGAATGGAAGTTTGAGATTTTGAAGCATGTGCTGTTGTTGCTGTTGGTGGTGGCTGTGCTTCTGTTGCTGGTGGTTGTGGCGGTGGAGCAGCCTCTGACCACCGCCTGAAGATCCCAATCGTCTTCCATTTAGAGAGAGAGAGAGAGAGACAAGGTTTCTGAATCTGTACCTTGTGTCTGCAAGCTATCACTGTTTGAGGACAAAGAAAGGAGGAGGCAGACAAAAGAAGGCGCTGACTTTTTATTGGTAAGAGCGAGAGAGAGGGGAGAGAGATGATAAGGGTGTGATGAGTAGGAGAGGAATTATATAAACAATGTATATATAGAGAGAGAGAGAGTGAGAGGGAGAGAGAGAGAGAGAGGGACAGTGGGATTTATGCACAAAAGTCTAAAGGGGGGCTGAAAACAAGTGGTTTTCCTAGTGAGAGAAAGGTAGAGAGGAAGAAGGCATCTCTATGCATTGTTTTGCTTTTGGAGAGAGACAGAGAGAGAAAATAAAAAAGGAAATGAAAAAAGAAATTCAAATGGGAAAACTGGTTTTCGGTTTTGGGGTTGACTTATTCAAATGTCAAAGCGGGTTTTGATTAAGGAAATTCCACACGGTGTATAGGGAGTGGAGCTCGTGAGTTATACCGACAAAAGGAGAAAGAGATAATTAATTAATTAATTATTTTTTTATTCAACTTTTTTATAATAAAAATAAAAAAATAAATAATGGAAAAGTGGAAGCCAGTTAATTTGGGCGCTCCTGTCAAAAATGCTTGCTTGGTGGTATTGCAAAGATTTTTTAGTGGGTAGGTAAAGAATTACAAAAGCCTAATTTGCGCCCTCCTCCTTCTGCTTACATGCCTATCCGTAATCTTGGGAAAATGACAGATTAGTGTTTTTATTAGGGATGTTTTAACATCTAATTAAATTCATTCTGAATCAATCAGTTCAATCAAGCTTTGATCAATTTCCATGATTGTGGCATTTTATTAAGACCCTTCTAATTTAAGAAACCAATGCTTTGATGTTGTTTTGTCATTCAATTAGGTCTCCAATTCATTGCTGCGGCGCATTTAATTTTTACCAAAATTTGTGGTTTGATTTCATGACAACTTTGTTTTGTTTGAATAATTTTCTGTTTTGACAACAAATCAATCATCAAATACCATTTAATTCAATTGAAATTAGATTGGATCCTAATAATAATTTGAATTTTTATAAATCAATGAACACCCCCCTTTAATATAACATGATCATGGTCAATCCTAAATATCAAAATTGACTCATAAAGGATCCCAAAAGACTTTAAATTGTTCATCAATCTCATTTGAAAAGTTTTTTTTATCACTAGGTTACTATTGACCATAACAATCTATGGTGCGACCAACCCTTGAATCATTTGAATGATTGACATTCAAATTTGTTTCAAATCCCTCCAAACCACAATTGATTTTTCAAGGTCAATGTCGACCAAAAAAAAAAACTACTTACACAATGATTCGTTTTTAGAGAACATATGGTAGCGAAGCCTTGAAAATCCGAGAACTCATTTATTAAAAATTAAGAAATACAACTAAAGGACATGAAGCCTAACTCATATTCATAAAATTAACTAACACAGCATCCTGAATAAAGTCGGAAACACATCTACCCAAACATAAAAGGATTGCATGGTTTAATTAAGTAAAATAGTAGGTTTACACTTTTCATAATCAATTCATTCCCCCACTTTTAAAGGTGTTTTACCCAATTATTTGATTTTAATTCAATAAGGAAATGTGTTTGTTGTGCTAGTGCATTGGAGTTGTAGAATTCCATTTCTATATCAAAAAGGAGCAGCGGCAGAAGCAGCATCTGTTCTCCTCTTTTTGGGTTTTGATGCCTTTGTTTCTTCTGTACTCTTCCTGTCCCCACTTTCTTCATCAAAGGAGCACCTCCCCACTCCTTAACGCTCGTGACCGGCACATGGGTTCTATTTGTTTGGCGGTGCTCTCTCAAGTTATACCCTCCACGTCTCGCCCGTCCACAGCGAGTTTGTATTTCTATCTCCTTCGAGCGAGTACGTTGTGCCCAATAATGCCGCCATCAAAGAGTCAAAGTCCAAGCGCTGATCTAACCGCTCGACGACCAAAGGCAAAGTAAGACGATCTGACGGCTACGGGAGGGGATTCACACTGAGACAACATTGCAATTGTGGATCAACGGCGCAGGGAAGCTGACGTGGCATGACAGCTAGCAATATATTTTTATCTAAATAAATCACTTGAAAGCACAGTACCATCACATGAAATGTCAATGTAACGTTACAAATCACTCAAATTATAACACATGTGTTCAATCGTTAATACTAAACTTTCCAAAAAGCTTCGAAATGCAACATATGATTAGCTATATAGGGCATGACTTCGGTTCTAGAGAGACGTACTAAGAAGAAATCATTATGTGTAATTAAATCCACCACATCTTATAATTTGACTGAATTCGAAACACCAACACGTCACGAGTTGTTATTACCCTAAAAAAGTAATTTTCCACTCTTGACAAGTCATAATCTTGTAATTCAATGTGGGTATAATATCTCTCTCTGTCGAATCAATCCAACGGTGGAGATTGAAGAATTGTGTAGAGAATATACGGAAAAAATGCGGTGATAGAGTGTGACTCACTAAGATGGTGTTAGTGAGTTGAACAAAGTGCATGTGAGGTTGGTGCCAAGACGTGGGTGGCACGAGGCATTGAATTGTAAGCGTGTGGGGTCAATGTCTCCGATGTTAAAATTTAAAGAAATTATGGTGGAAAATAATTTAAAAAAAAGACAAAATAAATCCGAGAAAAAACAAAATTAGGAAAAATGAGGGAAGTGGTGTGTACAAAGCTACAAGCCCCCCAACTTTGAGGGTTATGGCAGCTGAGTCTGAGTTAGCAATTTGGTCAGCTGGGTTGCCCATCATCCCATTCCATTTGCATTTGTTTTTAATTAATTTAAAACAAATTGATTGTGTTGACTTTGACAATTGGGAAAGACCCAAAGTGGTATAAAATATGTTATCTTATTTTGATCTTTGGTCTAGACGTGTAGTCAGATACGCATACATGCACTACAAGACGGATATGTAAAGTTTGATTCCCTTACATAGAGGATTATTTTTCTACGTATTTACTTGATTAGGTATTTGATGAGGTATACTAGATACATCTTTGTACATTCCCTACATTCTACCATCTCATTTTCATCATGATATTTGGTTTAATAATCGAAACCGTCTAATCTTTTAGGTTTGATTTTAATTAAACACTCCCCTTCCCCGATCGCTTGTACTAAAAAAACTATACACTAAATTACCAATCAAATGACTAAATGATTTCCAGTAAGTTTTATTTTTTTGCGGAAATAACCTACAATGTGAACTTTTTTTTAAACACAATACAACAGTGCAGAATGAGAATGTGAATTAAAAATATAAAAAATTTAAGGTAGCTAGCATTCCCTGTTCAATTTTGAACACCCCCGCCCCCCCCCCCCCCCAAAAAAAAGAGATGTTTCTATTGAAAACTTGACTGATTGGTGTAGGTGCATGAAATCCTTTCCAATTCTTATCGTTTTCATACCGAACAAGTTTCCCCTCCATTATCTATTTCTTTTGAGAGATGGGTACTTGTTGAAGCTCATAAGATCAAATCCAGTTAATCACACCGTCTTTTTGTGCCGAGAAAATAAAGTGAAACCGGAGCTATTGATAATGATGGCTCATATTGAAGGCAGGGGAGGGGAGGCATTTCTAGACTTTGGACCACCCACCACCATCCGTCCACAACTTAATTATGACACAAACCTGCCGTCACACACTTTTCTCTCTCTCTCTCTCTCCACAACACAACACTTGGTAACGTATTAACATTCATGCAAAGCTGTGAAGCACTTTGAATGAGAAATATTTTTTGTGGTTTAGGGTTAATATATAATTTTTTTAGTTCAATCTCCATTTTGGGTGTCAATGGTCAACGATACACGTAACACGCTAATGGCTCTTCTGCTTGTTTGTTTTTATCCGTATGGCGTTGTGGATATGTTGAAAGGGATATTGAGATTTTTGAGTTGCTTGCTTGCTTGCTATGACTTTGGCTTATGGGTCAAAAATAATAGAGACTTGCAAAAGGTATGGGGTGACAACAAGTATGAGAAGCTATAGCAAGCAACCCCACAACCACAAAAACTTTGACGATTGTTGGGATATTCAAATATCTTTTGGCACCTGTTGTTTCATTCCATCTTTCTCTGGTGTTTTTTTTTTTTTTTTTGGTGTGTGTGTCTTGGCCCATCCTAAGATAGGCAGATGGTTTTATAATGGGTTTGGCACAAGGACATGTAAGTGAGAGATTATAGATAGATGCCTTTGCTGTCAGACGAGATGGGTAGTCCATTACTAGCCACCTCGCACTAAACTTTCTACATCAATCAATCACCATATCTCTTAAGAGAGAGAGAGAGAGAGAGAGAGAGCGCACTTTATAAGGAAGGGGGAGAAGGAGGATGCCTAGCCAACAAAAATATAGGAGGAAGCCCACCACAAAGGCCGGGGCCATGGATGAATATCTCCATCGCTAGCCATAACTTTTTCTTTTTCTTTTTCCTTCATTCCTACATGTGATTCATGGACTTGGGAGTGAACACATCAACTTGAACTTTGCACCTTCCTTTTTGTGCCCTTTGACTAATTACAGACAACAGTAGAGCCCAATTATGTGTGTTCTTTTTGTTTTTTTTGGATCCAAGCACTATTGGAGGAGAGGGGAATCAAACTTAAGAACTAGGACAAGCACCAATTATGTTAAAATGAAATATAGCTTGAGCTGAAGTAAAGAAACAAGCAAAGCATTCATAAATTCAATCTTTGGCTGTCTTAAATTATTTCCTGAAAGTGTCATTTACAAAAGTCAAACACGGGTACATCATATGATTCATATCCTTATATTGTCAAATGGAAGTTGCAACCCTAGTAAATAAATTCAAGCTCTAAAATACTACAAATCTTTCAGGTCCTCCTATTTATACCTTCAAAAATATACACTCGACAGAATTTGAAAGAAAAACAATTTCTGTATTCAATTATCTGTCCAAAGATGAGCTCCTTAACCAGACAGTTAATTTAATTTGAAATGTTCCTTTGCTTGGCGTCTGTGCCTCCAGATGAATTCAACTTGATGTGCCATTTTTCTAAGCTCAGGAACAGCTGGACGAGAATTAAAATTTGGGAGGTCATATCTAATCAGCACACTGATTCGGTATCAACTAGAACTTGTCCACAAGGAACTAAGTCTGGCAGCAATCTTTGCGCTCTTGTAGTCCTCTCTAAGCTCAATAAACCTGATTTTGGATCCAAATCAAAATTTTATCACAACCAACAGAAAACCTTGATAAGCAGCAAAGCGATGAGATAGTGAAAAATAAATAAATGTCACTCTGACAATACAACTTCATGCTGAATTGATACTAGTGTATTTCTTTCTGGATGTTTTAAAAAATAAGTCGAGAAATTTGGAAACTTTCCATCAATTGGAAAGCATCCCTCTTCTTTAATTGGAAGAAAAAAAATGAGTTTCATGTGTGTTTTAAGAGTGTTTTTACAGTCCACAGTTCAATATGTTCGAACTGATACCTCTGTGCATCTTTCCGTATGCTGGGGGTACCCTCAAACAGAGTTGAGAGGCTTTCAGGAGCAACAATAAACACATTGGCCATTCTGCAGAGAAAAGCTCATCATTACATTCAGATTCAAAATATCAATATGAATACAAGCTGGAAATCAAGCAATTTCTTGGAAACTTACATGCCCAGCAATTCAAATTTTTCATCAACGGAAGGAGCATTGAAACTACGCACAAATTCTCCATATTCAGTTATGTCACGCTTTAGCCGCAGTCCTCCACTGAGAAAGAAAGAAACAATTAGTACATGTCACGTGATGTGCAACTTTCAACTAATTAGCAGGCCACAAAACATATGAGAAAGTTCACCTACCTGGGATTAAAAGTGAACTTCTGCCAATGATTTAGCAGCCCTTTGTGCAAGCGGTTTCCCTAGTAAAAGTTTTCACCATAATATAAATTCAAATGTGAAGGTGCCAAGATTCATCATCACTATATTATCACTACAAATTCCCTAACCATGGCAGCCAAACCCAAAAATATTGAGTTATACCACATGCATATTACAATTAAGAGTAACGACAATGAGAAATATAATAAACTGCATAAGTTTGTTTGGCAATCTTTGTGCATTATATCATAATTGATCTAACACATGCCACAAAGAGATAATGTGAAAGGCCTTGTATAATGCAATTGTTCTGCTTTTTTTTTCTTTTTTTTTTTGGGTGTTCAATGAATTTTGAGACAACCATTTCTCACTGTATCATATATTAGTTGAAAGCATTCTTCGCTGCGTTCATGGCCATGCAATATGCAGTTCACCTTTCAATTACTCAATGAATTCAGGGCACTTGCCAATTATTCTACAGCATTCAATCTAATTCCAAATCTATGACTGCAAAAGAGCTACCATAGGGATGGAATCACACAAATCAAACCACAAATGAACTACTTACTAATTCAGTCAGAAAGGCTTGTTTGTTAAGACCTTCAAGTGCTGTGAATGCTGATTCTAAAACACGAGAAAGATACGCTACAACTCTAGACAAGAGAAGAGAGATATGTTATTCAACATCAAGAAACAACACATCTGTAAGAAAACAAATTAAAATGACAAGTTTTCAGGAGCCCTTAAGATAGGCTTTAATTATTCATCGGTTGTACCTTGTACAGGCATTTGTTGGCCGGTGATCAGGAGCAAATCCATCTTCAGGTGATCTATAATCTGTTGCCTTCTGTTCAGCAGAAAGTAAACGCTCCACCTGGATAGTAGGAATTTCACAATAGGAAAAGATGAGAGATGGAAGAATTGACATAGAGAGCAAAATACATATACAAGAAACACAAGAATCAACAAGAACAAGTGTACACAAATGTAGAGCAGCACCTAGCAAGAAAGACAAACCAATAGTATACTCAATTGATACTAAAGGGGTGGAATTATGAAGTATGCATGCCTAACCCTAGAATCTAAATAGCAAGTCTACAATTCAATAACTAACCTCCGCCATCACAGTTTCAATACACTGTTGAAGCCCCTTATATGCAGCACTCTCTGCACTGGACATAGCCGTTGCCATTTCTTCACATGAAGCAGCATGTGCACCATCCACAGGGAGTAGAAGCCGAGATATAGAATTTGAAAAATACTGGAGAGAAAAATGACAATCAATTTTAGCTCTCAAAGCATACCAGGTCATTCCATTCAAAGCAACATTCAAAGCATTTAGATAATTGCAATCCAGAAACATACTTGCTGAACTATAGCCACACTACTACCGCAGCGTTGTACAGCAACCATGAAAGATCTGAAACTGCTTTCACCAGCGGCGGCAGCAGCTTCTGCCTACACATCAGCCGTACATATCCCTTAAGTCCACTGTGTTCGGTAGACTATACATTTATTTAAAATATAACTATATCCTATAGTTCACAATTTAGAATGCAACAAAAAATGTATATGATCAGGTAAGTACAGCAGAAGCAGCAGCAGCAGCTACCCTTCTACTCATGCTAGTGCCGATCACAAATCTTTCTCTCAAAGCAGCAGCTTCAGTCAGACTGTCTCTTGCTCGTTCAAGACCTTCTGTTATATATTGACTGACCTGAAAGGTGAAAAACATTCCTGAATTTCTTTCTTTGATAATTTAAAAATAAAAATAAAAACTGAACCTGTATGAACCAAAATTTGATCAAACCCTCTATCTAAGCACCAACTTACTTGGTCTAGCAGGGAAGTGAAGACTGCTTTCACATTTGCAGCAAGGGTTGCAGGCTGTACAACATGTAAAAAATCAATTTGAAAAACTGGTATAATATCTGATACTTTATATAAATCCAGTACAATTCAAACCCCACCATCTACAAGGACATTGTTTTTTCCCCCTATTTTACGACCCTTAATGAGTTTGCCCATCTCCCAATTATCAGTTTTATATCATCAGCAAACATGCACCTGACTTATGCACCAATGAAGGTGAATTTCCTACTTATCCACAGGGGAAAAAGCTCCTTTTAGCATGATTTTCATACAACTACGTCATCAAATTCTTAATCTCTATGTGCAGATAGATTTTAAAACACCTCATAACAAATCTCCAATTTCAACATTAAACAAAGGAACTTTGTTAATGCATGTTAACCTGATAATGCAAAAAGAGAAAGAAAAAGGTAGACCCCAATGTTGGGGAGAACAGAAGTAACACTACACTGGAACACTGTCAAAGCAAAACTTAGGGGCATAATTATAAATATGTTTCTTCCGGACTTTAAAACATACTAGGCAAACATTTTTCCCGAATCCCAAGTCATTAGATAAAAGTTGAAAACTCCTGAGCAATCATATGTAGAATCCCTTGAAATAACAAACATTACTTGAGATGAAAACAATGTGCATCTGGTAATTGCTTCTTCATTCCAACGGACAAACTCTGTCACAACAGTGACAGATATTTGCTGGTGGGAAGATGCTACTGCAGCCCCTTTTGAACGTCCGATTGTTCCACTTGATTCAGATATTTGCTGGCTTTCAGCACGTAGTTCCGCCATCTGCAAAGAGTAATGCATGTTATGGATTGTTACCACCAACACAGAATGAGAGTTGAAGCTTGGTCAAGAGATGATGCATTTGATGCAAACCTTAGCTTGATATAGTTGTCTAAGAGAGCCCTGCTCATGTTCAGGATATCCATCCTTGTGAGAAGAAAATAGAGATTCCGTGAGGCCTGCACCATCAGAGGAAGTTTCTATGAAAATCCCCGAGTAGATAAGTAGAATGAAGCAATTCCAACCAAAGCAAAATGAGGACTGACCGAATGCAAACATTCTCACCAAGTAAGACGGTACAGGTAAATATTTGTTGGCTGTGAGCCCAGGATTTGTTAGAGAATGGCAATTTCTGCTATTTTAATAAATAAAAACATCTTTAAAAAAAGGGCAAAGTCCAAGCACATTGGAGGCAAAAGGAACCCAGTTAGTTAGAACCCCGCAGTAGATTAACTCAACAATACAAGAAATCGAAGTTAATCTTTTCAGTGCCAATTGTTCCAAAACACAATCCACAAGCCTTTTCTTTTTGGCTAAAAGCCATTATCCACATGGTTACCTTATATTAACCATTAGTACTATAATAGTCACACAAGTACTCTGCATTGAGAAAACAAATAACTAAGGAGCTAGATCTCAAGTTAATTCATTACCCTCGACATCCAAGTCACCACATCCCACAGCTCGTAGGTCTCTAGCAAGTTCTTGTGTCTTCTCATACGCCACTGCTAGCATTCTAAGATACTGCAGCCTCAGGTCAAATACAAGTTAAAGGAAGAACCGATTGTTAGTTCAGAAGCATTTAGTGTGCAAGAAAGAGAGGGGGGAGGGAGGAAACAGCCATAGTAAATTTACTCACTAGTAGAAGTCCGCCTTCTTCTATAGGAGGTACATTCACTAGAGATGGCTTAACTAATAATTTGTCAAGTAGAGCAGTAACTCTCTGCTCTAAAACTCGCTGCACCCAACGTAAGAAAACTAGTTATAAAGGTGAAAAAAAATCAAGTACTTCATTAACATGGAACCAAAATGAACCCAAAAGGCGTCATTTTTCATCACCACCCTTAACCAACATGTAGGCTTACCAATCCCTTCCAAGCCTATGTGTTATATAAACTAACCCTGGGTTAACACTGCAGTCAATGCATCCAGATGGGATGTTTTGATTGCAAAGGGTTAGCCCAACGGTTTATATGATGCATGGCAGGCTTAGAAGGGGGTGGTTAGGCTACAACTGGGTGAAGTGTGGGGAGCAAAGATACACTCATGCAAAAAAAGATAAAAAGAATAAAATAAAGTAAAATCCTGGTTGGTACCTGAACTAAGATTGACATAACTTCATTAGGAGAAGGGAATACAGCCATAATTGTTGCAGCTTCCTTGCGCACAGTATCTGCAATAGAAACAAAGATATAACAAATATATTGAGGAATAAAACCTCTAATATGGATCAATGGCATTTTTTTAAACCTGTGATTTCTTTATATAAAGAAGAAAGTCCACGAGCAACATTGCTAGGACTAGCCTGTGAACCCTCATCACCAAGAACCAATCTAGTATCTGCATTCATGACTTCCACGTCAATAAACATTGGACGTGTTGCCACATAATGTTGCATGGCACTAGTTCCCCTGTTAAACTGCATTGCAATTTAAATAAACAAATAAGGCAAAGGGATTTTTCTAATGAATGAAAGCTGTAAAAATATCTGAATCACTATGAAATTAGAGCTTGAGAGAGAGAGGCCTGGAGTTTTGGTGTTAAAATCTAAGAATATCATGATCTATTAGGTCTAAAAACAATTATTACCTGAGATAAAATTTTAGCACATTCTGCCATGGTTGACAATTCTCTTCTCTGTGATGCAGCATCAAAACGAGCTAGCAATCTGTTCTCCAATTCTATTAAGAAGGTAAGAAGAAAAAGAACTTGATTAAAATCAATCACCGTAATTTGTAAGGGACTCCGAACTCTTTCCCACCCAAGCTTTTAATTTCTAGGATTCCACATTTTCATATAGAATCATTAAGAAGGTGCTTCATTAGCTTTGAATAAAGTTTTTGGCACAGTGACTTCAAAAGATAGCATGGAGACCATAGTCAATTTCCCAACGAGACAATATTTTTGTGACTACATACATACCATTGCAGTAGTCCTGAAGATTAGCAACTGCAACTTCTAATCCTCTGCTAGCTGTTGCATTGCCCATAACTGATGGTACAGCTATACCTTGTCTTCCAATATCTTCTTCAGCAAATGCACCTAATATTGACAAGCATGGAAGGTTATTATTGCAATAAAGATAACTTTTACCACTCCTAAAATCCATTCGTAAACGAAACTTATTTACCATAAGCAATAATCACATTTTTCTCCCCATTGCCAGGATATTGGATGGTATTATCATAAATTACAAGTCTGTTCTTAAAAGATATCACACTGACATTATCAGCCCACTGACATTATCAGTTTCTTCTACAACTCTATAGGGTGCTAAACACTCTTGACGGAGGATGGTAATTATTTGCATACACTCATGAAGTCATATCTACACAGTCGGATATTGGATGGTATTATCGTAAATTATAAATCTGTTCTTAAAAGATATCACACTGACATTATCAGTTTCTTCTACAACTCTATAGGATGCTAAACACTCATGAAAGAGGATGGTAATTATTTGCATACACTCATGAAGCCATATCTACACAAGTCGGATGCAAATTTAATCTGGTTTCATTCACCTAAGAATATTTCATGAGCATATCTTGCAAACGAATCACAGCTACTGGCTACCCCCCAGTGTCTTTAATACCCTTTCTAGAGAGAGTGAGAGAGAGAGAGAGAGAGAGAGATGCTCATAAATAGTGTGCCTTAAAAAATAACTACAGATTTTTTTAGATGATAATGCCATCTTACGCAGTTTCTGTGCAATTTTAGCAGCCTCTGCAACACGACTATCATCGGAAAATAGGGGTGAAAGTTCCATTAGATCGCCTGGGCTGCTATTAAACTCCATCAAGTACTGCAAGGATTTATGATAACATGGTGTTAACTTATTAAAAATAAAGGGTAGCATATAATAAATGGACCCTGACTACCTTTATGAGCTCTATCGTTTGACTAGCAGTATCCCGCTGAGCATCTGCACTCTGACAAGGAAAACCCACATAATTACAAACACAAATTAACAAAGAGTTAAAGAAATAATTGCACAGTAGAAATCATTATCAAGTACAACTTTGGACATTAAAGCATATGCACTAGCAACCAAGCATAGGACAAACTTCACCTGCAGATGATCTCCTATTTTTGCAGCAGTCTGTCCAACACTTGATATACGAGAATCCAACCTGGCAAAGCTACCAAACAAGCCGTCTACTCCTTTTTCAAGCTGAGAAATAACATGCATAACTAATACAGTCAAATTTGTGATTCACTATTCAATTCAGATTCATCTAATGCTTTGAGATTCAAAGGACTTTTGGACTTTAGATTCCTCACTTTGTGAAAAATTTACATGTTTTCACTTTAATATTGGTGGAAAACCATGTTAAAAAAGCAAGTTAAAATAGTAAACAATCAGGTTTATCAAACAATAACAAGAAGCATATATGTTACTTCCATGGAATTCTTCACATATGATACTGGTTGCAAAATGATGGTGAAAACTACAAAAGGCCAGATGCAATAATTTCCATATATTTTCAACCGGGAAATGTCATTTCTAGCTTAGAGAAATGCACGAAGTCCAACCCCAATATCCATGCTGAGCTCTAACGATGATAGTCTGAGCTCTGACAATAACATTTCCCAGTTGAAAAGGACTGCTGTTCCTTTGAGTACAGTGTGCGAAACATTTTCTGAATAGAATAAACAGTAAAATGTATGCCCTCTGCTAACTAACCTCAGCAAGTGTCTTGCGGTGCTTAGAGTCTTGTACAGAAACCTCCTTCTTAAGATTGTTGAGTCTTCCATCAATCTTCAAGGGTAAGAGGGGGAAATCAACAACTTCAGAAAAAATTGAAATGACTTTGTAAGTCTAGTACCTACACTGTCACAAGGCATACCTGTTTCTGGAGATCAACCAACTCTTTGCAAGAATCCTTGAACAGAGATAAGATCTTATCTACTTCTGGAAATAGAGGGTCTGACAGTCCTTGCGCAAACTTTGCTGCGTCCGATGGTGCTCGCATATGTCCATTTGACAAACCATCGTTCCCACTGATGTTGCTATGACCTTCAGATATATCTGTTTCTTCTTCTTGAAAAGATGGGAGAAGATCATTTACCAGGTTCCCAAACAATGCATCAAATGAAAACTCCCCCTACATATTAAATCCCAAGGAATTCAATCTTTACTTTACATTAATGCCCAAGTGCATCATAGGTATACTACAATAGTTACAGAAGATATATGATATATTTTGCAGTTTTTCACCTTAAAGTCGTCTATGTCCAAGATGAGTGGAAGTGAGCTAACAGATGAAGATTTTGAATGTCTACCACTCCTGATTCCGTCTCTACTCTCTTTCATCTAGTTCAAGAAAAATCAGCAGTGAAGCACAATCAATAAAGTCGCCATTGGAGCTCACAAATGATACAGCCAACATCCAGCCAAAAGTTCCATCCATTACAGACATATTAACAGCACTCTTCAATTGAGAACCAAAATTTTGTTTCTCAAATCACAAAAATAACTTTAAGACGTCTAATAAACCCAACTCTTGAGCAAAACATGAATGTGCATGTTTGCTAGTCCCATGAAACAAGAAACGGGCCTTCTATACACAATATCTTATCAAGGGATATCTTTAATGTCATTGGAGCACACTAATGAAAATTTTGGAGCCATCACTGTTACAAAATGAATTTTCAAAATCCCAAAAATGGAAACCCCGGAGCACATTATTTCTCGTTCAACAATGATCATTTTTCAATTTAATAGCTTCAAAGTTCACTTTGAAACCATGATTCAGATTCAGATAAAAATTGAATACATTACAGAACAAATTAAAGTAGGGGCAGTCCCAGAAAAAAAAACAGCGATTCATTACTAGAAACATATTATAGGACTCAAAAATTAAAACAAGGTGAAGATAATGAATGTTGTCTAAAATTACGATACAAAAGAAATGCATGTTAAAATTTATGTTTATTCGAATGAAAAACAGATGCTCTAGTTTTGATGGCGTTTTCAGCTGCTAGATTACTGGAGTTGGTGACTCCATTTCCAATTTTTCATCATTTAGCTCTGTAATCTGACCAGCCAAACAAATTGATCAAGAAATTACAAAATTTACCATTGGATTCAAAGCTCCACCATCCCTATATTCAGAGCTCCAATTGTCGCAACAGACTCTCTAGAATTTGAACCCCCAAACATGACAGAAATTACTGAACAATTTCTACCATTTCCTCACACTCTAAGCAAAAATCAACAATTACTGTTCCTAATTTGGACGCTAAAAAAATTAGAAAAAGAAAATCCAAAATAATTAAAAGCAAATCGGAAAATGGAAAGTCCACCTCTATGCGAATCCACTGAGCGACAGAGAGAGAGAGAGAGAGTAGCAGAGAGTTTGCGTCTTTCTTCTTTGCTTGGTCTGGTTTGGGTTTAGATCGAGGGCGAGAGCGAGAGAGAGAGAGAGGAAGTTCGTGAACGACGACGAAGACTACAATGAATATTCAACAACTTTAGTGACCATTTTACCCTTCTACTGTGATACAAACGGTGTAATGATTGAGGGTAATTTTGAGAGTTTGAATGCATCTAAAAAACAAGCTGGAAGCATAAGCATTGTAGCTTTGATTTATTTGTTTTTTAAAATTGTTTTCATACGCTTTCTATTTGGTCTGCTGTTTCAATTTGATTCGCTTGCCTCTGCCCTCACAACATTCCTTTTCTTTTTCTGATTAAGAAAAACATTCCCCTTTTCTTCCTTTTTTTCTTTATTCTAGTTGGGCCAACCTAAAACCCGTCCGAACCCTAACCCAACTTTTGAGTCCGAATTGTGCAAGAAAAATGCCCGAACTAAATTTCAACCCTAAGAAATTTGAGTTTGGGTTGAAATTTTATAATTAAAATATTTTATTCTTCTTTCATGTGATATTATAAAATTTATTTGTTACATGTCCTTCCTATTGTCAAGGTTAGTTACATATCTTATTTTTAAGTTTCTTAATATGTAGTTGTTGATGGATTATGGTGTGTCATTGCTATGTTTATATGTAATGTCATCTCATAATAATAATTCTTATGCAATGAACATTTAAGGAAATTATACTTACTAACGAGTTATATCATCATCATCATTGTTTTAGTATTTGTAGTTGATAAACCATGGAGGGTTGGAGTCTCCTTTGATTTCATTTCCTTTTATTTGTCGTATTGAACTAGTTACATGCGATATCTAATCTGAACTTAACTTTAATCCAACTCAAACTGTTATATGTTAGAGTTGGATTCAATAATTATCAACCTAGCTAAAAGTCCAGGCCGAACTCAAACCAAAGCATGAGGTTCATTGTGACTTTTAAAATGGACACTACATTTCAATTTGTTCACATTACTATCCAAGCTTGTAAAACGTTATCATTTTAAGTCTTATGTGTGTATGATCATCTATTCCTTTTTTTGTGTGGGTAAATACAAGCGATAATCAAAGCTAAGGGGAAGGGAGTTCTCACACACACTAACAAAGTGCCATGAAGATTCAAACCTGAAATCACTAGTATGCAAGTCAATGATTTTTTCTACTAAGTTAAACCTTGTTGGCCCTTTGTTAAGTACCATCGTGGCAAGTATGATACTCAATTTCAAAAAACAACAAGACCACACCTTCATCATATCGTTAAAAACTTTTTTGTATTTATATCGCCCAATTTTTAGTCAAACATAAAGCTCGCGCTCCCAAAAATTTGTTTGCATCCCAAATTATGGCTGTAATCAACATCTTGAATCCTAGCATGAGATGCTAGGGTACGGTCTCGCTGTCTTTTAAAAATGAGCCTCGCACTTGTCATATAGGCAATTAACGGAGGAATGAAGTCATACATGCGAAATGTTCAGAATGATATAATTTAAGGGCTCATTTGATAACCGTTTCATTTTTCAGTTTTTAGTTTTAGTCTTCATTTTTAAGAAATTGAAAGCATAAAACTTGTTTGGTAACCAATTTTAGTTTTCAAATAAACTGAAAATTAGAAACTAAAAACTGTTTAAAAGCTATTTGATAATTGATTTTAGTTTTTCAATTTTATGTGGAACTTGGAAATGAGATTTTTGGGGTCAAATTGTGAATTTGAGATTATAGAATGAAAGTGCATGTTACAAAGAGTTTGTGACATTTTTCAATGAATTTTTTTATTTAGGATGATTTTTTTTGGGTTCTGATTTTCTCACTCTTCTTTTGTCCACTTACACTCCCTTTTGTTTTTCTTAATTTGGAGACGAAGGGGAAGGGGAGGAGAGATGGCTCTGCATGTTCCAGATGAGGGTATTGCCTAAAAAAGATAGTTTTGCCCCTCGAATTTCACAGAACAATTGACAGACTTTAACGATAGAATTGTTTTAATACTAAACGGAGAGTTGAAGGACTATTGAAATGAAAATTGTAGTTAGGTGAACAATAGCTGGGAACCATTTTTGTTAAAAACCCAAAAAGTTAACATGGCCTGCACGTGAGCAGTGCGTGCACCAATTGTGAACATATGCATTTTGGGTGCTTTGGTTTTCCCCTCCCTCCTCTTCCATCTTCTCCCGCTCAGTTCGCTATGTTTTTCAAATTTCGCTCCATTTTCCCGAGAAAATCATGAGAGAAATAAAGCGAAAGCTTGAAAACTCATAGCAGAGACTAGAGAGATGAGCGATGCAGATTGCAATAGCTGCGCCAAAACCATTTGTTCAATCTGTTACGAAGATCTCAAGCCCATTGTCGAGGATCTCCAAGTCATCACCATCTGCGGTCATGTCTTCCACGAGCTCTGGTATCTATCTCTCTCCCCTCTCCACATATGTATGGATATAATGTGTTATTATTTTCTCTAATCTCAATGTATGCATTGATTGGAAATTAATGTCAAAACGGTGACGTTGCTGTGTGAAACCCTAGTCTGCAACAGTGGTTCGAGTACTCTGCGAGGACGAAGAGGTACACTTGTCCGGTGTGCAAGCAAAATTGCAAAGAAAAGGATGCCGGTCGACTTTATTTTCAGTCGGTGGGGGACTCAGCGGATCCCAGTCTCACTCAGAGGCCGATTAACCAATGCGAGGAAGATCCCGTGGTGTTGCGTCGAGAGGTGAAAAAGTTGGAGGTCACGGCGCTAGGGCTTCGTTCGGCTTTTGATCTTCAGGGGAAGGAGCTTAAAGAGCTCAAAGAGCAGGTATTGGATTCTCATTATGCATTGTTTGGCTTCTGAGAAATAGGGGGAAGAACAAAGAAAATGACTTAGAATTTGAACTTTGGTAAATTGGTGTTCTACTATTTGAGTTCGATTACACATTTGGATTAGTTTGTTTTTCCTTTTACGGTACCTTTGGAAATTGGAGAAAAGAAATAAAGCACAATAGTTATAATTTCAGCCAGAGAATTGACTTTGAATGTTAGATGATTTGTAATTTGGTACTATTCTGTGATTTGATAGTATAGTTTGGCTTAACTGGGAATTTAAAACAATGGAAACATAATACTGAAAAGTTTGTTTCCTTTTCCTTCATCAGAAGGAAAATTAGAAACAAATGTTGCAAAAGTATGAGGAAAGTTCCCGAAATTTTGTATTATAGAAGGTTATGAGGTTTATCGCAAGATTGTAGCAGCTTTATGTGGTTCTGATGAGGAAAGTTTTATTTCAGCTTTGTCTATGCAAGGATGAGGCAAAGAAAGAAGCAGTGTTGAAGAATGAAGCCTTGAAACAACATGCATCCATGCAGCAGCAGCTTCATATGAAATCTGAGGTAAACCATGAACTTTGGTTCTTCATTAAATGCATTTTTAAATAGTCATTTATTGATTTTATAAATCTGATAAAGTGGTAATTTTTTTGATAGGCCCTTGATAAATCGACTATGGAGCGCTTGAGGTTGCAAGACAGAAACATGGCATTGGCCAAAGAGCTTGCAGCATTCAAATTGTGAGTGGTTTCACTATGAGCGGTAGTTTGTCTAATGGTTCTTTGTCATTTTGTTAATCAGAAAACATAAGACTTACATCAAACCCACACATGCTTTGCCTCTCTAGCCCAAACCAAGGGCTATTATGTTATAGGCAATCTAATCTCTCAAATACTTGTTTTCTTTTCTGCTCCTAACATGGTTATGTGGGTTGCAATCTAGGGTATCTGATTTAGATCTGAATGAAGGTGAGGTTCTAAAGCTTTCCACTCTTGGTAATGGGGCCAACACCAAAGACACGATAGATATTCTAAGAAAGTCCTTGGAGATGAGTAAAAGGTCAGCCATATAAATCTTATCTTGAAATTTTCTCAACCTTTATGGATGGAGCAAACTGTTTGACATTTGCTCAAATGCTTCTCTCTCAAGTGATTTTAAGCAGTGGTCACTTCTCATTTCATCCTTCTATACTTTGTTTGTTTCGCATGTTTTAATTTACATTATTTGCTATGCATATTTCTCATAGGAACTACAAGGAATTGATAAACAAATACAATGGTATTGCACGAGAAACTCGTGAGAGCAAAAAACTTGAGAAGGAGGCTAAAGAAAAGATTAAAAAATTGAAGGTAAGTTTGTGATGAGATGATCTGAAGTGAATATCAATCGATGAGTGGAACCTGATCTAAGTGAGTTTGTGGCCATTATCAGAATAGGGTACAAGAACTAGAGATGGCTGTTGAAGTAAAAGATAATGAAGATTTGAGGGATTTAAAAGCTTCAAAGAAAAACTCGGGGTGAAGGAGTTATGCAGAATGGTGTACAATGTAACTTTAAATCAATGCCTGTCAACAACTCATCTGAAGATCAACGAGAACATCTGTATGCTCCCAAGCGTAAGTTGAATAAGACTGAAAACTTGGAAAATGATCTACTGTGCCATAGGAGAACAGAAAACATCAATTTCTCTGATCATATGGATGCAAATTGTACCAAAGATGGTACAAGGACCCCTGCTTATGATAAAGTAAGAGATGCCTATTCTTTAATAGATGAAGATGCTTCAAAACTTTCCACAACTAAGCATGGACTTTCAAATCTCAATTTGAAAGAACAAACCTATGACAGTGTTGCTATCCAGAAGTGTACTCGGTTGAGGTCAGAGGCAGCTTCTGATACTAAGAAAGAAACTTCAGTCATTGGACTAAGCAATCTGGTTGAACCTTTCGGTTCAATAACTGATACCTCAAAGAATACTGCCAAGGCCCCTGCTGCTGATATGGCTGATGTCGTGATTCTTGATGATGTTGAACAAGTTCAACCCATTTTTAACATCAGAAAGGAGTCTTCTATCCCACAACCACTTCCCAGTCCAGGTATATTATTGATGCATTTTTGAGTTCGACTGGGAAATGCATCATGAAATGATTCTGAAGATTAGAAAAACTTAACTTTGTTTTTGTTATTTGTCTTTCAAATGCAGGGGATATATGTTTTTCTGGTGGCTTGCTTGGGCCTGATGGAACAAACAGATATTTAGGTAAATGGTGCAAGCGGGGTCTGAACAAGGGATCAGAATCAAGTGCAGATACTGGTCGTTTGATTGCTGTAGGAGCTGACGGAAGAGGCGGTAGAATCAAGGTTTTGAGATCTTTGAATCAATTGACAGGGGTGGGTTTTATGTGCTTGTTTACATTTAAATTAGTTTTCTCTAATTTGACAATGTTACAAATGTTAAGCATGTCGATATTTTTGCTTTTGCAGGATAATAAGGAGAATTCATCAGGGACAAAGAGGTGCAAGACTGGAGCTAAGACAAACAGTTCGCAGTCCCAAGGGTGCTTGCAAATAGAACACTTCTTTGGAAGGGTTGGCAACTAATCAAGTGTTTGAAGGTGCGCATATTTATGGCTTTGCAATGTTGAGTTACATGAAAGAGTAACCAATGGAAGAAGCAAATGGATTTTGTTAGCTCCTATTCATGAATTGGTTTTTATTGATATTCCATCTTAAATTATTAATTTGATTTTTCTTTTTTTCAGTTCGTATAATCTAATCCGTCCCTTTGTTGTCCTACGCAGCCGAAGACAAACCCTATGCAGATGTCCAGAAATATCAGTGGTTACTATTTAAGTTAAGAGAAAAGAAATGTCTTGAACGATTGCTGGTGGGATTTGTTTCTTCCGTTCAAAATGATGCGTCTTCTTGTAAAAAGTTTCTCCCATTTTGTTGTCTATAGCATAACTTGTGTGCCAGTTCAAAATGAACCAGGGTGAAGGTTTCTCTTATGCCCCTTGGACAAATCTCAATACAAAATCACTTCAATGACCCTTCTGCCTTGCACGAATGCCATGATGCAAGAGTAAAACAAAAGCATCCCAACATTATTAAGGATACTTGTATATTACTCAAATTTCCATTACTTCCAAATTATACTCTTATTCCAAGCAAAGGGAAAAAAACTTGTATCCTTTGTAAATTTTTTTTTTTTTTTCCTTTCCCAGTGAAGTCTTCTAGTATATGATATATCCCTAGGTTCTTTCTTTTTTATACAAATCTATTTTCATAATTCTATAATTTAGCCACAATAAAGTTATGCCGTTACAATGAGTTAGTCACAATCAAGCATTGAATTCATCACAAATATGGGGAATCGAATTTAGGATACATGGTCAAATGCTCATAGCGATACTTATTGGTATTTTTATACACATAGAAATTATATAATTAGGGGCATTTCTATAATTTTCCAACATGTAACACTCATCGTTGTTTTTATAGAAAAGTTGATATAGATCCAATTTCTCATCTAGAAGTTGGGTTTAATCCTCGAATTTGGTGACTTTGATACAAGTCCTTTGACTTTTGTGCCACATAGGATTACATTCCTTTTTTAATATTGTCTGATGTAATCTTTTTATTTTATATATTTAAAATAAATTTTTGTTCCAATATTGCCCATTATCTTAGAGTATTTACCTTAATGAGATAAAACGTAAAAGGTAAGGAATAATGAAATTATTAATTGCAAGCAAATTTTATGGTGGTTTTATAATAAATTACTAAATTTATGGTAAGTAAAGCACCTAATTAGGAAGACTTTTTTTTTTTTTTTTTAAATGTTGGACATTAACATATATATAGGTTTTCTAGGTTTTTAACACTCCATTATTTCTTTCTTTTGTAGCCAACCGAGTTCCTCCCCTATCCGCACACCACATTGCCTTCTTCAATCCTTTCCAACAACTGTCTTGTATCATACATAATAAACTACAGCCACCGCGGGGAAAATCAGCCGTCTTCTCAAGTCCGCCACTCCCTGGTGTTTTTAACTCTCCTAAAGAAACCTAGAAACCCTATATATATGTCTTCTCGAGTCCACCACTCCATTATCTTAGATTACTTACCTTATGGTGGTTGGTTTTTTATGTACCGGAGATATAGGTAGCATATATTGTCCGACTTATGTTTTTATGCACCTAAGTTATAGGTAATTTAATATTCTCCTTGTTTATTTTTTCACCTTACATTTAGGTAAGATGTTTTGTGGTTTGTTCAGCCTATGATGTAGATATATTATCATATGGTATAGATATATTGTCCTATTGTCCATTGCATAGGTATAATATGTCATATTATCTATTGCCTATTGCATAGGTATATATATGTTTTTTCCTATTTTCGACAATGTGTAATAGTATTTTATCTACCTTTTTTTTAGGTAACATACAATTTTATTTTGTCTATTTTTTTATCTGACTTATAGGTAGTCTTCTAATTTATGTTCCTAACTTATATGTAACATGATTTATCACTAAGTATTTTTCGTTACTAATAATAACACTATTTACTCGTGTGTAAGGTATATAATCAAATGCGGGTGCTTGTCTAATCGATTGGTATAATTTGTAGGTCTTTACTTTGTATTGATTAAATTGTATTTTATCCATATATTAGGAATATTATCAAGGAAAGAATTCAAAATTTAATTATGGAATTCAATTACAAGGAAATAATGTATTAAATTTAGATTTTCAATGTGTTTTCCTTATTTACCTCAAATGGTAAAATTGACACAACAAAAAAAGTAATAAATGTCAAAGGACCTACGTCTAAAACTAAAACCGCGAGGACTAAACCTAATTATAGCTAATCGTTTTGAACCTAGATATAAGAAGCCTTTGTTTTTACCCTCTTCCATCTTCTTCCCGCTCAGTTCTCTGAAAAAAAAAATTGGAAAAAAAGGAATCTTCCCGCTCAGTTCAGTTTTTTTTTTCCTTTTTAAAATTTCGCTCCATTTTCCCGACAAAAATCATGAGAGAAATAAAGCGAAACGCTGAAACACCAGGAAGAGGTAGAGACAACAGAGATGGTGAATTGCAACGCCTTTAGCAAAACCATTTGCTCACTCTGCTACAAAGATTTCGATCCCATTGTTGAGGATCTCCAAGTCATCTCCATCTGCGGCCATGTCTTCCATGAGCTCTGGTCTCTCTCTCTCTCTCTCTCTCTCTCTCTCTCTCTCTCTCTCTCTTTCATTTATCTATTTATTTATAATTTCTATGTATGCATTTCTTGAAAATTAATGCTTCAAACGCTGCGTTTTGTCTGTAAAACCCTAGTCTGCAAGAGTGGTTCGGGTACTATGCGAGCAAGAAGAAGCACAGTTGCCCGGTGTGCAAACAAAGTTGCAAGCCAAACGACGTCGCTCGGCTTTATTTTCAATGGGGTGATTCGAGTCTCACTCAGAGGCCGGTTATCGAACGCGAGGAAGATTCCGAGGCGCTGCGTCGAGAGGTGAGAAGGTTGGAGGCCATGGCGCTAGGGCTCGGTTCGGCTTTGGAGGGTAAGGAGAAGGAGGTCAAAGCGCTCAACCAGGAGGTATTTGCAATGTACTGGATTCTCATTTTGCTCTGTTTGGTTTCCGAGAAATCTTGGGAAAAACAAAGAAAAGAAAGTAGGATTAGGAAGTTTGGTTAATTGGGGTTTCAGTTTTGCTACTCCACTTAAATAAAGCAATATAATTACATGCTGAATTTGATTGTTCGACGATTTGTAATTTTGCACTATACTCTGATTGATAAGGTAGTTTAGCTTAATTGAGGAATTTAAACATTGGAAACAAAATGGTCAAAATTTGTTTCCATTTTCCTACATTGAAAGGAAACTTGAAAACCAAAGCCCGTTTTGTTCAAGATTTTGTGCAAGATAGAAATATAAGAACTCTGGATCTTCAGTGGTTTATTTTGTGCAAGATTATAACAGCTTGCTTTGTGTTCATGTGGTTTTTCAGCTTTATCTATCCAAGGAGCAGGTGAAAAAAGAAGTTGAATTAAAGAATGAAGCCTTGAAACAACAAACATCCATGCAACAGCTGTTTCATATGAAATCTAAGGTAAGCTATTAGCTGTACTTCTTTAAATATATT
The DNA here is from genome assembly GCA_018703695.1 of Prunus fruticosa. Classification (NCBI taxonomy): domain Eukaryota; kingdom Viridiplantae; phylum Streptophyta; class Magnoliopsida; order Rosales; family Rosaceae; genus Prunus; species Prunus fruticosa. The sequence continues at coordinate 47,612,827 of CM031918.1, read as the reverse complement.
TTTAAATTATGTAGATTTATTATGAGAAGAAAAAAAGAAGCTGATGAAGTTTTGGACAAATTTTTCGTAGGAATTTGATAAATTGACTTTGGAGTGCTTGAGGTTGCAAGAAAGAAATAGAGCATTGGACAAAGAGCTTGCAGCAGTTGAATTGTGAGTGGTTTTGCACTTCGGCAAGTGGTTTTTTTTAATGGGTTATTACTATTTTGTTTCAGAAATTTGCTTGAGCCAAAGCCCGAAGGCTAGTATAGGCTACTTAATCTCTCAATGACCTGTTTCGTTTTCTGCTCCTAACATGGTTATGTGAGTTTCAATCCAGGGTATCTGATCTAGATCTGGATGAAGAGGACGTTTTAAAGATTGCAGCTCTTGGTAATGGAGCCAACAACAAAGACACAATAGATGTTCTAAGAACGTCCTTGGTGATGTCTAATAGGTCAGCCATATATATCATACTTTGAAATTTAGTTGATTTCAATGGATGGAGCAAACTGTTTGACATGTACTTTTGTCTTTTTAAAGTTGAAATGGTAGCCACCTCTTCATTTCACTTATGTATACCTTTTTTCTTTCTCACGTTTTAATTTGTTTTCTTTGCGATACCTACTTCTCATAGGAATTACAAAGAATTGATGGCCAAATACAATCTTAATGAACAGAAAGAAGCTCGTCACAGCAAAAAGCTAGAGAAGGCTAGAGGAAAGATAAATAAATTGAAGGTAAGTTTGTGATGAGATGATCCTATGTGAATCTTATTTGAGGAGCGGTTCCTGAATGAGTGGTTTTTTGGTCATTATCAGACAAAGGTACAAGAATTGGAGACTGCTGTTGAAGTTAAGAATACTGAAGTTTTGAGGGCTTTAAAAGCTTCAAAGAAAACTCGAGGTGGAGGATTTATTCAGCACAGTGTAAATCGTAAGTCTAACTGTGTCTCTCAGCATTTCATTTAAAGATCAAAGAAAACACCTGTATGTTCTCGCATGTAATTTGGATAGGATGGAAGCTTGCAGAATGATCTACTGTATCATAGGGCAACTTAAAACTTCAATTTCACTAACCATATAAATCTAAATGGTGCTAAAGATGTTACAAATATCAGTGCTCATGATAAAGTAAGAAATGCCTACTCTTTAGTAGATGATGAAATGCTTCAAAGTTTTCTACAACTGTGCATGTAATTTCAAATCCAAATTAAAAAAAAAAAGACCTGCTTGGATGTTGCTAACCATAAGTGTGCTTGGTTAATGTCAGAGGCAGCTTCTGATAGAAAGAAAGAAACTTCAGTTCTTGGACTGAGCAATCTGGTTGAGCCGTTGGGTTCAGTAACTGGTACTTGTGCCGATACTGCCAAGACTCCTGCTGCTGATATTGCTGATGTTGTGATTATTGATGACGATGAACAAGTTCAACCCATGATGAACCTCAGAAACAAATCTCCTATCCCACAACCACTTCCCAGACCAGGTTTACTTGAATTCATTTTGAGTTTGGCTGGGCAGTACAGCATGAAATAAGTTACATTTACCTGAACAACATTACAATATGAAATGTAACTTTATTTTTGTGTTCCTCATTAAAATGCAGGGGATGCATGCTTTTCTGGAGGCTTGCTTGGTCCTGATGGAACAAACAGATATTTAGGTAAATGGTGCAAGCGGAAGCATAAGAACAGATCGGCAATAGCACAAGATCCAAGCTGTACAAGCTGACGGAAGAGGTGGTTTAATTAAAGTTCTGAGGTCTCTGAACCAATTTACAGTGGTGGTTTATTTGCTAGTTTTCACTCAATTTACTTTTGTCTAAATGCTTTGTCAAACTGATATTGGCTATTCTTATTTCTTATTTGGATTTCCTTTTTATTGTTTTTTTTTTGCCAGAGTTAATCAGATTCCCTTTCTAAGCGAGTGAGTTATTTGATCGTTTTTGCCCATATGCACTAAAATCATAGGTTTTTACTTTTGCAGGATGAAAAAGGATAATTCACCAGGGACAAAGTGGTGAAAGTACTGAGCTAAGACAAATAGCTTGCAGTCCCAAGGGTGCGTGCAAATAGAACACTTGGAATTTGTTTCTTCAATTGAAAATGTAGTGTCTTGCACAAAGGTTCACCCAGCTTGTGCATTATGGCCCAGTTGCTGCTTCAATTTTGCAGACAAACATCTTTGGCATTTTCTACGGTGATTTTTTCTTCTTCTTTTCCTTGATCTCTTTGGTGGTCTGAGACTAGTTTTTTCTTCTACCACTTTGTTATAACCCCTTAAAACACTTCATCCCCCCACTCTGCTCTTTGAAAACCCCCTTGCCCTTTTTCGAACCAAGTTCTCAAAGTCCATAAAGGGAAATGCTGTAAAATCTAGCTTCATGCATGAGTGATGATTAAGTTTCCAATATGTGTTGTGATTGCATATACAAATTAGGAATGGGAGAGGCCTATGGCATGGCAACCCGTTGCCCTTTTTATATGACAGTTTCCCACATGTAATTTTTTTTAGTACAAGTGATTAGGGCATTAGGTGCCTAGAGTCTATGTTGCACGGACACGGACACGGGTACGGCGACACGGACCGACGGCGAAAAAAAAATCTCAAAAAAGTAGGACACGGTGACACGTCGACACCGAAAATCTTAAAATAATAATTAATTCTCTATTTCAATGTCACATAACTCTCACTCATGTTCATCATCCATACATAATAATTAATACACCACAAAATAAAACATAAATGATCTAACTCTCAATCTTCTTCAATCATCTATGTCTTCATTGTTATTAGAAAACATGTCCTCTAATTCCGGTTCATCAAGTGAAAGGTTTGTAATTTCAAGCACACCCGCATTCTCCAAGTTCATAGTATCAAATCCATCCCCACCAACATCCCACATCTTACTCTCACATTCGGTATAAACCGACATCTTTCTTGATAGAAGACGGAGATTATTATGCACGAACACCAAATCTTCGGCTCTTTGTGGTGCTATCTTGTTCCTACTAAAGGAATGTACAAAATTATATATCCTCCAACTTTATTACTTGATTCAACCTTTGTAACATACTTCCATAGTGGAGCACTATCATCAATTTATTGAGCTGGAATGCAAGTATTAAATAATTTAAATATTTCACTAAAACACAACGTTTGTTTGTGCATTGATGGTAAGCATGTGGGCTTGTAATTGAGAAGTCAGGGGTTCAAAACACACGACCCATCTCCAATTTTATTTTTAAATATAAATATACTTTTTCCAATTTTTTGAATTAATGACATATAATTTTTGTGAATTTTGTTAAAGTCTTATTATCCCTAAATTATATTTGTTAGTAATTAAAATTTAATCATATGTTTTGTTGTTGTTTGTTTTTTTTCGGAAAGCCCACAATTTTATTTTTATTTTATTTTATTTATTTTGTGAAATTCAATGACAAGGGATTTCTGACAAGGGAAGCAGAAAATATGGAAAGTGAAAGTGAAAGCAGAAAAACATATAGCATACTCAATTATTCGCTTTGGATGCCTTCAACTTCGCCCTTCCCCTTCACCCACACTTTCTGCTTTAATTTTCTGTTTGAATACATTTCTCCTTCTCCTTCCCCTACTCAGTCGCTCTTGACAAAAAAAAAAAAAACCATGACTGGTTCTCGTTCTCCCTGTGGAGCCTGCAAGTTCTTAAGAAGAAAATGTGTGATATGGTGTATTTTTTAGCCTTATTTCTCCTATGAACTTGGAGCTACTCATTTTTCTGCCATCCACAAGGTTTTTAGGGCAAGCAATGTGTCGAATCTTTTAGCTCACCTTCCGTTGAGCGATCGATGTGAGGCCGCAACGACGATATGGCATGAAGCTGAAGCCAGGCTTCAAGATCCCATATATGGCTGTGTTTCACATATTATTGCTCTCAAACAGGAGGTTAATCATTTAGTACCCTTTGTATGTTCAGATTGTATGTTGAAGTAAATGATGAGTATATGCTTTTGGTTTGAACTTTTCAGGTGGTCAACTTACAAGCACAGTTAGATTTCCTCAAGGATCAAGCATATGCTGTAGCAAACCCTAATGATCAGAGTGCACACGACTTACAGGCCTATATGGAGGAATGTGACCTGATTAATGAAATTCCAGAGTGCTCTAATTACGAGGACCTTGTGACAAGCCTCACATTAATAAGAGCCAATGCTCACATTAATGAAATTCCAGAGTGCTTTAATGCTCAATCAAGTTGGAGGAAATGTTAGTTTCAAGGAGGTGGGATTAGGTGTTTGTGCTTGATACTATGAACTTGGAGAATGCGGATGTATTAATTATGTTTAATTATGTTTTATTATGGTGTATACTAGATCATTTATATAAAGATATTTGTCTTTTTTTTCCATAAATATGAGGCATATTTTGATGTTTAATTATGTTTTATTATGGTGTATACTAGAGTTAGCATTAGAGTAACTCATCTTTCCCTAATAAACCAAATTCAAAAATACTCAACAACTAATAACACATCATACAAAATACAATCATACAAAAAACCCATACAAAATAAAAATATAACACTTTTAACTTTGCATTGGGGAAGATTGAATTGGAGATCATCTTAGGATTTCAGAAGTCAAGATGCAGGGCTTTCATTTCAAAGTTGTTGCAAAACAGATACATAATATTTTCATATTTCAAATCTAGCTTTCAATTTTTCTCCACTTCCGGATAGTGGAGCACTATCATCAATTGATTGAGCTGGAATGCAAGTATTAAAAAATTACCTTTGCACAAGCTGGAGAAGAGGAGAAGCTGCGGGAATGGACTGAAGTGGTGGCTGCGAATTAGGTTTAAAAATATATTTTTCCACTTTTAACCCATTTTTTTCAAAATATTTCAAATCAGTACACTAAAGTTTCAAAAATCACGTTTAGACCCCAACTTTTATTTTCAAAATTTCAATTTGGTCTCCTGCCGTGTCTTGACCGTGTCGGAGCCTTGTCTTGACCGTGTCGGCGGCGTGTCTTGACCGTGTCCAAGCTGTTGACCGTGTCCAACGCGTGTCGGATTTCACACTCCGACACTCCAGCAGTTTGGAGTGTCGGTGCAACATAGCCTAGAGTATTGAACCTTTGCCCACATGGATAGAGGTGGAAGAGCTTTCAGATTTTAAAAAAAAAAATATGGAAAAGCTCAACCAACTAAGCTATACCCCACTGGTATTTTCCACATGTAATTTTATAACACTACCGTTAGGCACAAACAGCACAACAGTTTTGAACGTTCTCCACACACGATAATTCTTTGGTTTAGGCAGGTCCTGCATGAATTTCTTACAACCTTCAATTATTTATTGTCTGGGGAAGGAAAGCAAGACTGAAATTGGATAAATTCAATAATTTTATTTTTGGGCCCAGGCCCCCAGTTTGGAATTTGGATTACTCAATTCAAAATACCGCCCACTGATTGTGGATATTTTTTTACAGCCCATGCAATTCGTGGGCGGCTTGCAAATATATACCGAGGGCTAAAAGAATAGTCCTCTCCATAATTTCCGTCTGTAAAAGCCTTTGAAGTGCTATGCTGACCAATCATATATTGTTTTGTTTTGTACGATTTACTTTTGCTTTTGATGGGAACTTTTGACCCATAAATTATTTATTAAATTAGTTAATGGGTCAGTTCCAAATGGAAAAAGAGCCTTGATTTTCGGATAAGAGGTCTTCGGCATTATAGTTGTGTGCGTGTGAGAAATTTTCCGTACTTCTAATTTAGATTGTTGTGTGTATCTTAAAAAAAATTAATGGGTCAATGAGCAATACTACACTCATCAATTAAATTTATAGTTCTAGTCGTTGGTTGGTGGAATGTGAATGGATTGAAAATGGAAATAAAATGTATTAATCCACTTTTTTGGTTGGAAAAAAATAAATTAGAATTAGAAGTTCTTGGGGTTAGCCCATGTGGTGAGAATAGGAGAAAAAATGGATCATTATAATCAGGTTATGTCTAAGGGTTCATTCTCTCCATTTAAACAACCAAAAAATAAATAAAAGGTTAGAATTAGAAATAGAATCAGAGTGAAAAAAAAAAATTGGTTATCAGTTCATTCCAACGTCACAATATGATAATGTCTTTACAATTACTTTGATAAAAATACATAAATAAGATATTTAAAGGATAAGGACAAATTATACTCTGGCCTCTTTGACTTTTTGTAATTGCCAATTGATAAGAGCTCTCTTTCTCTCTCTCCAGTCAGTCAGTGGTTATCACCACAAACACAAAGATCCTTGGCACTCAAGAAATTAAAAGGAGTTTCCCTTTCAAATGCATACAGGTGTCAAGAAGGGAAGCTCAAGACTTTTGAACAGGAAAGCTAGAAAACAATATCAAGGTAATGGAAGACAGCCAAAGAATCGGGTCCAATTAAACACCCACCTAGAGGCCAGATTGGCCAGATTGTAAATGTTTTTTTTAAAGCAAGTCCTAAAGCCACCGTGGGAATTGATTGCTGTCTCTTTGACCCACTTCATGTTCAGACCTTTAAAACGTTGTTTTTGGGTTAGAAACCCTAAAAGTAAGCTCTATTCTATATTTATACACAAAGATGATCTTGATTTCGTGTGAGCTTGTGGATACGTATATGTATCAGAGACTCAGTCTGTGGGTGCTGTCAAAGACAGCAAGCAAAAGTCGTATGTTTCTATCTGCTATGTCTCTAGACAAATCGACACGAAATCTTTTTTATTTAGTATATGCTGCCACTTATCCTATAATAATTCCGACTAGTAAATGAAAGAGACATTTAAAAGTCCGGATTTAGTTTTTGGTTTCATTTTGAACTATAAAGATAGAGAAGGAGATGAGAGATGATGATAGAGAATGAACAAGATTTGTTTCCTATATAAACCAAGTATTTGTAGCCTTAATTTGAAAGCCAAAAATGTCTTTGAGATTATCATGGTTATAAATTATAATCGTATATGGTTATAATTGGAATTGCATTCTTCAAAATCAATAAGGCCATACTATTATTAATATGCTAAATAGTCAATTATTGGTAGCTGCACATGTCAAAAAGTGAATTTAATGAAAAGTATAGAGTTTTTAGATTCCAGTAGTTTAGTCAAATTCACATTGGTGGCAATGATGTATACCATCCATCTTAATTATTTTGGATATTGATTGAGTTTAGTTTATAGAATTGTGTACGTGGAATTAATCCAGTGATATGATTTTTAGTGTGTAGATTAAAAGAAGGTACACACATGAGTAAAGGCCTCCGCTCAATCTAGTTGTGCACACCACCTGTTCGACAAAAGGCCTCATAGCGCTTTCCTTTGTTGCGCGTCGTTTTGACCCATGGAAAATAAAAATAAAAAAAGGTTTGTACTGTAGATGGAACAAGAGGAAACTCCTATTAACGAGATTTTGCTTCTTTTTTAAAAAAAAAAAAATAAATAAAAATTCCCTTTTTGAGAGATTCCCACAAATCCAAGTCTATAAAATCATCAAATTCATAAAAAAGAATTATGTCAAAACTGTCGTTTTTTTTTTCTTGGTTTATTATTATTATTTTTTTAGATAACTCCAATCTTTCATAAAGATGACCGCTATTTCCACCCCATTCTATTTCTCCAACCATCTTATCCTTAAAATTTTAAAAACAAAATGACCTCTTTATAAAATGACTTCTGACACCTAGTCTTATTTCATGTAACCCGCCTATTCTCCCCTCATCCCTGTCAAACACCACCCTCCGGACCAAACTTGAAGCTCAGTTTGCAGTCCCTTCAGTATAAAAGTTAGTCTGAACGGTTTGACTTAGACTCTAACAGCACTTCTGACCAGAAAAAGAGTTTCTGACAGCACATTTATCACACACCGCCACCTCTCCAAGAACCGAAAAATGAAGAAAGGAATCTAAATATGCTGTTCATGCAAGGAAAAGCCCATTCTGTAATAATCAATGATAATTGTTTTCTTATTATGACAAATATGTTGGAAAGTTACCTATATTTTTTGTTTATTTAATGACAGATATGTTTTAGAGTTGTAAAAGACTTTTTTATTATTTAAAAAAAACATAAATACATTACGGATGAGATGCCCATGATCATAGTATCATACATATCAAAGTAAATTCTAGTAATTACATCCACATGAGATGCCCTCTTTTAGTTAACTGATCAGCCACCATATATATTAGCTTCTCTATAAACATGCTTGATAGTCATGGAACTGAAATTTCCAAGAAATAGCCAAATATCTTTTACAAGTGATCGTAAACTTCATGATATATTGACTTGCTTAATGATGATTTGTATAAGCGTTTGCGAGTCACCCTCAATTTCCACTTGCAAAATTTTTAATCTTGTTGCCCAAATTAAAGCTTGTTTAAAAGCAAAGGCTTCAGCTTGTAAGATGTATAACCTAATGGACATAATCCTACAATAACTGGATGAGCTAAATATATAAACAGAAATATAATTACTAAGTTTTAGGAGTTTTAAAAGATTTACAAAACTAAATGTAATTGTTTCATCTTTCTGAGCCCAAAAAAAAACTTAAATGTAATTGTTTACAGAATTTTGAAAATGCCCCTTTCCCCTAAAAAAGAAAAAAAAGAAAAAAAAAAGAAAAGAAGCTAGCTTCACTACTGGTTGACAACTTAAGCTATATATGTCAATCGAGATTGTTTTCGAGCAGCACATACATAGAATGTGATTTTCATGACTTTTATATTTAGATAGATTCATGACTTTTATATTTAGGTAGCTTCACTACTACTCTATATGATATTTATTCATAGTAAATTGAAAGTCTATTTGAAATGGGAAAAAAACAAAAAACAAAAACGCTTGGGGTCAATGACTTCAAATCTGGGCCTCACCACGTGAGGAAACATGTAAACTTAATACACATTGTCGAATCATTACTTTATTTGTACTTACTATAACAAGTTAAACTGTCAATAATATGAATTCGTCGGTTGATGGATTAATCATAATTTAGTGATACTTTTCTAATCAACGTGATACACGAAAAAAAAGAAGAAGAGAAGACTTGGACCCTGATACACGATCTGATTTTGTTTGGCACTGGTCGTCATAACTGTAACAGTGTTGTTGAACATAAATTGATTTGACTATCTGCATATATGTTCTTCTTGAAGTTCATACATATGCATGCATGAGATGAGAGAGCACGAGGGAATTGAATTTCGTTGTTTTCTCGTGACCTCAAAATTTCAAACTGCATTATTATTATTTATTGTATGTGCAAATAAGTCACACATAAAGCTGAAGGACACGGGAAAAATGGAAGTACGGTTTTTGTGTCTAAGAAGAAAAAATTGGAAAAGGCAAGAGAAGACTGAGATTTCACAGCACATGTGATGGCTCAGGCATGCTAGCTAGCTCGAGGTTTCTTGGTCTCTTCGCACTGGTCTCAGTAAAGATGTACATTATGTGTGTGCTTTTATGGGGTGTGGCCCACGCTTATACTGACTTACCACACACATTTATGATAACATTTTCGGTCACTTCGAGCTTATAAATTAATATTAGCATTAGAGCATACGAGTCAAATTGTCACACGTTCTTGAATTTCACTCAATTAAATATAAATTAAACATGTTGTTTACGTATGTGTCTATTTAGTGGCGATCTACAGATGCGCAAGCGGTGCATGTGCCAGAAAAGATCCGTATTGTAGATGGAAAAGAAGGAGGAAACTCCTTCAATAAGGAGAGTTCGCTTTTTTTATTATTTATTATATTTATTTAAAAGAAGTTCCTTTTTGAGATAGTCTTTCCGTCCCCACTACACCAATCGAACTCCTTGTAAAAAGATCATCAATTTCATAATTTTTTAACGTCTAGTTAGTTTTTTTCATCCTTTTTTTTTTGTTTTGAAAGAATTCGGTCTTTTATAAAAACTAATTTGTTGATCAAGTCTTGTGCCAAGAAAGAAAATATTGTATCGATCAAACTTCCAAAGTAACTAGTTGATTTATTAAAAAAAAACATATGAAACATGCTTCTTTTTTTCTTCTTCAAGAAAAGTCAAACCAATTTCGTTTTTTTTTTAATAATATATTTTTATTATTTGACTCTCTATATTTTTTTTGTTCAATTATTTGACTCTCTCTATATTCGTATGATCATTAGCATATTTGGGAGGAAGAGGTTGATTTGGCTCTCTCTTTATTTTATCCACTCTTGAAAATATAATGCGACATTTTCATGATATGAAACCATCGACAACAATTGAAGATGAATTATAATGTTTTATTTTATAATTATTAAAGCTTTTAGCCCTTCAAAATTGCACTTACACCGAAAAATTCATGGATCCTTTAGTGTGTCTACATATATATATATATATATATATATATATGTATTGTACGCGTTAAGTATCATGGCTATATCTATGTATATATAGATTGTAGAAATTCATTGGAGAGAGTGTAAGAGAAGTACATCTTATTACGATGTATATGTTGAGATATAGATCTCACATTTGAGAAAGCAAAGCCTTAAGCATATCACGATATAAGATCTTGGATCTGTTTACCTATTTTCAATTGGTTTTGAATTATAAGCTCATCGTATTATTAGAGCATGCAATGACGACGGAGTTGCGCATACGTAACATACTTGTTATGCATGTGCAATGAGGATCATGGACAACATGTACAATGATTCATGGTGTGTGTCTATATATAACATTGTGAAACCCGTTTATTCAAACTGATTGGACAATGAGACTCATGCATGTATATATGTGTGTCAATTAATTCTCATGTGAACCACAAGGAGTTGCGAATACGTAAGTGAAGCTCCTAATTGTGGTCCAACATTGCGGGAACACCCACAAGGACAATTCAAATGGACGGTTTTAACATGTTCCTGGGTAAACTAGTTTCCCCAATTAAGGACGAACATGTCTGATTAAGTTTTAGTATGTTGATTTCGACGGTTCCTAGGATTTTATTAGAGCATGAATGAGGGTTGTCTGTTGAAAGGTGTTTTGATGTCTGGGCCACCACATGACAACTTCCATTTTTGTTGCTCTGAATCTCTGATTAAGGTTATGCAATGATGAATTGTGTGACACATACATGTCGTAGTTAGACTTAGCACCTTCTAGGTCTAAACCCTAATATCCTCGATTTCTTTGTTTTTTAGGTTAGACCCAAAGGTATCCACCGCTGACATCAGTGACTAATCCATTTCGCCGCGGAGCTCTCCCAAATGGAGGTAAACGGCTGGCCACGAAATGCGCTTCATTCCCATGGGCGGGATCGAACCCCCAACCTCATGATTAAGGAATGAGATGAGCTACCACTACACCACATCTCATGGTTAATATCCTCGACTTCTTTAATTTCCCAATATTGATTATCAATTTTTTTCTCGATTGGATACTCTGACCTCCAAAAGTGACGTGCTCGAATCAATTGCAATGCAAATGCCTCACACATTGTAATCGGCCCTCAATATATTTCAGTAATTATTAGTTACAAAATGACATGGTAATATTTTTTAAAAAATAATGCTAATTTTACCACATTTGTATACTATATATTCTCATACCAACTTATGCGGTAGATGAGGTTGATAGCCACATCAATTAAATTTATTTAATTATTTATTAACACTTTAAAAAATATTGTTAATTAAAATTTCTGTATTAAAATATATTTAATTGATTTAATTGATGTGACATATAATTTAGACATGCCGTGATATAGAAATGCCGATAAAAATGTGATAAGTATAGCATTACTCTTTTGAGAAAGTCGGTGTGTCTATGTCCGCGTGAAGTGATGTTTGAAATTGAGTTGCATGATTACGTGGCATATTTCGGTTGCATCCCAACAGTGATTACCGCGTGACATCATTAGCGTACAGCGGAGAAGAGAAAATAAAGAATAATAGGGTAGGAGAGGACCAGCAGACCCACGTGGACGGCCAAGTAGAATTTAGCTAAGGCTGACCAAGAATTCAAACACCCAGGCTCAAGTTGACTATTTGTCTTCCCCAGTTAAAACCAAGGAAACTGATTCGTTTAGACTGATGATATGATCACGGTTCCTTCAAGCTATCGAAATCAAAGTTGGGTCCAAATTCTAATTCAATTTCGACATAAATATATATTAAAAAGACAAGTTGGGTCCCACTTTTGTGTCTATCCATCCAATTCTACATAGAGCCACATAGCATGCTCACCTATGTTGATTTTTTTTACCACCTATGTAGATTTTTTTACCACCTCAGTTGTTTTTTATTTTTTATTTTTACATCATGGTGATACTAGTTATATTGTGGATCTTAATATATACCAATCTGCCATGAAATTAAGAATCCAGAAGAAAGAAAAAAAAGGCAAATTAAACCCCATTTTTATGAATCGGCTCCACAACTCGTGTAACGATTAAATCAAAAGCTCACAAAATAAGCAGAAGTCGACGTAGCGATGTTTGAATTTACAACTCATTTCACAGTTATCTTAGCGATCAAACTCCACTAAAGTATAAAGAAACTAGTCTTCCTAGAGTTAGTAGAGTTAGTTCAACATTGCAGAACACGCATTTTGATAATTCTCCAAACCCCTTCAATCAATCTATGGTTCAGCCCACCGATATCAGTATTGGGGATGATTAATTTCTAACAATAGGGTGATTAGTTAGGAATTGCATCATTCTGGATGGTCAGTAATTTATAATACTTAAGTAATCTGATCCAGGTCAATTTTATCTATACCCTATAGGCTTGCTAGGCTTTTTACCAGTGCTACCTATAAAAAAGAGTCCATAAAATTTTGCTGAGATAGACATTTGAATTGAATATATTATATATGTAAAAGCTTTTCACCAACCCATCAACCTGCAAAACTTGTGCTCGTAGAAAGAGAAAAAGCGAAGAAGGTCAAATGAGATCTTTGTGTCCAAACACTAATAATAGTGTTCCTAATCTTTCCTTTCCAACTTTTACTTCGCACTATTTCACAAAGCAAATGCAAAGTTGGACACTCCAATAATAAGCTTTTGTGTTTAATTAATCTCTCAAGTTTGACTTAGCAGTTGGAAATTTTAGTGTCCGCACAATAATAACGTTGAGACGTCCGCATTGGAGAATTTATGTATATATATATATATATATATATATAAAGGGCATTCTTCAATAGTATCAAGTTAATGATTGGTTACATACTTCTAATATCGGTTGTTGAATTACATCTAAGAGACTACCGACACATTTAATGAATGCAATCCAACGACAAAAATTAGAAATATGTAACCAATCATTAACATAAAATACTTATTAGAGAATCTCCCCATATATATATATATATCACAAATTGTTTATCTACAATTAGTGAGAGTATATTAATTACCTCCACTCCCACGATAATAATATAATAATAAGTGTGGTAACGACAATCAAACTCAAAACCTCATGCAAAGTATGAGTAATTTTTGCATGTTTCGAGTACACCAAGCTTGGTGTACTCTGAAACATACAAAACTTTATCGCAAAGTAGACCTTTCTGGATTAGATAATCACTAGTCAATACTGAGACTTTCTTGCAATAATATTGAGAAGATAAAAACTATTAAATCAAGAGCATATATGTAATATGAAATATGATGGATAGTACAATCATAATATAAAATATCAATAATATCGACAAAATATCGACGAAATATTCGAGAATATTATCGTTTTTTCTGTCCCGGATATTTTAAACGTATCTATACACATATCGTATAAATATCGATAATATCGATGTCAATAATATGGAAAATATCGATGTTGATAATATCGGAAAATATTCAATGTCTAATTTCTCTCATACTTCAGGAATATTTTGTCAAAATATCGCTATAATATCGAAAATATCGATGTAATGGAAATAAAGAAAAAAAAACACAAAGCACATACAGAAAAGGGATTCAAACCCTTGCCATTTCACTCATCCAATGCCTTAACTACCATGTTGCTTCTGTTTTTGTGATAATATGCTAAAATATGTATATTTTTATTGTTTTGTTTAGAACTGTTTTTGCAAAAATCATATTTTCACATAAGAATGTAAGTCTTTGACCTTTCCCTTTTGGGATGGAATTGAGTGACTCATGGAAAAAATCTGATACCCAATCTTCAAATGATTTTGCTTATGGACAACGTCAACCAATCTTGGATCCATATGGGTGACATGTTAACAATTACATGCAAAACTATTTTGGGGATTTATCATTTGACGACTACTTTTCACAATACACTTAATATACATACATAGATGATGAAGATAGTGAAAAATTTGAACCTCATAGGAACTCTATGTGGTACTAAATCACTCATGTATCTTACCATGCAATGTATAAAATGTAAAATATTATAGTAAATTAATCATTATATATAAATGATTATGGTGTGTTTAATCTTCTTTCATTAATTACTACATATTTTCTACACTCACAGTGTTTGTTAGCTCGCTATATAATTAACTTAAATAAGTTAAGCCCATCTTGCAATGCATTTCCTTCCATTTTTTTGTGATAAACTAATAGATAATTAACTAAATAAACATCCTCCAAAATTTCAATAAATTTTTTTCAAGTTTTTCTTACAATTTTCGTGGTTTTTATTCAATTTTTATCAATATCGATAATATCTCAATATTTCCATCAAAATTTCCGTATTTTTTGGACTATCGATATTTCGGATACCATCGATATTTTAGACATTGAGTACAATATACTTAATCTGGAGTCTGGAATGTGAATTAGTTGAAAATAACTGAATAAAAGTAGGTTTGTGTATGTAATAGGATCATTAATGTGTGCTCAGACTTTCCCACTAAAGCCTTTCTCTTCTCCACGATGTTGGCTTTAATTTAGCCACAATTATCCAAGATTAAGTTCACTATGCCACCTCGACAAAGTTGTATCCCCACACTTCGAATTTGCTACTTAGCTCATTAATCCATCATTAGGGAGGCTAATTAACGGTGTTCCGTGCACTTAGGCACTGTTTTGGCTTAATTTGGATTAGTCACTATGCAACCACGACAAAGTTGATAACCCTAGCAAGGTGCAGGCATGCCCGCTCAAAACATCATTGAGGCGAATCACATTTAGGGCTTATTTGCGACTTGCTTCTCTAAGAAGTACTTATGCTCATAAACACTTCTAACAAAAGCACTTTTTATTATAAAAATCTTGGATTTTCATAAAAAAAAAATAATATTAAAGTGCTTCTTGGAAAAACACTTGGGAGTGCTTCCTGAAGAAGCACATAGCATGTGCTTCCTGAAGAAGCACATAGCATGTGCTTCTCCAGGAAGCGCTTCTATGACCTATAAGCGCTTCTAAACTTTTCTGTCAAACACGTCAGAAACGCTTTTAGTTATCAGAAAAGCGCTTTTGGCCATTCCAGAAACACTCCCAAACATGCCCTTAATATGTTTAGTACTGTGGTAGCCAAATATCACGGCTGCAACTTAACTCCGCTAATTTTTTTTTTCGAAGTATCTTAATTCTTTCTTACTAGCATGGCTGTGACTATCAAATCTCCATATATAGTTTCTTAAAAAATCTTTGCTATCTAAGGCATATGTTTGAGTTCCGTTATTGACAATTCCTTTTGGTGGGTAATCCTAAAAACCAAAAAAGGGGTTAAGACCTCTCCTCTATAAGTCCTCAAAGATGAATAGGCAAGGTTTTAATTTTCATTGTTAATATATATAATTTTTTACAATATTCAACTCAACTTATATATCAATTTAACTGTGTTTTTATAGTAATATGAGGTTGAGGTGAACTTAGAATGGTAAGAGGCAAGATAGCGGGGTGTGGGGTGTGAGGTTGATGAGTTTTTTCGGCTTTCATTTTATTTTTTATGCTAGGTGTCTATTTAGAGGTAGTTTAGGAAAATAGTGAGGTTTTCTTAGAAATTTTGAATTAAAAGTTGTGGTGAACTTAGAATATGGGGTGAATAAAGAGAAGTACGGGGTTTAAATAGAAAAACTCTAATATTAATATATATATAATATATAAGTAAAATATTTTCGGGGGCCCTAAAAATTGGGGGTCCCTGTGCGGTACCACCACTTGCACTACCCAAGAGTCGCTCCTGCTCATTGTAAGATTATAACGCGTAAAGATTTTGAGTCGGAAAGTAATTGGTGACATGCTAAATTGGAACTATACTAATACGGACCAAACCAATACATACATACACAAGCAATCAGAAATTAGTATATCAAGTACCTAGCCACTGCCCGTATTGACAAAATGTGAAAGGCATTAATGGTTAAAATCAAGGACTAATAAGAGTGACAATTTCCTCTTAAGTCAATTAGACAATCATCTCCTTTAGTTGGTGCTATACTACTATTGGGCGTACATGTTTGTTTTTCGGATCGAAATTTTGAAATTTTTACATCCCTATAGAGTAACAACCCTCAACAGATTGTGTTTAATTTCAATAAGCTTTTTGGGACCGCGTGAAGAAACGATTTTGAGATGCGGCTTAATTAAGTCTTCCCAACTATACGGGAAGTAATTGCATTCCCTCAGCACTTTTAGAAATGAAGTAAATGTGATGCAAACTGAGCTCATTAACGTGGAAACCAAAATAGGCAAAAATTGTGGGACACTTTGAAACTAAAACTTAGACTCTCACAAGAAACCGTGGAGGAAAAGGAAACCTAGAGGAAAATAGCAGTGCCCTTTAGATTTTGAGACTTTCTTACATGTGCGAGTCTTGTGCATAAGTCCAAATACCGGCCAAATTAAAAATGTTCTCATGTATACTTCTAGCTAGTCAATAGCGAAAGCTTTCTTCTCTCTCATGGTGCTTCTGGGAAGCTTCATTGCTAGGAAGAACACAACCAACCACACATCAATTGAAAGAAGAAAAAATATTAATACTAAATACGTTCATCAAATGTGTCTGTATACATGTTAATATGTTTAAAGTGTTAAAAAAATAAAATTTAGAGGAAGTCTGTATATATTTATTGTGTGAAACGGTAACACCAAGTGATATCTAAACTGAAACGAAGTTCATGGGAAAAATAGTAGGACCAACAACAAAGTTCATGGGAAAATAGTGAGGACCACCAACAACAAGTGATATGTAAACTGAAACGAAGTTCATGGGAAAAATAGTGAGGACCACCAACGAGGACACTACTCGCGCACACGTGGATATGGATTATATCAACGTACAACACGCAAGCAATTACGCCCCATTGACCAATTGCAACACAATTAAATTCTGTTATTTCCATTCTTGAGGGTCGGTTTTTCCACAGTTGAACTTTGAAAAAGGGAAAAAAAAAACCTTTGAAAACTTTTGCTTCCCCTTCGGCTTGCTAGTCTGCCATCCTCATGCCTATAAATCCCCACAACCATCTCACCCTTTGCCCCCACACTTGATAGCTTGCTTCCAAACCTCACTAAAAACTCCACTAATATTATTCTTGTGTGTGAATATTCTTTGGAACCAAGAAAATGGGCTCCTCATCAGCAACTGAGAATCGCCAGTTACTCTCCAAGATTGCAACCAGCGAGGGCCATGGTGAGACTCACCGTACTTCGATGGGTGGAAGGCGTACGATAGAAACCCATTCCACCCAACGAAAAATCCCGAGGGGGTTATTCAGATGGGTCTTGCAGAAAACCAGGTTCGTTCTAGAGAAATTTGGAGATGTAGCAAACCTATATTTATATGTATAAATAACAAAATGCATGGGTTTTTACTTTTGTCTTGGTTTTGGTTTTCAGCTTTCCTTCGACTTGATCGAAGACTGGATTAAGAAACACCCCAGAGCCTCCATCTGCACTCCCGAGGGAGTTGAGGAGTTCAAGAACGTGGCCATCTTTCAAGATTATCATGGCTTTCCCGAGTTCAGAAAGGTAAATATATATATGTATTGCATGGATTAATTTATGATTAGTATACCTTTTATTTACATGAATTAACTACAAAGTTTTAATTAATATATATTTTCAGGCTGTGGCTACGTTCATGTCCAAAGCGAGAGGTGGTAGAGTCACATTTGATCCAAACCGGGTTGTGATGAGCGGTGGCGCCACCGGAGCGAACGAGCTGGTCATGTTCTGTCTGGCCGACCCCGGCGACGCCTTCCTCATCCCCTCTCCTTACTATCCAGCGTACGAATTAAATCCTTTCTATTTTCTACGTTTGTCTATATCATCTTGTGTTTTAGTTGTTTACGTACTTTGCTAATTATACCACGTTCCCCCTCTGCCAAATATTTGAGAATTAATATGTGGACACAAAGCAGTAGCTAGTAGTTGTAGGTTGAAGAATTTGGTAGAAAACAACTTGTTCAGGTTGAAATGTATTTGGGATTTTATATTGGGAGTCAACTGGCCTCCAAGATACAGAGACTACAAATATCTAAGAAAAAAAAAATATTTTTTTTTTAATAAGTATTTTGGTCAGAGAATTGCCATATCCGGAGACAATTAGGTCGGCCTCGCTTAGACTTTAATTAGTCGGCTAATAGTAATGTTTATCAAACTTGCAGTCATTTTAATGTTGATTAATAACTAATCAGAGTATATTATATTAATATTGTTATTAGTTGCTTTTGACTCCATAGTTGGCATTTAAGACACCAAGCTATACGCATCTATCAGATTAGTCTGAGTAGTTTACAGCTGGATGCTTGGGCAAAATTCCAAATTCGTTTCCTTCTCCATCTTTCTGAAAAGTCTATCTTTATACTTAGAATGTCAAACCCTACAATTCTCTTCAATTTCCATTCTCATATATGTATAGAAATATAATGCTCACCAAACTCATGGACCACAAAATGAAATGTTAATTACAAGGCACTAAGCTAGTTTTTCTTTATTAATCTTTCAATCAGTTTCGGTCATAATTAAGATTTATACATCTAATTGCAGATTTTACCGAGACTTGGGATGGAGAACTGGCGTCCAAATTGTCCCGGTTGATTGTGATAGCTCCAACAATTTCAAAATAACCACGGAAGCACTTGAAGCAGCCTATGAAAAAGCCCAAAAGAACAACATCAACGTGAAGGGCGTGATCATAACAAACCCATCAAACCCATTGGGCACCACCTTGGACAGAGACACACTCGAAAGCCTTGTGGAATTCATCAACCAAAAGAACATCCACTTGGTGTGTGACGAAATCTATGCAGCTACAGTGTTCAGCTCCCCGACTTACACCTGCATCTCCGAGGTCATACAAAACATGAATTGCAACCCCAATTTAATCCACATTGTCTATAGTTTGTCCAAGGACATGGGGCTCCCAGGCTTGAGGGTCGGCATAGTTTACTCATACAATGATGATGTGGTGAACATCGGCCGCAAGATGTCAAGTTTCGGGCTGGTGTCGTCCCAAACTCAACACATGCTCGGGTCGATGCTCTTGGACGAAGAGTTTGTGGCAAGATTCCTGGAGACAAGCTCCAAGAGGCTCGCGAAGCGGCACGAGGTTTTCACAAAGGGGCTAGAGGAAGTGGGAATCAACTGCTTGAAGAGCAATGCCGGCCTTTTTTTCTGGATGGACTTAAGGAGGCTGTTGAAAGATCAAACATTTGATGGTGAGATGGTGCTTTGGCGTGTGATTGTGAATGAAGTGGGGCTCAATGTCTCGCCAGGGTCTTCTTTTAAGTGCGTGGAGCCTGGTTGGTTTAGGGTTTGCTTTGCAAACATGGATGACGAGACTGTGCAAGTTGCACTCAAAAGGATCAGAACATTTGTACGCCAAGGGAAGAAAGCTCAAGATCAAGTAGTACAAGTTAAAAGCCCTAAGCGTTGGAAAAGCAATCTGAGGCTTAGCTTTTCATCATCATCAACCAGAAGATTTGATCAAGAGGGTGTTAATGTTTTGTCACCACACATAATGTCTCCTCACTCACCAATGCCTCACTCTCCTCTCGTTCGAGCCAAGACTTAAAAAAGTATAAGGGGGGAGGGGGGGTTAGTCAGATCACTCACAGTGTTTGTGAATCCGTGTCTTAAAAGTTTATTTAGGAAGGTTAAAACATTTTATTTTTTTAACAGCAATTACTCTGGTAAGTATTAAATTACAATAATTATAATTGTTGTACTTTTATAATCATTTTATGGAAGTCTATGTTTTATTTAATTGCTTCACCTAGTGCAAATTTATTCTTTTTAATTAAATAGTTTTGATGATTTTCTTAAAATTTTCTTTTAATATTAAAATTAGTTAATGGTAGTAGGATTTTGTGCATGGCTATCTAGAATATTTCATGCATGGATGTGTAATTGAGTTATTTTATATGCGTCACGTAGTTAGCATGTGTCAATCAATTATTCAAATTACTTGCATGGTAGCCAACTTGGTTACTAGTTTTATTTACTTGCAAACTAATGAGATATCAATGAAATAAATGGTTGAGTCATCAATACGTGTCCTCATGATATTTCTTCTTATCCTTCTTTGACTTAGAGTGAAAGAAAAGCTACTTGGGCTCTAAGAAATAAGGAGTTGATCTTTAAACATTGAAGTTATCTCATAGCTACCGCCCTTTGAGTCCTGTAAATACAACATTTGTTTCTTCAAGTCCCATTTCCCTCTTCAGAAAAGTGTAGAGGCAATAGAACGAAGAAATAAAATAGAAAGCGAGAGAGAAATAGAGGTAGAAAGAAGTATAATTGTCAAGAAAAAAGAGTGGGAGATTGAATTTGTGAATGCGGTGGAAAATTGGGAAACACCTTACATTTCTAGCAAAAGTTTTGGTGTCAAGGTAGGGGATTTCTTGGGGGCCTTTTATAGGAGATTGATTGAATTAAATTTCGTGGGCATTATATTATGCATGGTATTACAGTTTGGTTGACATTCCTTGTTATTGGGTGTTTATGTATTCTTAACTATTTGAACAATGTTTGCATAATTATATATACATTGGCGATGTTTTAAATGGTTACATTGTTGTAAGATATATAGGATATGTGAAAGGCATAATTATATCATGTTATGGAAATTGGCTGGAATTGTTGGGTTGAGAAAATAATTATAGAAAAAGAGAGTAATGGATATGATCTTTTGTGTAGTTAAGTCTAACTCTTGGTATGTACCAGATCTCAGGGATCCCATAGTGCACATGATTTTTATTGGGTGATGCGGACTGGCGAGATGGGAGTTAGACAAAATGACTAACAGAAGGGGAAATTATGAGATGATTGAGATAGTTGTTAGTTCATATAAATGGGCATCCTGGACCAAGTTGTATAAACATAGTATGGGACGTGCAGGTCTATTTGTCCAGTTATATGAATTAACGAGATTAGATGAAAAACATTCATGCATTAATATTAATAATGTGATATTTGATTGTGTGATTGTATATCACTAATTAATTTAGTTATATCAATTTCCTGGAAAAAGGTTTCTGTCCCTATTAAGCTGTGGTTTCGCTGACCCCTAACAAATTTTGCAGGTATTGAACCTAAAATCTAGTGTAATGACTTGGATATATGTGTAATTAATTCAAGTGATGAACTGCTTAATTAGAGAGTGATTAAAATATTAAGTTTGGCCGCGTAGGATTAATTTGGCACTTTGTCAACCACTGTATCGTTTATAAAATTGTATATCAAAGGCATGCGTTAATATGATGCAAAGCAATTTAATTATATATCTCTACTATCCAATAAATTATACAATATTACGTTAATATGGTCACGTGCGTACCAGGACACGTGTTATTCTCTAATGGGTATTTTTAATTAGCTAGCTAAATTAGATTAAGTTAGATTAGATGAATTAGTGCTGGATAAAGGCCAATTAATACACATCATAGCCATATGTTGGATTTGTTGGGTAGGCATTAAGCACCACAATACAAACCGATTAATCATGGCCATACATCGTCATCGTCATACATTAATAAAAATATTTTTACATAATATATGATGACTCAATTTGAGAAAACTCCAATTCACAATGACTCATTGCATATTGTTAAAACAGATTATATCATATTAATCAAAAAGCTTAATTATATATTATGATACAAACAAATTAATTTGTTTTAATTAGTCCATATACATAATGGGTATGTGACAGCTCCCGCACCATATTACAATTTTATATATATATATAATATTGTAACTTGTTTTATATTCCAAATAAATAAAATTGTCCTGTTAGATGTCATGCGCAGTCATTCCTTAAACCTGCGGGTATGCCTTGCCGTTACTGATGAGAGTAGCCAATTTTTCCCTAAATTTTTTTTTTAATCAAAACAATAAAATAAAACTGTCACTATACATACGTGTATAAATATGTTTCGTTTTTATTGTTACAAAGGTCAGAAATTTTCACCTAATTAATTTAAAGTGGTGGAAGGTGAACGACATTTGGCATATGGTATAAATATTTGTTGGGTTTCATTTGGGTTGATGTGAACCAAAGTGGAACGTAAATCCGAGGTCATTTTCATAGGTGAGCCGGGTAGGGACATGTATTTATTTGTGTTTGATTTTGTTTCTGAACCGAAAGTGCTTTCCTTTATGGTTTCAGTACACCTATCCATCGATGGCTTTAAGATCCATTATTTAGACTAAAAGGGTCCATGCAGTCACGTCTATTTTGCCACATGCTCTCATTGCTCAACCTCCACAAAATCCAACCTTATTAATTGTGTGTTAACCTTTTCTAGCCGTCCAACTGAGTGTTGTTGTTTTCTTTCTGATGGTGAAACTATACCCAAATGGATTCTCTGCTTATTTTAGCATTGATATCTCATTTGACACGACTCATTTAATAAACGGATTACATAAGTATTTTAGCGGTTTACCGGTTGACTCAAAATTCATATGTTTATTAAATGAATTTAATTAAAGTGGATTGACTCACTAATTTTCCGTGCAAGTTTCGAATTGTTTAACAAGTTGTATCGATGCCACGCCACAAGATGTTCGGGATCCCTCAAGTGACTTTGTGAGTGTGCTTATCTATCATGAGTTTTAATATATGAGAATTTAAAATTCCATAATACAAACGCTATTAGAAAACTTCATTATAAGTCCCCGGATATAACGTATGTCAAAAGAAACAAAGAATGATGGGTGGGGAAATGAGTTATTGCACATTTATTGTATATTTTCTTTTGTTCGGAAAATAGTTATTGCACAAAAAATATAGAGATAATTAGTCAAATACCAATTCTTAGCACTAAAACTATAAATAAACTCTACACCATTTAATTTCTATAAACAAACTAAAAAAAAATCCAAAAAATGCAGTTTGCCTATTGAATTTTATTTTGATTATTAAATTATTTTGATGTCATATTGAGTATTTCTGGGCTTTTTTATAGGTTTCGGGGTGGTTTTGTTTTAAGAAATCAATTATAGTTTCATAATTTAAAAGAAATTAAAAGCATTTTTGCCACGTTGTAATGGCTTTGCGTGTGTTTCTAAAGTTCATTTCATATATATTTTATATATAATTTAGATTCCTATATTGGATATAATAGTGAATCTCCCAAAATATATTATGCAAAAACCAACTTATATGTAGAAATATAATGGGGAATAATTGTAAGTACACTATTTGTAAGAATCATTGACGTACGATGGACACAATATTGTTTCCAGCTACAACAATTTTACTGTACATTCTGAGTCACTGATGATAAGGCTGGCTGGTCTTGGTCCTTTACATCCAAAATATATATATGGTTATTGTTTATGCGTAAGATAAGTATCGATATGAGGATGATGGTTGTCAATTTCACAAAGATTAGGACAACAATTTTTTGGAGGAAATCGAACTCTTAACGTATACAACACTTGACAACTTAATTCTTCTCGTGAAAAAGACATCAACCAGTGTAACAGTCACGATTAAGTGTCATTTGATTCGTATATAACGATGAAAGTAATTCAGTGGTTCAACGAAAGCCAAGTCGTGTAAGTCATTTTCAAATGGATTTAATTCTACGAGTTGTTTGTTAGCGTGGTGGACATTGGACAATAGGTGAGAAAAAAACCAACCCTTGCGTTGGAGGAGAAGTGAAACGTTAATCACATGTTTAAAAATTAATACTTTGATTTTCAAGGATGTTAATTACTCAATGAGGTAGAAACTTAGAAAAGCAGCCATTTCCATTGAACCCAGAGACCCTCTTTATTTCTTTATTTACTTTCTTTGGGTTGAAGCCTTCAGCCATCCTCAATTCCTCTAGAAAATGTAAACCACCCACAGAAAATGGTTGGCACGAGAGTTGAAAAGACCAGATCCGTTGCAACAAATATTTTGCTTTGAAATATGGTCTTCAATCTTTGGTTGCCTTCAAAACACACTTCCTGGAATGTTCAGAGTTCAGTGTATGTATATGGGCATTTTCTATTTTATATATCTTTCATAATTTAATAATTATTCGTCAGAGGAATATTTGTACGGCCATACAGTCCTGTGCATATATATGTTTACCACTTTATAGGATGACAACAGGTAGAAAGAATAAAATTATGCTTAATGTCACATGCCTCTCGTTTAGTATATGAGTTATTGCAAATTATTAATTAAGCTCATCATGTGGGTTTCAGAGAATGGGAAAATACTTCCTTCATTCCCTCGTAAGAGCATCCACGATGATTGTTTAATATTTTAGTTTTATTGAATTGAACTAGAGTTTTACTCTGCAATAGTAGAGCTCAATAGCTTCATATCAATAGTTATACATTCTTATATATATATATATATATATATATTTTGTTTTTTGCATACTTAAATAAAATAAAATAGATAAATTTAATAACACTAAAAATTGTATCATTGAAATATTCTCAAAGAGATCTTGAAAAAAAGACAAATTTTGAATATATTTATATAAAAAAATATTAATTATTGTATTTTTTTCTATTGCATTGAACTATTGAACAATCATTGCATAATGAATTAATTGTTGTACTTTTTCTATTTTTAATTAGAATTTGGGTCACATGGAGGGTTCATCACATAGCATTCTTTGTTGCAATTGCATCTATTGCAATGAACTAAATCACACCATTGCAAGTGAGATTTTACCGTTTTAGTTCAATTTAATGCAATAAAATTGCATTGATCCTAACCATTGTAGATGCTTATAAACTCCTGCATTTGTGTCAATGACAGCATGATATGTGTATATATTGTTGATTATTTTTGCACATATGGTAAATCGTGGTAAATTCGTGATTTGCATAAAAGATGAGCATTAATAAGGACAATTCCAAATGTACCCTATATATTCCCCAAATAATACTAGAAACAATTCCAAATGTTAATTATTTACCCTTGGAAGCTTGTTGAATTGCCTTGGCTTAAAATTGAAGCAACCAAACAGTGAATCTGCATCACCTAAACCAGAAATGGAACTTGAGGAGCTTATTTTATTTCATAAAATAAAATAAAAGAAGTAAAAACTAGTGGCTGGAAGAGCTTGAAAATGATCTCCAAACAATCAAACCAACCATGATTCTTGAAGCACAAAACTCCATCAGCTAACTTCTACTGTCCAATTAAGTGGCAGTACACTCACAGAGGCCAACACAAAGGGCAAAGAAAAATGATGGCTAATCTGACCAGTTAATCCATGGGACCAAAAGCCCTGCATCTACCTCATATATAAAAAGAAATAGAAAGACAACTCAATGACAGCCACAAAGGTAAGGAGGAGGGCCATGAGGCTTCAGTTCATTTATAACATAAGCTCACACACAAAGACAAAGATACACCTGAAACCTACAAAGCCACATGACCCACTGAGAAAATGAGAGTTAACCTTGCTTACAAAGATTAAACCACAAAACAAAGAAATGTATATTTACCATTTTCTTTACCACAGTAAAAAACTTTACCAATTGGTTAGCCCATATCAAGCTCCAAAAAAAAAGCACTTGTGGTGGTACAGACAGACCAGAAGAACTATAAAGAAAATTTAAATACATTTATTTGATCTACACACATTACTAGTGTTTTGAAGATTTCAATGAGGCATGACCATCTATAGACAAAGTGCACAGCTCCTATTCTCTTGGGTTTGGCCTCCTACCGGCATTTGAAGATTTCGAGTCCCTAATCTGGGATTTGGGAAAGCTTGGCTTCTTGTTTAGCAAATAACACAAGCATTTGGATTCTCTTCCATGCTTTGCACATAGTAATATGTGGTCAGATGGGGGTTGTATGCTTTGTAAGCCTTAACAAGCTCTAAGACAGGATCTGGCTCTTTCTTCTTCTCTTTTCTTCCTTCTTCTCTTCCTCTTTCTTTGGCTCCTCCTTCTTTGGTTCCTCCTTCTTTGCTTCTTCTTTCTTGGGTTCCTCCTTCTTTGCTTCTTCTTCTTTCTTGGGTTCTTCCTTCTTTGGTTCCTCTCTCTTAGGCTCTACTGCTGGTCCTACTGAGAGTATATCTGTTGGCCAGACTTGCGCAATTTGCTCACCACATTCACCGGGTCGATACTTCCGATCACTGTTAATTTCTTCTCCTTCATGTCCATGGAAGACTGGAATCAATGCCTACAATTACAAATTGCAGGATCAAAACAATAAAATGAGAAATGATCTCAACTCTGTTTAATATAAAAACTCGTAAATAACAATTCGTCCATATGGACCATATCTTTTTGGTATTTGAGTTTTGAGAATACTAGACATACAACCAACTTGCATAGAGAAAACTAGCACCTGCATTAAAAGTCTAAACCTGCAGAAACCAGAGGACATATTGTGTCAAAAATGACCTCATTCATGACGTTTATTTACTTGTTGCCCTTTAGTAACACATTTCAAGCCCTGATGAGAATTCAATACAGATTTCTGGTGCAGAGTCTGTGGACCTCTGCAAAACATACTAGCTAGCTAACTGTCGTCTTCCTTGCAATCCATTCACACACAAAAAGAGCAGCCTTGGTGAAAAAAATGTTTTTTTTAAAAATCAATTAATAAGAACAAAAGAAACTCTTGTTTCTTTAGCAAACTAAAAAGAAAGTAGAGAAATCTGAAATGGTTAGGCTTTTATGTGTGTTTTTTTATTTTTTTATTTATCAAAAACATCATTAATTTACTCTAGAAAAAGAAACTTAAATCTAGTAAAATAATGATCTTTGTACCTGAAAGAGTAGAGACTGTTTCAGGGCCTTCTGCTTGGCTCTGCCATCTTGCAAATCCAACTTCAGTACAAACTTCTGGAAGAACAAACCACCAACACCAAGAGATCTGATTCAGAATCTATAAACAGTGAAGGAACAAAGACATATTCACTAGAAGTATTATAAATCTGAACAATTCTTTCCATATAGAGACTTATGAGGACCCATCTGATTAAATATTCCTATCAGTGAATTAAACTAAGAAAACTGATACGATTTTGAGCAAAACCCATCAACAAACATGCCTTAAGTTCCCTAAAAAGCAAACAAGAAAAGGGAAAAGAAAAAAGAAAGAGAACCCAAAAGGGAAAACTTGACAGCAGAACAATGAATATTCAGAAATTCAAAGGTGGGAAATTCAGATTCCAGACCTTCATTTCTAATGCTTCCTGTATCAGAGAGATGCAGAGCAAAAACCAGAACTCAGAGCTCAAAACCAAAAATAAAAGGGAAAATAGAGATAATAGCAATTTGCATAAATGGGGATGTTGAAAAGAGAGGAAAAGAGAGGCCAAGACGAAATCGAGAATGCTTTGAAAAGGAAAGGATAGAGAGAGAGGGGGAGGGGGAGGTTTGGACACACTAGGTACCAGAAAATCCGAATCAAAACAAGCAATGCGGAATAGGAAAGAGAAAATTAAGAGGGTAGGAAAAAATGAAAAGCTAGAGAGAGAAAGCTTTTTTGCACGAACGTGTTGAAGAATTGGGTGTGTTAATGTGTAGGTGTAAGCAAGCAGTGAAGCTATTAAGCTAGCAGCCTGTGAAGCCAACACAGTCAAATATCCATGGCCCTTTTTCGAGCCTGCTAGTTGAAACTGGTATATCTCCATGCATTGCCTATCTATCTCTAGTTTCTGCCCACGCCAAGTTTGGGTGCGTCGAGCTCACTTTTGGCCCTCTAATTAAAGATTTTTTTTTTCTCTTTTCTTTTTGCTGTATCAAAATACCCTTTCGTGATATCATTATTATTTCTTGTGAAGATGGATTTTAATGTCATTTCGCGAAAAAACATGTTTGCTTTTTTTTTTTTTTTCTAAGTTTTGTTGTCCTTCAATGTCATTATGCATGTGAGTTTTGATTTGCCGTTGAAATATTGGAACTTCCTTCCTGTATGACTCTTGTATTTTCCATGCCACCTAATCCATTTAGAACTCTGAATTTCATTTTTAACGCTTCTTCAAATTCATTAAGGCTTCCAAATATTCAAAATGGTTATCTCTTTTTTATTCTTCTAATCCATTTAGTTGAGTGTAATTCATACTCGTTGAGCTTTCCTAAAAGTGCCCCTTAAAGCTAAAATATAAAGATGACGTTGAATTTAGTGCCTTTAAAATTTGAATACATACATGGCGTCCAATATTACGTCGTTCACCTGGAACGCTCAAATTTTTAATACTCATCATCTTAAGCCTTTAACTGACGTCTGGGAGAACACCATCTATCTACTTGAATTCTATGAAACATCATGAAAACTATTGTTACGGTGCGTTTTACGGATGTCAACATATTGTCAGACTTTCCATGCCCCTGATTAACAACATCTAAATGCTTTTTTTATATCGTTTTTTCAAGGATATCATATAAAAGTTATTCATGTTGCATTTTTTA
Source organism: Prunus fruticosa (assembly GCA_018703695.1). Taxonomy (NCBI): domain Eukaryota; kingdom Viridiplantae; phylum Streptophyta; class Magnoliopsida; order Rosales; family Rosaceae; genus Prunus; species Prunus fruticosa. Next base: position 47,584,061 of record CM031918.1, on the reverse strand, counting down.
GAGGATAAGTATTGGATAACAATGAATAAAATAAAAACTATATTTGACAAGTACCCAACTATGTACGTTTGTATGATTGTGCACATAATTATTTTCTAAAATATTTATGTAATTAGTTATGAGAATTAATTGACCTAATTTTTTATCATTTAGTAAATCATTTTAGCCTTTCTCTTATTTAGACGATCAATACTTTTAATCTTATGATAATCATTTATTGACGTTACGCAATACGCACATGAGAAATAACTTTCTTTTTTTAGATCTAGGCATCAATATCATTTACACATCTTCAAATTCATTTTACATATCATTAGGAATCAGTTTGAAACTCAATTTACCATCAAGGGTCCTTACACACCATGTGAGGAAAAGGATTGAACAACCCCCACTTCTGTTTCTCATGTATTGTCGTACAAATGAGAAAGAAAAAGAAGAAAATAAAAGGGAGGCAATTCCTATTTACCATTTGAGGTGAAAGTACCTAAAACGACAACAGTGAAAATTTACTCAAGCTGAAAAGGCTGCCACATGACGTCAAATCTCAGCGTTTTTGGGTCCCTCTTCTCCGTTTGAGAATCAAATTTCACTTTCACTTCGACCTCAAACACCTGCAGTTGGATGGCGCGTGGTGAAAATCTGGAGGTTGTAACTAACCCAGTCGTCAATTTGGTCCTAGGATGGTTTGGGGGCCTCCCACTGACCAGTCCAATGTCGAAGTACATCTGCGGGTTTTCACAGATGGTCAGCGACTCATCGTGGCCGTTGATCTAAAATGCCGCCAATATTTCATAGGTCTTCAGATCTCGTGATTCAAAATTCGAATGCCACCATGTCCAACTCACAATCAAATCGAAAAAAACCATATAATAAAATGTTCATTCAAAGTTCTTAATTTGTACGGGTTTTTTATTTAAAGAGTTTTATATGTGAATATTCTTCTTGTTTTCTTTTTGAATTATTTATTTTTCAATAGTATTTTTTTTTATGTTAAATATTTTTCTCTATCAATGAACATGGGTGAGACTCTGAATTTCTGTAGTTTTTATTATATATATTTATTTTAGTGATATAATACTTGTTCTTCTAGATTTTTGACAGGGGTTAAATTGTAAGAGCATCTCCCTTTGAGATGTCAAATACCAAATATTAAATTTAAATTCAATTTGCTCACGTGCCTATTTATATCCTACACATTTTCACACTTACATCCAATATGTCAAATTAAACTATTATTTTATTACATTTTGGGGTTTATTATAATGCACTGTAAAATAAAATAAAATATTTTTGGTATAAGGGAAATTGTGTTTCAGCATAGTTTTTTTTTTGGGTTGAAAAACTGAAATGAAAGAGATATATGTAAAATAAAAATTAAATGAGTAACCTACAATAAGAGAAAAAGAGTACAAGAACAAATTTGTATTTATAAATAAATTATTTAACGGGACATGAAAAAAGTTGAAAAGAGAAAGAAAAGAAAACTTTTATTCAAGATAAAGAAGGAAAATAATAAATAAAAAGAGATAAGTGAAGTAACAGCGCCCCGTGTCTTAAAAAATAATATAATAATAATTCTATGCTTTGCTTTTGGAATGTCAAAAGTAACAAATAGGGCTTCAGTCTTCATTATACATAAGTTTTGACAATTCCATTGGGAAATGATGTGAGAGTTATTTATAGTTGTTAAAACCTTGACGTGAGATTTTATACATCCCTTTAAACGTGCTATTAGACCTTTTTTTTTCATTTTTTAAATCCTAATTATCAGAATTACATTATTCATAAAAAATAAAAGATGTGGATCGACAATTTTGCAACTTATTTTCACTTCCAAACTCTTAAAGATGATTCTGCGGATTCAACAATTAAATAGCTCGAACTGGTTACCGTACCACACAAAAGAGGCATTAGTCGTCATACACTATTGCATGACTATAACATCAACCCTAATTTTCCAGAACGAACAGTAATAATATAATATAACAACCTATCGCTTGAAAAAAGTTATAATTACAATAATAGAGAAAGAAAATAATGGCTCTATTTTTCGTCATTTATTCAAATCAAACATAGAGGCCACTGTTGAATAAAACAAAGCCCATCACCAGTTGCAGGATAGAACCAATGATGTTGCATCTTTTTAGGGATCCGCATAGAAACAAATATATATAAGTTTTCGATGAAATATTCCTCAATAAATTTATTTGAGAAGACATTTATAAGGTCCACTTTGTATTTTGTTATTTTCGTAGAGATGACATTTGATAAAATACACAAAATAGATGGTTTGAATGAGGAAAACACAATACGAAGTGAGCCTTATAAAACTGTCCCTTAAAGAAGCTTATTTGAGAAATCACTCAATCGAAATTATATATATTTATACTGAAATGTAAATTAGACCACTTAATCAAGACAATGTGTTCGCCTTGCAACAAACTCAATTCCCCTCCATAAACGTCTGAAGAGAGAAAAATATAATTATATATGACAATTAAATAATAACAAAAATTGAGGGCCACGCATAACAAACAAGGTGCTTAGAGTTAGGACCAAAGTAATCTCATGATTACTCGCATGACTACTTTCGCAGGTAAAAAGAAGAAGGCCCTGAGGATAATGCTGGCGATCTGAACCCGATTATATTGTCAAATCCCGTAATGTTTATGCATGTGTTTATTTGATTTAAATATTATAGTTTACTTTTTGATTTTATATATAAAGAGGTATATATATAGAAATTCTTTTAATGTCCATATTTTGACATAAATTATTACGGATCGACCTTTTTTTGACTATCCATCCCCGCTTTCCGATATATTAACAATAACATCCAAAAAGTCCGCACATACTGAATCCAATATATATACATGCATTAATTTGTGGCTTGCATTGTTTAAACAATTTAATAACATGACGTGCGTACACTGTGCTTTAGACTTGAATGCAAGGAACTCTTATTTTTTTTATGAGAGCACAAATAGTGTTTTTCCTTTTTCTTTTTTATGAGAGCACAAACTTTTTTAAAGGATTGCCCGTAAGACGAGTTAATTAGAAACTCATTACTTGTTCAACTATTAGTTAACCATCATTTCGGCATTATTCTTTTGCTAATTACTCTCTAAGGTTGCCTCAACTTTTGTAGCTTTTATAATTTTTCTCTGTGTTTGCTTTGCTTGGGTGACATTGATATGTACAAATCTTTTTTGCTTTCAAATCCGCCATAAAAGTTTGACACGATGAGGTGAGGTCCCGCTAGATGAAAGACATGTAAGCGCTCCAAATTATTTTCACTACCACATTAACATCGTCATGTTCCTTGGTGGTTTAGTTACATTGGATATATCAGACGTATGTGAGTTAGAACAAGTTGAATAGGACAATGAGCTTATCCTCATGCATTCAAATTCGACTCCCTCTCATCATAAATTTTTTTATTTTTATGAGACCATAGATTATATTAATTTAAAGTAATTTAGACCATCACTTGCACACAAAAAAAAAAAAAAAAAACACTAACCCTCAGTATACACGACAGTTCCGCTCTCCCCGGTGGTTCATTCAGTTTTGGCTCTATTTCTCTTGGGCTTTGTTCCAAATGAGCTTTCCAGTTCTGGGTTTCCCAATTACTTTTAGAAACCTGGTCCAATGGGGCCTGCCATGTAAACTTTCCTTTCACCAAGGCACTGCCTATTTGTTTATTTATTATTAATTTTTACTATCAAAGCGATAAATTACTTTAAATTAAACTAGTACATAAAAAAGGAGATCCGAACATGGTGCAAAAAAGGTAGTCCACTGCCCCTGCCAACTGGCCTACCCACATTTACTTTTATATTTTATTTTTAATTCAAAACATCATAAAATGACTCTTTTCCTAAAATAAATGACCTATATTTGCTTCTTTCTTTCTTCTTTTTTTCATGAATTGAATTTAAGAAATTCTTTCCACTTTTATTGAAAGAAAATGTGAAGATTAATTATGCTAAATGTGGGAACCGAATTTTAACAAAACCCAATGTCAAATATTTCATTTCATTTGGGGATTATTTGATTTGGGGATTCTTGCCTTGAATTAGGGATTTAATAGTCATCAAAACCTTAATTTATTTAAATATCCTAAAATTCAGGAAAATAATTCATTTCCCAACAAGTATTTTTCTTCAACCCTAGCCCTAAGAGGCTTTATAAATATGAGGCTATGCAAGGCATGAGGAAAGCCATTCTAAGCTCTCAAATTACTGCAAAAATTCCCCTCCTTGCTGCCACCTCCTCTCTCTCTCTCTTTCACACAAGGCTCAGGCCACTATACATGGCTCCAAGTACCCAGTTCTTACCTTAGAGAATTTCCGCATCCTTTTTTAGCTATTGTTTTACCTATATTTAATCGAATGAACTTAGGCTTCAAGGGCCTTTGCCCAACACCCCTCGGGTGTGGTCTTTCTATTCCCTATTGGTTTCCGGAGGGAGAGAAGAGTTTGGGAAGGAGAAAAGGAAAACCTATTTATCAATATTTAAGGTGACGAAATCGCTCCACAAATTGGTGCTTCCATTGAGAGCACCAATTGTGGGAGCGATTTTCGCCCTAAGAATATTCGCCAACTTTGGTGTAGCCATAGATTTATAGAAGCCTAGGGTTTGAGAAGAATAATCCTCCAAGTAATGGAAATTAATTATTCTTCCTCAATTCCTGGAGAGATCAATTTATCAGGAATTTGATTAAAATCAAATCCCCTTAAATTAGGGTAAGAATCAAATAACTCCTAATTTGGTCAAATTCCCAAATTTCTAGGATCCGTAGAGATTTTGCTTCCACGGTGAAGACATGATTTTTTTTTTTTGTTGATTGCATCATCTTTTGTCATTACAAAAATTATTCTTCTCACAAATATGGATTGATTGTAGACTAATGAGCCTACTTTCTTACATCCAGTTTCCAAATCTTTGTCCTTATAAATTAGATTAGTTTTTTTCTTGAAAAATTAGATTAGTTTGAACATTCAAATAAGAATAATAAATTTTAAAGAACTAATGCTATGAAAATATTTACATGAATAGATCGTTGTCGTCACCAAAAGAAAAGATTTACGGTCCGTCTTATAACGTTTTTGGAGAGTGTTTTTTGAGAATATTTTAGAGAAATGAACAAGAAAACGAATTTGCATTTTCAGGCCAAATGAAAACTGCGTCTGAGAGATTAATTAGAAACATCTTCAAGAAAAAAAAAACAATGAAAAGCGTGCTGCGGAATACAATTTAAATAATACCATGCCGCTATTTGATAAAAACGTTTTCACGACTTGTTTCCATTTTATGAAAACCTTAGTATTTTTCTATGTTTGAGCCACCTAACGTGGTTTTTATCTCATTTTTGTTTTCTGAAAATGAAAATAACCTCTTAAAACGTTACGGAACGGGTTGCGTCTAGCTTTAGTCGTTCACTGTTGAAAGAAGAAAAAGGACAAAGGCTGTTTCACTTGTTTTTGTAGAGTCCAAAACGACGACGCGTGTCTCAAATGGTTGACCCCGTCTGCAGTATCGTAAACCGACGACGAGAAAAAATATCTCCAACCAACACATCAGCTGTCTGCAAGACTCCGCATGAAAAAATCCAAATCCACCATGTTACGTTGTTTTTTCCCACACATCCAAAAACCCCCCCCCAAAAAAAAACTCTCTTTCTCCGTTTCTCCGTTCGGTAAATCTTTCGTTACCAAAAACCCTGTTTTCCGCAACCAACCTCTTTCGTTTTCGCTGCTTTCCCCAAAACGTCGGATCACCAGAGTTGTCTTCCATGCCCCCTAAAGTTCAATCTCCGACAAGAAAAAATACCAACAAATTAAATTAACGAGGAGAATTCGCTTCGCTTCCGTTTTTCTTCTTTCAAAACCCTAATTTCCGACATCTGATTATCCGATTTCTATTGTGAATTAGGGTTTTTATGGAGCAGCACGACAAGGACTCGTCTGCGGTGGCCATGTCCAAGACCCCCAATTCGATCCAAAATTCCATTCAGGTTTGAAACGGGCCGTCCCCTGCCCACTCCGCCTGGTTCTAAATCCTATTGTTCTACGTCCGGGTCGTGCTGTGCGTGATCGATAGTGTCCCCGACCAGATCACGCTCTGCCACCTCCGCCGAGAAATTGGCGTATCGCTTGAAATCAACGGGGCCAAAGTTCCGGCTTCCGACCTGCCTCGCTCACGCTCGGGCGCGATCGGGTCGACAAGGAATCGTCGGAGGTCACGTACGTGAGCACCCTCAGCGTTCGGGTTACCGCCCCGGTCGAATTCGAGGTGTATGGAACAATGACATGGTTCTGTGTGGGTCTCTGGAGCGAATGGGGGCGTTTGGCTCAATGGAAATGTGGGGGGATTGAAGAATATTTTGAAAACGGGTTGGAGTATGGATCGCTATATGGCTGCGTCTTCCACCAATTCCGGGTCTTTCCGCGTTTTTTTAGGCCGAAACTTGCACTTTCTTAGCCGTCCATCGAGGTTTATATCGCCGGATGTCGTCCGGCGTGCCGGTCATTTTGACAAAGACTATACAGATTAGCCCGAGGCGGAAGGGCACCCGACATGCCATGCTGGATGCCATTCCAGAGGATGAGGTAATTGGGAAGGAGCACGGAAAGAGCTGTAATGGGTTGGTTGGCCATCGGAAAGTTCAGGAATTGAAACGTTGTCATTGATTTTCCCGAAATTTGGTTGGCTATTTTTTTAATTGAACATGGTTTTGATAATTGTTCATAGTCACATTTGTGATTTTTGAGGATTTGGCCTGGTAATAGTAAAGAGTTTGTATCTCTGACGAAATTCATGTAAATTTTTGTGGCTATGGACGCATAATTAGTTCGGGGCTTTCTTGCATTTGGTCATTTTAGATAGGAATATGTTTTTGCCAGTATAGCAACATGTGTAAGAGTCACTTTGTAGCCTAAGACCCTGTGTTCAACTATGCCTTTGGTTGGAATCATAATATTTTGCAGTTCTATAAGATGCTCAATGAAACCTTGTTTTTGTCAAATATACTTACTAATATTTCTATTAAGTGGAACGATAGTGCAACCCACTATTTCAACGAGGGACTCACGCTAGAAACTACATTTTAAGATAGAAGTTGTGGATCATAAGTTTAATTCATTGCTCAAATATTTGATCCACTACTCTTTCCAAACCTGTAGGTTTATATCTAAGAAATCATTTATGGTACAAGAAAACTATCCAATCTGTGGTTTTATAGGGAAGGGGGAAGGGATTGCCTAATTTTGTTTTTTTATTATTTATTTTAGCTGTTGAGGTCTCTGTTGGGAAGGAAATGTTTGTTGTTTTTTGGATACCTTTTCTGTGTTTGGATTTGCTTCTTCAACAAATAATAACCACTGCTGCAATGGAAAAGTTCCGCAAACTAGATCAATTCAGGGCTTTCTAAGTTCATCGACAGCCTAGGGCCCTTTGCTTTTTCATTCTACTTTTTATTTTTTGGTGGGACATATGCATATAAAACTTATAGTGCATTGGGCGGCTTGCTTATTAGCTAGTTAGCTTCATTTTTGCAATGCATTGATCAAAATAGATGCCCTTTTCGGGGGGCTTTCGACAGATGTTGGGGATCCAAGTTAGTTCTGGTACTTAATTCTCCTGCCTTCATTATCACTTTGGGTTAGATAACCCAGCCTTTGAACTTGGAGGAAAGAAGCATAATTATCTTTGTTGTTTTAACTTTTAACTGAATTATAGTCTTTAATTGGGTGGGCCTAGTCAGATCACAGAACCCTAAATTGATGAGTATGAGTCATAAGGGAAAATTGGACATCATCTTTAGACTCTGATGACATGTACACTGATGAAGATGGCCAACTCACATGGTTTAATGCTGGTGTTAGAGTTGGTGTTGGAATTGGCCTCTGGATGTGCCTTGGGATAGGGATTGGTGTTGAACTGCCTCATGAGTGCTCCTATCAAGCGACTACCAGTAATTTCAGTAGGAGGTTTCTCTAAGTGGATAATTGGAATGCCTTTGGTGAAATCAAGGGAGGAGTAATGAAATATTTAAAGATTGTGGAAGAGGAGTGAGAACGGCATAAATCGGGTACAGGTACACGTCGAGCACGAAGATTTTGAGTTGGTATTGGAAGTTTTGTACAGTTGTTTCTGTTTTAGAGTTTTATGTTCACATAAAGCTTTTTCAAAGGATGCCAAAGTTCTTGAATTATACTCCTAAGGCTTGTTACTTCATTACTAAAAATGCTTTGTTTGAATGAACAGATAGACACCGTGACAGCTGCCCAATTTGCCTCTGTCCTTCTAAGAATTTAGCCTTCAGAGACAGGAAAATACAAATAATTTTGAAGGAATCTGATGGAGCTGTAGGTAAAATAACATGACTTGTTCTTAGTGGCCTGCATAAGCTGGTCTAGGTTTGACTTGACTTTGATGAAGATGCATGTATTTGTCTGATTTTTTGATATGTTGAGAAAATTTTGCTGTCTTTGGAGTTCGTTGGGAAGTTCATAATGTGGTATGTTTTTGTAGATAGTGCACTGTTTCTTCACTTGTTTTGATCCTTAATGTTTTTTCTTTTTCTTATCTCCCATTCTATTCAAATAAAATTCAGTGCGAGCAAACAGTGGGCATGCCGTTGATGAAGTAATGAAATAATTTAATATTGTCTGTAATAAGATAGAAACTACATATTTTGATCTCATATGTCATTCAAGAGCAATTCTGTTACAGATTAGCATGATTAGCACTTAAACACTAAAATATGGGAGGAGTTGTATACAACAGTTGAAGGGAGTTTTTTTAGCCCTGGTTTTGTTTAATTCTACAAAAGTAACTAGGAATTGATTGAGAGAAAGTCAATGACATTTTATTGAAAATGAGATTATGCATTTATAGTTAGCAGGTGAATGCGTTCTTATCACCTATCCCACAAACCAAGGTTTTGTGATAATCCTCAGCCCCATCATGAACATGAGAAAAACTTGCATTTCTTGGTTCCATTTTCATATCCTACACGTTTCCCATACTCTCGAATACACGTGACTTGGGTCTCACCACATGTAATACAAAAACAGAAGAAACTGTTGTGGATAAGTAATTGATTTTTGCATAGAGACAACATGTAGCGTAAAATTTGGAGAACATTTATATGTCAAGTGCTAAAATGAATTTATTTTGTACATAGACAACTCTCTACCCCAAATGTTCCTCCGCTCATGGGGTCATAGTGTTAGTTTTACCATTTGTAAATAGAAAATAACACTAAAAAACATATAAAGATAGTACTTTCATTCATAATTTTTGGCAAAACAAACAATGACAAGCTACAATTGTTCCATTACGAGTTTTCAGGATTTTGAAAACGTTGCATTATAGCTTCCTGATCAATACAAGCAAATCTTTCAATGTAAACAACCAAGCTATTGGTTAGTTATTGAGATTTCTCATTCGTTTGCGAAGTGGGATTTCTAGAATATCACCTTGAAGGCTTCTCCACTTGAAGCACTGCAACAATAAACTCAAGCTAATGTAATAAGCAAATACACATAAGGAAATATTTCATGCATCCCGTCTCCACCCATTTTTTCCGAATGCCAATCCTCTGGAACTCTTGAAAATCATGATCTGAAACGCATATGACTAACATAAACCTCAAGTTGATCTTCAAGCACCAATAAAAACTAATTGAAAACTCTAGGCGAAGATTCATCAAGAAGACCAATAAGTTTGTTAAGAAGTGCAACCAAATTTGTTTTTGGCGCTTAGCAAGTCAGATAAAGCAACCAGGATTTACTCATTTAAATGAATCATTCACTCAAGTTGTCCATCAATGACATGAAGAAAAGCTCCAATATCTCAACAATGGCTGAAAGATTATCGTTTGTCGTATTAGCATTACTGCTGACCTTCCCAGGATTACATCTTATTGATGTTAGGAACCATAATATGATGTTTGTAACAAGTTGAAGATGCTTGATCAACCAATTCATCAAAATCATTATTCCTCATAAATCTAGATTTCCTTGCATGTTTGAATGAGTCCATTGCATTCACAATGTCTTGAATCTTCTTTTGCAATGCTTGAGAGACAAGCATTTGTTATTCCCAATATAGCCTTCA